>CM021106.1:493713240-494149295 GCA_007115665.2 Sequoiadendron giganteum
GTCATGGGAGGAAGGAGGCCAGCCATCCGCAATAAGAAGTTGAGGCTTTTGTCTATGTCCCCGCCCCGCGCCACCAAGTCTTTAGGCTCCACCGTTGAAAGGATTGGAAACTTTGGGATTGGCCTTATACCCCGTCTTTTGGTCAGGTAGTAGTGTTGCGGAACAAGAATCATCCCTTTTTCATCAACATTGTCCAACACCGCATCAATCTCACCCAAATACATGTGCTTGAAGAGTCACTAGCAGAGGTTCTTCACCCTCGGCTTCGCCACACCTCTGTAGAGTGCGAGAGCCAGGAGCATTGTTGGGATGTCCGTATTGAGCCGATGCTTGTGATATGACCAGATGAATTCACGACCTAGGATCTCCCGCACTGCATGGATGACCAGCTTGTCTTTAACTATGAGAATCCCTCACAACCTGGCATTCGTCACCTCACCCTGGAAAGGCACCATTGTTGTGGTTGTTTCCAGGCACACAAGTGTATCCATCTTGCCTCAACTTACCACCTATGTCCTCCAGATGCTTCGCTAACAAGCTTCCAAATGTGACCTTTCTGAGGCTGCCACCCACACTTATAGCCGCCTACAGCCTTCCTGACATCGATATTAATTTGCCCTCTTCTCACACGAATAACTCCTAAATGCAGGTCCGACATTCTCAAGGTGTTCTGCCAGAGGCGACGTTTCCTTGTCTTGAGTAGATCGCCAAGATCTAACGAGGACGATTTCGTGCCAAGTGTGGCAATTTTGTTTTTCCAATGCTCGCCATTCGTACGGGCTACAGGTCCCAATGGATACGGGATGCCAGTCAGATCCCACCTAACGATATGACTTGACCTCTGCACCGCCGCCAAGGCTACCTGTCATTTACTATCGACACCTCACACGGGTCAGCATTTAGCTGGTGCCCCTTTGGTCATTCCCAACCTCTGCCACCGCCCCTTTTGCCAACCTATCTGCCACAGTGTTCCCCTCGCGATAAACGTGGCTGATTTTGGAATTCCTTGAAAGAGGTAATGAGGTTCCTAATCGGAGGCAGCCATCAACACAATAACCAGTTAGGGGTGGAATTGCTTCTAATAGCATTCACTATTAGTAGCGAGTCTCCCTCCAAGTGCAGCTTCGACGCCCCAATGCCTTTTCCCAATTCCATCCCACACAGTGTTGCCTAGAATTCTGCCATGTTGTTTGTTGCTTGGCCAATGTGTTCCGCCTTTTGTGCTATCTCTATACCCTCGGAATTTCTTACCACACAACCAATACCAACCGCTCCTAGATTTCCCATGGAGGCTCCATCGAAGTTTACTTTGATCCACCCAAGTAACGATTTATGCCACTCCGTTTTTCTTCTGATTTCGGCCTTCGGGGTGGCATCCACAACACCAACAATGGGAGGGATGCACAGTCCGACAAACTTGTTGGTGAGTTCAATATCTCTGCTAGAGAAAACGTTTTTTGGGAAGGCTATCCTTTTAGCAGCTGTGTTCACCAACTCCACCACCGTCCTAGCCAGACGTCTTACCAACACTTCTCTACCCATAGATTGCTCTTGAAAAATTTGCCTATTCCTTTCCTGCCAAACTTTCCAGCAAACCGTGGAGGGCACTATTTGCCAAATGCTGCAAAAGACTCCTTTGTTGGTCTTTTTCGGCCATGCAGACAACCAGTCCTAGAGGTTCACAGGTAGTGGAGTCGAAAAACTTAGCAGCTTGAGAATGAACTTCCAACAAAACTCAGCATAGGGACATGAAAGCAAAAGGTGAGTCGTAGTTTCCGCCTGTTGCTTGCACATTATGCATCTGTTTGGACCCCTAAAACCCAGCTTTGCTAACCTATCTTGTGTTAGAATTTTATTCTAGGCGGCTAGCCAAGTGAATACCCCATCTTTAGGCAGTACATTCTTCCCCCACAAGAGCGCATTTGGCCAGGTTCTTCCCGCCTCCACCCTTTCTTTGAGCTTGTAACCAATCTTTACTTTGTACTTGCCGTTTGCTGAGGCACCCCATCTCAATAAGTCTTCCCCTTCTCCTGCAGGAATAGTCCTTGCTTTCAAAATTGATTCCAACGCCTTTTTTTGAGCATCAAGAGTGTTGAGCTCATCGAGGTTTTTCCATATCCACTGCTGCACTCCATTAATCCACACCTTTCCTTCGAAATCACTCACCTTTGGACCCCAAACCCTGATTGATTCTGCTTTGATCTCTGCAAGGAAGTCCATATTTCCTAGCTTTGGGAATCCATCCCATGAATCTTCCCAAAAGGAGGCACTCTACCCGTTATGAACTTCCCACGTGACGTGCTTGGAAATGATGCCTTGCATTCATAGATGAAGTTCCAATTGCCGAACCTTTCGGCTGGTTGAGTGTTCTGATTATACTGACTGGGTCATCTGAATCTAGATATTTTCTCCTCAGTATTCTCACCCACTTTTGGTTGTTGGTTTACATTTGACAAACCAATTTAGCACCCATTGCCTGGTTCATGACCTTCATTTGCCTGATGCCTGCTCCCCCTATCATTTGTGGTTTGCAAACCTTGTCCCAGGCTAGCAGTGGAACCTTGTTTGTTTCTTCTGGCCCATTCCAGAAGAATTTACGCATAATTTGATTAAGCTGGTCAACAATGCCCTCGGGGAGTTTCAAACATGACATTGAATATATTAGGATGGCTGCCAAAACGGTTTTAACCATGAGTAGCCTACCCACTGAGGTGAGCCATTTGCCTTTCCATAATTCCATCTTCTTTTGCCAGTTTTCAACAAGCCTGTCGCAAAAGCCCATTCAATTGGCCTCGACAAACAAAGGCATACCAAGGAATCTCCCAGGAAGGTTGGCTGATCTTACGCCCAAAATCCTTGCGAGGTTCCGTTGTTGGCTCAGATGTACGTTTAGGAAGAAGACTTCAGATTTTCTCCAAGTGATGGCCTGTCCTGAGGCCCTACTGTAATCATCCAATAGCTCATTTATCTTCCTTGCCTCTGCCCTTGAGGCTTGTCTGAACAGGATGGTGTCATCAACAAATTGTTGGTGTGTGCTAGCCCCAACCCCTGGGGCAGCCTCAATACCTTTCCAAGATCCATCCAACCTAGCTTGGCCAATTTTCCTTCCGAGAGCCTCTGCCATAATGATGAAGAGGAAAGGGGATAGGGGATCCCCTTGTCTTAATCCACGAGAGGAATTAATGAATCCCTGGGCCATGTAATGTCCCCTTTCTAGCACATATTGTATGAGGTTTGTCATTAGCCTATTTTCGCATGGTCTCGTAGGCTAACCAAGACACAAAAGGGATCTTGGAGGATATTTGCCTAGGCATTTTCAGTCGCAGGTCATTTCGAGATGTTTTGATATAGTTTTGGCGCACTTACTATTTATAGTAAGTCACTTTGGGATGATTCAGATCTTCAACGACATCATTGACTTCATGGTTGATGTTCAGATGGATGGCAATAATTCATAGTCATTAAATATTTATTTATTCAAGCGAGATATAAAGTTAAATTTAAATTATTTAACTTTGTTTAATAAATGACTATAGTGGGACTATAAAGTAATATGTTATAAATATTAAATGTCCCCTTTCACTTAAAAGTACATGGTACACTTAAAAGAGGGATAAAATATAAAGTGTTTAATTATCCCACATTGACAAGACAAGTGAGTAAGCTCTTATGAAGAAGTTATAAAATGGATTGGAGAGCTCACTTTCAGCATGCTTGGATATGATTAATATTATGCTGTTGGATTTCTTGGAAATCTGATTTATTGGGCTACGAGGACAAAATCCCTCTTTGCCAGCATTCTCTTCGCTGTTGGAAGATACAGTCAAGAGGATTATAGGGTGTTTTCATCCAGGAAACACAGTGGGCTTCATTGGCAAATTGCATAGAGTTTTTACAAGGGTTTGAAGTGCAGATCAGAAGTTGGTACATTCTGCTACAGTAGCCGTGAATAGTGATTTTGCTACAGTACCTATGAATAGTGATTTTGCTCCAATGGTCGTGAATAGTGATTTCGCTACAGTACCCGTGAATAGTGATTTTGCTACAATGCGCGCGAATAGTGACATTGCTATAGTACACCGAGACTCAGAGATATATGAGGTTGGGAATCGAAGGGAATTAAGAGTCACACTTCATGTTGTGCGTGGGCTTTGTGGAGTTTGGTATGTTGCTGTTTTGCCTCAATTCCCAAGTCTGAAATCACTTTAAAAATCTGCTATATATGTCTGTAATCTGCTCTTGAAATATCAATAATTTATTGAAGTATTGAATGCTGCTATTAAATGAGTTATTTGTATGCTTTCTTGCAAAATGTTATATTTCGCATTATTGTATCATGAATGGCATGTGGGAAGTTCAAACAAACAAATCAAGAAAAAACACAAACATTGAACCTTCATACAACAGTTGGGTACTTTAAAATATATATATTGGGGGGAACCATTACAGGCCACTCCATTGACCAGAATTGAGAATCTTGGGGCGATAATACAACTGCTAATCCATTCCACTAGTTTTCTATCAAAGCCAAACTCAATCAGTACATCTAACAGGAATTGTCTATCCACCTGGTCGTAGACTTTTAGGATGTCCAGTTTTAGTATCATGCTAGGCAATCTTAACTTCCTTGCCGTGTGGATTGTTTCATGAGCCACTATTATGCCTTCTACAATCGATCTCCTCGGGATGAAGCCACTCTGCTCCTCTGAGATTACCTTATCAATTACCAGTTTGAGTCTGTTTGAAATTACCTTCGTTACTATTTTATAAATTGTGTTACACTAAGAAATCGGCCTAAAATCCCCCATGCAATTGGCTTCTTTCTTTTTTGGTATGAGTGCAATGAAGGTGTGATTCATTGCCCCAAGCATTGTGGTTTTCCTTCTCGATTCTTCCACAGCTTTGACTAGATCCTCCTTGATTATATCCCAACAATTCTGGTAAAAGAAGGTCGGGAATCCATCCGGCCCCTGGGCTTTATCTACTCCAAGCTGGAAGGTTGCCTTTTTTACTTCCTCCGTACAGACTGGTTTGGTGAGTTCTCTGTTCTCCGCTTCTGAGATTATGTTTGGTATACCTCTAATGAAATCTTCCCTAATCCTCCCTGCCTGCTGGGCCTCCTGATCAAAAAGAGTCTCAAAGTACTTGATGGCCTCCTGGTTGATCTCCTACTCATCTCTGGCTACAGACCCATCCTCTCTTACCAAATTTGTGATCCTGTTTCTATTTCTTTTGACCAAGGTTGTGTTGTGGAAATATTTGGTGTTCCTATCTCCTTCTTGAAGCCATAATTCTCTAGATTTTTGTTTCCAGTGGCAGTCCACCCTTGCCAGGATCTCCGACTGTGAGCTTAACAACTCGTTTTCTTTTAGGAATTCTTCCTGCCCCATGCCCTTTTCTATTATTTTCTCATTCAAAGCCCTAAGCTCCTTTTCTATCTTATCAATTTCTTCGAATATATTCTTAAAATGTTCCTTATTCCAAACCTGTAGTTTGGGTTTGATATGAGAGAGTTTCTTCTGAAAAGAAAATAAATATGACTGATTGCCTACCCATACCTCTTTCCACCATAACGAAATCTGACCTTGTAAATCTGGGTCCCTCGACCACATCTTCTCAAATCGAAAGGGTGAGCCACCTTTAAATTTGTCTGGTTGGATTGCTAATTGGATCGGGAAATGATCAGAGCCACTCTAGGGAAAAATTGTGGCTTCCATCAGATTTGTCGCCTGGCTCCAATCCCCTACCACCAAAAACCTATCCAATTTCTCTGCAATTCTCGTGTGGCCCATTCTTCTATTTGTCCATGTGAACACTCCATTTTTTGTTAGTATCTCCCTCAGTGTGTTATTGTCCACAAAATCCTGGAAGTCCATTTGAGACCTGGATAGCACTCTTATCCCACCTTGTTTTTTCCGAGTTGTTCAAGGTAGCATTGAAATCCCCACCGATCACAATTTTCTCTTCCTTTAGCTGTCTCAAGGAAGTCGAAATTGTCGCCCAAAGGGTCCTCTTTTTTGCTGAAGCTATAGGTCCATATACATTGATTAACTTGAACTCTATATCACCCAGGTATGTCCTTACGAATACCATCAACCAATTCTAGTTTGACTCTAGGAGACTACAGCAAACCGTGGCTGGGTTCCCTACTATTCCCAGTCATCCAAAAGCCCCAATTGACTCCCTAAGAATCCCTTCCCAACCCTTCCAATACTTCATCTTCTTCTCTTGCTCTTCCCTACTCCATTTTGTCTCCTAAATGAGCAGTAAGTCTGGTTTACTGTTTTCTACTTAGTGTCTGAAGTGACACCATTTGCTAGGGGCGTTCAAGCCCCTAGCATTCTAGCTTATAATTCTCATGGCTCCCCAAGAAGGGGAAGTCCCTTCCCGTTTTTGAGGATCGTTTGGTCCATCTTTGTTTGGCCCTTGGTTGATCCTGCCACAGATAACTTTTACTTGTTGGATTTGCGTCCTCTTTGGCTGATGGACTTAATCCATGGAGTTTTTCTGCCTGAGGGGATTTGCTCTATCCCTCTTTCGGCCATGATGCCCTCTTGATATTCTTCAAAGCTTTCATCGCAATCTGACTCTAATCCCATGCTTCCCTAATCCTGACCATCTTCTACTCCTTCCTCCATATCTTTGGTGCTGGTATGGCCTACCATTTGGGCTGCCTCTAGATCCTCTGACTCCAATTCGGCCAACCTCCTCCCTAGGTTTTCCGCCAACTAAACCTCAATCCTGATATCTGTGAGATGAGGGAAGCCCTCCTCAAACTGGACACCCAAACCTAGGGTGGTTGGCTGAACATAATGGACTGGCCTGTATGTGTTTTGGCTTTATTCCACCTATGGATCCGTCGAGATCCTAGTGCCCAACCCTGCCTCCTTCGTAGCGGACTTTGGAGGCCAAATTGACTCCACAAGTTCCTTTTCCAAGTTTTTAGTTGGCGGCCATATCTCCTGATTTTTCTCCATTGCCATTTTTTTCTCTTTCTCCCTCATACAGATTGAGGTTGTTGGCCTCAACCCAAGATGAGTATATATCCTTACCATGCTCAACTGATTTGCACTTGGGGCAAATCTGCAGGCTATCTTCCCTGATCACCTCCTGTCTCCAAGAGCTTGTTTCTAAGATGAGATCCACAACCCTTGGCAATTCTATGGCCTACGCCACTGATACACATATCCGGAAGTATGACCCTCTTGCTAGATCCTCCTGAGCTTTATCTAAAAATTTGAATTTTCCCAACTGCCTCCCGATCTCCTTGAGGGATTCTTCTATCCAGTACTCCGAGGGCAAGTTGTACAATCACAGCCAAACCGCACTTTCCTCGAGCCCTATCTTCCCTGGGTTGAAATTAGGGCGTCAATCAACGGGGTGCAGTTGAGTTCCATCTAAAAAATACAGCCCTGTTTTAGAGCCTTATACTTTTCCCCTTGACCAAGGAAAGTAATCATAAACCAATTCTATTCGAGGGCTTCCACTGTTATTTTCTCTCCCCAAGTTTCTAAGCACCATTTTTCCATGACTTCTCGACTATTGTGGCCTACATCACCCCATTTAACAAACATACCTATTTCTTGAAGTAAATCCCTAGTTCTTTTGACTGTCATTTTTTAAAGAAATTGAGGGTATCAGGATTTGAGGGGTCTTACCAATATTTGCTTCGCCTGTCTTTGACGAGCCAGCGCCCTCGGCTGTCTTGTAATGTGGCGCCTCATTCAGGTCCTCCTGGCGCCAATGTTTGGTCGTGTCTCTGTACAACCCTGGCTTTTTCCCGAACCACTCATTCACTCTTCTACGATTTTGCTTGCCCGGATTGCCTAATCCCTGTCTTCCTCCCCAATTGTCGTCGGCCTTGGTATAACGATATGGTCTCACCCATGGGGGCCTTGGTCGTCAAATTTCCTTGAGCGATTCCCTCTTTGCTCAGGTTTAGCTTCTAACCGTTACTTTGGTTGATAATAGGGATGGCATTTGTCCACCCAAATACCATTCTCCAACACCCATTGAGGTCTATACATTTCTACGTGTGTATCCCTACCCGCTTTCACATAGGCAGACCACCCATTGTTGATCTTCTCCCTGAATGCTTCCAGTGGTACCGAATGCTCCAGCTCATCGCTCCACCTTTCTTTGCTTCGAATCTCCTTTTTCGTTGCCCAATCCCACTGATTGCCGATGTCATCCTCTGGCGAGTCATGCCTCTCCGCTCCTCCCCTCAGCTCCTTCTGGCCTTCAATCCTCTGCTCTTCGCAATTCGCCACCTCGTGCTCCTCGCTTTTCGCCACCTTGCACTCTTGCGCCATTTTTTTAATGCAGATCTATATATAACTTTATTTTTATATTTATATTATATTGTTTAAATGTTAGAAATTTTTTTAAAAAATAAAACTTACTCTTTAAATATAAATAAAATTTATCAATATATATTTAACTATTTATTCTTTACTAAATTATTAATATTCAAATTTTAATATTATTTTAATTTATATTTTCTTACTTGCTTTTAAAGTAATGAAAATCAATATTGGGGGTCTTAAAAAATGGCCGTATCTGTATCCAATACCGTATCCGTATCCGTGTCCATGCAACTTTGCCACATAGACATTCTCTATTTGGGATACTTCTCAGTGGCCAACCTTTATTGCTTGCATTTGGAATTTCTTTAGTACTATTGTACCCATAATAAAAAATTTGATTCATTAAGGCATTTTGTTTAAAATAGTCAAAATCTCAAAATTGTTTGAAGTTGGAAATTTGGAAAAGTAGAAATTTGCTTGTCATGCATGAGGATCAAGAACTCAAAATTTTCAAAATCTGACGATTTAGATCTGTTCAAAATGATGTTATCTACAGAACCCATATTTCAGTTTTTCAGTTTTAGGTTTTCCTAAATTTGAGCAAAAAGTAGGGTTTCCTAAATTTTAAGGTTTCTTTTCCTAAAATTTAGGGTTTTTTGGGTTTGTTGTAAAACGGATGCCCATAAAGTTACTTTTTCAAAAAACCCTAAAAGTAAGGGAAAAAGCTTAGAAATAGCCCTAAACCCTAAAAAACCCTAAAAAATAGAACTTGTCAGAATTGGCTGAAAATTATTTTGATTGGCTTATTTCACTTCACGATCACAGTAGTGTAGTCAGAATCAAGGAAAAGTCAGTTTAAGGCTGATGAGTCTATTTCACTTTTCCGGGACAAAAGTTAGGACCTCTGAGGTCATTAATGGCAGATGGCCAGGTGCCAGGTGTCAAAATCTAAGCTTGAAATGCTCTAGTGAAGATTCTATGGCGATATATGTAAAAATGATGCTTCGTCTCGGAGGGGATTTTTGTTGAGGAGAAGATGCTAAAAAAATGTCTGGAATGAAAAGAGCACCTGCTAGCCAGGGGCACCCTAGATTTCAGAGGCCCAGATTATCTTTTTGAGGTTTGTCACTTCCAAAAAGATTTCTTCGGAATCCTGTCAGCCTCGCGATGAGCCTACCAACCAGTCCAAAGGATTTGTCTCGCACCTGAAATTGAAGATTGAACTAAGAACGAGGGAGATGGAACAATGACACTGGGCAAAAAAGCACCCCTAGAGGCCAAGAGCGCCCAACTTTTTGAAGCACCAGATGGAACTTTTTGATCAAATGATACCTAAGATGTTTGTCTTAGACTTGATTAGGCTTCGCAACAAATCCGTCAGCAGGTTAATCTGAGTTGTTGAACTATCGAAATCAGGAGTCAAACATGAGGTTTTATCGTGGTTAAAAAATGTCAAAAAAGAGCAAAAGCGCCCCTGGAGGCCAGAGGCGCCCAAGGTTTTGGATCCTCAAATAAAGTCTTTTGGGTTATCTCAAATACTCACCCTGTTTGTGATGCTTCCAACTTTCCATTCCATACCTCAGTCGAGTCAGAAGACTTATCAACAGCCTGCAACCAAGGATTAAGTGGAGATTCAGCCATTTTGAAAAATGGCTCTCTGAGATAAAAAGTGCCCCTAGAGGCTAGGGGCACCCAAGTTTTTCACCTAGCAAAAGTTGTTCTTAGTAAAAGTGCTCTTCAAGAGATCATGCTCAGAATTGAGCCAGCTCCGCAATGAGCCTATCAGCTAGTTCTGAAGTTTTGCCAGTTGTCGGAGAACGCAAGATGAAGTAAGGTCAAAATAACCTTCAAAATGATGAAAATGCATGAAAATTGATTGTCGGAAGCAAAAAAGCACCCTTAGAGGCCACGGGCGCCCTAAATTTTGAAGCCTTATTAGGCAAAATTAGGATTTGCAATCTCAAGGAGTTTCTTGTCAGTTTTGATTCTGCTCTTCAATGAAACTATCAGCCAGTCTTCTGGATGAATCAGTCAATCAGAATCAATGATCGAACATAGCCTCCGGTGATATTTGTAAATGAAATTTAAAAGAAAATTTCTAAGTCTGGAGTGTTGACGTGTGTTTTATGACAACACCAGCACAGAATAAAATGTCCAACGGTCACTCTATTCTCTCTTGATCAAAGTGTTTTGCATGCTAAGATTGCGTGAAAGTTCATGCGTTCGACTCCAAGGTTCCTTTAATGCGAATAGACTCAATTGGTTGATGTGAATATGCTGGGTATTCCAAGGGAACTTACATAATCGTTCAACTTTATATGCTCAAGCAAATGAAGGATTTTGACTATGATGCTCTGGTATTTGAATGGATCGGAAAATGTTGAATTTAAAGGAGGTAGGGATAGGAATTCTACAATCTATTTTTACGGGTGGAATGCAAGGATTAGCTTTGACAGTCTTCAAACCAAACTTCGTTTCGTCTCCCCTTCGGACAACTCTGACAAAGCTGGTGCAATCTTCAAAGGATGGATGAGATGTTCAAATTGAGATTCACCATGCACACCCCTTCACAATGAAGCAAGTGGGCACATTGAACACAATCGAAGTTAAGTGCTGAGATTCCAGTCGACCACGCAGGAGCAGACTTACCGTCAGCAAGTCCGCCAGTGGTATGGATACGGAAGATATGCCCAAACTAATGTCACATTCCACAATTAACTCTACTTGCATGAAAACAAATCTACTTTACTTTACTCTATTCGAATTGGAAACGAAAAGATCTCGTCAACTGCCCACAACACAAAATGAAGTCACCAATCAATGAAATCTTTATATCATGAGAGTCTTACACAACAATCTTTTGCAAAAACTTTCAAAGGGAAAGTCTTTCTTTCCTTTCCAACTAAGCTAACTCCTAGCTCTACTTTAACTTCTATCAATCTCTATCTCTGTCTAGCTCTGATCTATCTCTGATTCTAATTCTAACTATTTACAAATGAGGGGGGATGCCCCTTTTATAGTGAGTCCAATTAGTGGACGGTTCAGATCCGATTACAATAAAGGGCTCAAATTGAGCCACCCATGCCCTAATTAGGGTTTCTGCCCTAAAAACCGCCACCGACAGGAGTGGGGCAATGAATGCGCCCTCCACTCCTCATCAATGCACCACACCCTGCCATCAATGCACGTCGTCTCCCTCCAGAAGGCCCTCGTGATATGCATTGTAAAGGCGTCATTGACCCTCTTGTAATTAGTTGTGCTTGTCATATGCAACTGTGGACAAGCTTCATATATTTTAAACTGATGGGATCCGCAACCGATTGGTTCTTTGTAAGAGATCCCTCTATATCTCATCATGCAAGCCAACATATAGACAAGGTAGGAGCCCATGTAAAATGTCTTCGTTCTCCTCACGCCACAAAGCTGCTCATGTATGTTATCACTGATCATCAGTGCCCAATCCATGTAATCCTTTCCCTCCAACACCAAGTTGACAAAATAGAGCATCCAAGGTTCAAAGATGAACGCTTGGGGGCATCCTCCAACTCTGCTCAGCATCATAATGAGATCACCAAACTCCTGTCTCAAGTCCTCCAAGACTATCTGCTTAGGCAATTTGGTGCGAGTTGGCTTGGGTTTAATCATCCACCTAGTGTTTATCAAATCAGCACACCGGTCTGTGGTGGATGAATACATCTTTCCAGCTCTCTCTTTCGTCTTGTAGATCATCTTCTCATGAACTGGAATCCCGAAGCCTCTCCGATTGCTTCAGGTGTCAGGTTAGCCAGCACCTTGCCATCTGGTGAAGTGACTGTTCTCTGTTCTGCATTGTAGTGGTAGGCACATTCCATGATGAGTTTTGGACACCGGATAGCTAGCGGAAAGTTGGCAGCTGCATACAATCCACTCCTGACAATACTGTGCAAAGTCACTGATGGGTGATGGCCTTCAGTTCCCAATATCCTCCTTCTGAATGCTTCCATGTTGAATGAGCCTAAGTTCGTGTCAGCTAGCCTGCCGAGCTTGGATGAAAATTTGGATTCTGGCAAGAATGACTTGCCCAATTTCTTGATCACAGCCTGTCTGGACTCGGTGTGGTTGTTTCTACCTGCAGCTCTTCTGCTTGATTCGGCCATTCTGCAAAAAAGGCGAGAGAGTCATTAGAAAACCAGATTTTATAAAACAATATATCGCTTTTTGAGGGTGCCAACAGATTTTTAAATAAAAAGGCTGCAACACTTTGTCACTTTCAGCTGCAAACCTCAACTACGCCAGTTTACTTCAACGTTTTTAGAAGTTTCTCCTCTGGTTGCAGCAACACAATGCCAAATACTTGGAAATATTTGCTTGCAGTGATTTTACTTTCAGCAAATCTGAAACTTCTCCCTTGAAGTTCGTACTTCTCCTTCTAACTTAGCAACTTTCAGCAACTTCAAACTTTCTTCTCAAGTCGTACTTCAGCATTCAGCAACTTGAGACCTTTTGCAAATTCATACCTTCTCAGCAAATGTAGCAACTGGCAACTTGGGAATTCATGCCTCTCAACAACTGCAGCCTCAGCAAGTTAAGTCGCACTTCCTTCAGCAACTTCAACCTCTACAAATTTGCACTTCTCCTTCAGCTCTCTCACAATTTCGAACTTCTCAGCAATTGCAACCTCCTCAGAAATTCGTACTTTTACTTAACCAATATTTTGCATTCAGCAACTGGTGAGAGGAATGAAGAGGATTTTAAAATCTTATAGCCTGGTCGAATTCCTGCAGAGGCTATACTTAGCAAATTTTTGAATTCATTTTCCCTCTCTTTCCTCCGTTGTAACACTTGTCATCTGAGGCATCTTCTAGAATTATGAATTCATCATCTCTGCACAGGCCTGCCTTGTCGCATTTGATTTCTTAAAATATTAAATCGTTCACTTCCTTGAACAATTTCGAATTGTTTGGCTAAGTCATTTGATCTTATCTTTGCTTTGTCTAGCTCAAAACTTCTAGCGAAGTGCCTCTCATTCATTTTGTTCATTTGCCTTAGAGAAATCTCTCAATTTTGCCTTAGGAATTTTATTTAAAATAGGCACTGGGCAAAATATCCATCGGAACGATGTAGACATGGCATGGAGTAAGCTTGACTCACTTCTGAATTGCAAACGTTTAATACCCAGAAGAACAATCTTCCCAAAATCCATTGTTTTCATGTGTATCCGGACGAAGGGGTTCTTTTAATTTTTATTATTTAAAAATAATAAAAATGGCTAATGTTTTTAATCTTATCCTCCGGATGTCTTCCACTCCTGTAATTTCCCATCTTCTCTGCCTTGGCAAATTTTCTTGATTTTTCCCTGAAGAATTTTCCTTCTGAAGATTTTTCTAACTCTAGAAACTAGCATCATCCTTTAGGCGTATTCTTCATTTTCCCTTTTAAAAAATGCATTAAGAATTTAAATTTAATTATTTTATCCTTGAAGGGCGCATTTGGGCATGTCAACTTCCACTTCAATCATCTTCACGCTTTGGCAATTTTTGCTTTAGGCAAAAAAATCCTAGAAAATTTCATTTTAAATTACCCATGAGGGGCGTACTTCATCTTATGTATCAACCTTTGCCTTTACCCCTTAGGCATTGTCACGCCTAGAGGCTAACACCTTACCCTTTGCGAATTTTCATGTGTTAATTTCCACCTTAGGGCGCATTTGCCATGGGTAGGAGGAATTCCCATGCCTTAGTATTTTCAAAATCACGCCACCCTTAGTGTTATTTTTCTCCCTTGGCGCATTTCACATGGTGACCCTTCACCTTCCTCTAGCGCATTCCTCATAGAGGACTTCTATTTTCAAGCGCACTTCACATGCTGAGGAGAAAACTTCCTTTACCCTTGGCGCTTTTTTTCCTTTCACCTTCAATGTTTTTACCTTTACCTTGTTACTAGGTTACCTTTAGGCGCATTTGCTATAGAGAGGAGGAACTTTGAGGGCGCAAATGGGGGTGTCATGAGGAATTCCCACGCCTTGGGTGACTCTTCACCTCCCTCTGGCGCATATGGCTTAGTGAACTTCCATGTTGGGCACATATCACCTTTGCAAAGGAAGGCACCTCCATCTTGTGACCCTTCAGCTTCCTTGCGCGCATTTAGCCTATGATGCTTCCACTCTTGGGCGCATTTGCCAGTGTTGGAAGGAATTCCGCCTCCTTTTAGTGGCTCTTCACCTCCTCTTGGCGCATATGAGGGTGTTGACTTCCTTTTCCAAGCGCATTTTCCATATGTGAAAGACTTTCCACGCCTAGAGTGACTGTTCAGCTTCCTTGGGCGCATTTGCTAGTGTGAGAGGGAAATCTCTTTGCCTTAGGCGCATATTGGCTTGTGAGGAGGAAAATACTACGCCCAAAGTGACTGTTCAGCTTCCTTGGGAGCATTTGACCTTGGCAACTTCCATTTTAGGCGCATTTCACTGTGTTAGAGGAAATCACATACTTAGAAATTCTTGTATCTTTCATTTCTCCTGGGCGCGTATGAAGGTGTTTAATGCCAGTTATCATTTATGAATTTCCAACGCCCTAACCCTATTCTGGCTTTCTATTTTTAGTAAAATTAGGGTTTCATTGCGTTTCACCCTACTTTGCACTGGAACTGGCGTGGTTGTGCCTCCATCTGGTGTTGCCATCCTATTCACATCTTATCCGGCCCAATACATGCTATTTTTAGCCATTTGCTATTTTTAGCAAACCCTAGAATTGATCAATTTCCGTATCTCTGTTTGCTTTGAAATTTGCTCCAGTTGCCTCTGATGCTATGAGAGACCTGTTCATACTTGCTTCTGGTGATGACGCGTTATTTTTAGCCACCTGCTATTTATAGTAAGTTTCAAAGTTGCCCGTCTTCGGTAGCTCTGTTCGACCTGAAACTTGCTATGTCTGATCCTGATAACTTGAGTGCTCTGTTCATACCAACTTCTGGCGCAGACCTGCTATTTATAGCCGTGTCCTGACTTACCAAAAATAGTAAGTCCTCCGACTTTGCTCAAAATTTGCCAGTAGGTAGCCCAAAGGATGCTGATCATGGTGGCGTGCTTCATTTTGACAATTTCTGCATTTCGCTTCATCTATTTTTAGACATGGCAGGGAAACCCTAATCTGACTTGCATGCGCTCCCGACTACTCCTGATTGCCTTGATTTATACTGTTTGTCGTTCTGCTCGCTGGAATGAAGTGCTAGGTGGCTGCTAGACTGAAGCTGCTATTTATAGTAAGTGTCCAGAAAGTGGTCCATCGGATGTCGGACGAGTTTGCATGTCACAATGCCCGTGAGATCTCAAAAAACCCAGAAAAACCCAAAAAACTAGTCAAAGTTCTGGCACTAGCTAAAAATAGTAAGTCCCTGAAAACTGATCCGATCCACTTGCATGTCATATCACTACGAAGCTCTCGCGAAACCCAGATGGAATATCCAGGTATGCATTGAAAACTCCTGCATGCAAACCCTAAAAATAGCCTCGGAAGGCTAACCTCTGAAAGTCCCCGACTTGATTTGCATGTTACACCATCGCGAAGGTCTTGGAAAACCCAGATCAATTCTCCTATCATTCACTGAAGAATTGCTTGTCTAAACCCTGAAAATAGCCTCCGAAGGCTGAACTGCTAAAAATAGCCAGTTGTCTGAATCTGTTCAAATTTCATATGTAGGCACTTCGAAGCTGCCTGATTGTGCTGAAGTCACTAGAATCCCGAAATACTGAGGAACAAGCTTCAAATTAGGTACTTACTAAAAATAGTAAGTTGTCGGATTTCAGTGAGATTTCAGGGGGATTCTGCCTTGAGCTTTCTGAATGTGTCGCTGCACTTAGATTTCACCTAAGTAACTCAATCTTGACTTGGAACGGGTCTAAAGGATAGAAACCATAAATTCGTCAATTACTTCAACTGAGGTCAAACGGGACATCCCCGGAAGGACAAAAGACCAGAGACAGAGAGAGCCAGAGCCAAAAGACCAGAATGGAGCAAAAATTAGGGGGTCCCCATCTTGGATGGGGTGATGTGTGAAAAGGTCACAACATGGAGTAGAGGTGCTTAAAGTCAAAGTTTGATTTTTTAAACTCAAGTGAGTGGGCCACCCCATAAAGGTGGATTTTTTTAATTCAACTTAAAATAATATTAAAACTCCAGTTCAACTTCCAAGTCGACTTCAACAAGACTTAATTTTTGCGTGCATGTGAAGATAACTGAAGTGCATGAAGGTGGCACCCAATTTAGGGCTTATTTTTCATTCAGTTAACTGAAATGGAGGTCCAATAATATTTTGGTGTCCCATTTTAGGGTTATTTGCATGCAAAGTGACGCCTTAATTCATGAAATAAATTGTTAAGGCATTTGGGCGTCCATTATTTTCATCACAACTTGAGAAAAAACACTTATTTTCTTGTGCAAGCAAGATCTAAAGGCGCTACAGGTGACATTTTTCAGTGTTCTTCGTAGTGCCAAGTCCAGATTGCTCAAAGGATTTATTTTCCAAACTTCATCTTTTGAGCGCATGCATTCCAAACTTCATCAAACTCGATTCAAGGCATAGGCGTCATTTTCAAAGGTAGAATATAACTTCTATTTTCTCTCTCAAAATTATTCTATACTTGTCTTAGGCTTTCTTTCGCATGTCAAAGTCAATAGCATCTTTTTCAGAATCTGGTCATCTGGGTTCATTCAGCATAGCATTGGCAGCAAAACCCATGTTCCAGAATTTTCCGAGAAAATTATCCCGCTACTTCTCATTTTGAAGTACTATGCTTTTTGCCGAAGATTCTTTTGCATGTCGGCCAAGAATCTAGGTGTGTTCAGCTCATTGGTGTCAACAAAACCCACACGCCAAAAAATTTCGAAAAAATTGCCCTGTTGCCCCCTAAAATTAGGGTTTCCGTAAAAAGTTAAAATTTCAAAAAACGGAGAAACTAGGTTTGTTCAGCTCGCATGTGCCAACAAAACCCATGACATATTTTTTCGGGAAAAAATAACCCCAATGCCTTTTGCAACTTCTACACCGAAAAGTCATTACATGCCTAAGTAAAAGTTAGTTTTTCGAATTTCTAATGATTTGGGTTGGCTTAGAATTATTTTCTCTACAAAACCCACGTCTCGAAAATTCCCCCTCGACAGGCTTTTTTTAGCCTCATCAGGAGCTATTTTAGCTTTCCGAAAAAAGTTGTTAGAATATATCCATTTTTACAATCAACAGGCTAGTTTTTCAATTTGCAGTTCACTCGAACAAAACTCAAGACCAAATCAGTCGTGATTCACGATTTCATAAAAACTGTTGATATCAATTTGCATCAAGTGCATCTGGGGGGTTGATATAATGACAAGCATAGACACTCAAAGTCCACGTGGTTTCATACCTCGTATAGCTGATAGCCTTTTCGGGCCAATTTAGAGGGTTGAATACCGTTGGAATTCTACGTATGCAACGAGTTTGTGTGCATTTCTCACAACCAAAGTGTTTGCAGTCAAACTTCGCAGTTTCATCATGCAACACTCTTCCATGGAGAAAAACGTGAAAAGCATCAGAAGCATAAAGCTGCAGAAGAAACAGAGGTCATCACTCCAGTTGCGGAGCCGCCAGAGTTACCAATTAGTGAACTGTCAGTTGAAGTGTGCGGATATTTTCAAGATTGCTCAAGTTGCCGACAAGCAGTGAATTGATAGTTAAGACATGTGATGATCTCAAGACGATGAGGCAGTTAACAACTTCTTGAAGGAGTTGATTGCTCGTGATCGCAGCCAATGAACTACTAGTCATGGACGTCCCACCTTTTCAAGATACACATTAGACACAACAGTTAACTTGATGCCTCTTTCCAAGTTAACTCGTTGTTCCACATATCATTGCATGTCTATTTTGAGGATATCTTTCGTGGAGGTCGGACTTTCAGTTAGGATCTAGTTAACTGATGTTAGTTATCAATTGACTTTCATTTCAATAAGGACTTGCATGTTGCAAACATCCATTTATTTTGTATTAGTTCAGTTAACTGTGGTAGTTTTGAAATGAACCCCCTTAATTTTTTCCGGATTTCAACACAATAAACCAGCAATCAAACACTGATTAACTTTAGCTCCAAATCCAAATCAGCTCATAAAGTAACCCTCACCAAGAATGTTCACCAAGATCCCAGTTTGGACGAGGTGATAGCATATGGTTTGGGGATCGTTAGGAAAATCAGAACTGAAAATACAATTCATCTGCTGAGAAGCCATCCACAAGAAGTGGGAATACTCCACTTCTACAGTGGGTGAGATTATTACAATTATTTAAGGCGGCAAGCCAGCCATGTAACCACACTTCCACTTGTACAGTGGGGGGTATACAAATCCTCACAACCACTTATTTCATGGGGGGAGAACAACATTAATTAAAGATGCTTTATTAAACTCAACCACTCAATCGTGGGAGTATAAGATAAACTAAAATTGCAGCAAATTAAACAAGTGTTGTTAGTACTACTAAACAACTTACAAACAAATGGCATACAGTTGCAATACAACAAAGATAAGCTTCCAAAACATCTAATGGTTAGAGTAACACTTCCTTTAACTCTTACAATGTTACAATGATATTGAATTGAAGCACGAACTAGTAGTATAATGAAAATATGCGAATCTGATTAGAAACAACATTAACAGAAAATCAGACTAGCAACATGAATACTCACATAAATGGACGTATATTTTCCGAATCAACTCGGAAAGCTCTCAAACCACAACCAAATGATAGCTAGGAGATAGGCGTCCAACTCCCAATGAAGATTCAAGCCAGAAACAGGAGACAACAAAAGGCACGAACTCCTGTGCACATGCCAGGAAAGGTACGGCCAAGCAAGAACGTCGATCTCTTCTTAAAAATCAGAAACTTCACCAAAAAATCTGCAAACTTGCAAAAAGGGGTGCCCTCCACAATAGAACATGGCCAGTACCCAGAACAATAGGAAAATCAATGGCGAAGCAATGATCAGAAATTCGCTTAAGCCATAAACAAACCAGCAACTCAAAAACAGGTTATACAGCAGCAACCTGTTCAATGACATCAACTTGAAGCTCCATCTACACTTCAGTGTGAAGTACAGTCTCATAGACCCACCTAGGAAGCCATAGTTTCAGGCCGGAAAGATGGATTGCAAAATGCTAAGCTTCCCCTTAGCCAGGTTCTAGATTTCAAACCAGCAACATAACTTTACTTTCAAATTCAAGCATGAGAATGAAAGAGCAAGCCATCAATAAATAAGCTTCACAGAAGGAGATGAATCAACTGTAACTCCAAAAGAAAAACTCTTCAAATTCCCAAAAGGGACGCCCATCTTCAAAAGCACCTTTAAAAAATATAATATTAAAACTCTTCATTCTCCTCTCCAAGTCGTCCCACTTTGATAATAATAAAAAAATTGATAAAATATTAAATGTGTTGACTAAGGCATCCACTTTATGGCCCCAACTTAAAACAACTTAAATTCATCAAGCTAGGCATGGGGTACAACTTCAAAACACAATTTTAACTAAGTATGAAACTTAGTCCAATGAACAAACCAACGCCAAACTGGAAACTGAGAGATTACCAAAATTAGGATAATGATCTGAACAATACTGTTGATGAAGATACTGCCAAAAAAAGACTTACTAAAACTAGTAAGTTTTCATCAAAACCAAAGAAGACCAAGCTGAGCAGGAAACACTGGAAATCCTATTTTGCTCATCTGAATAGCCTACAGATTTCCGGAAATAGGCTATTAGTCCACAACGAAGTCATCACTGAAAAGGGGACATTACAAATTTTCCAATTAACTATTAAGTTGCATACATTTAGACTTAGAGAATAAACTCTTGCATGCTTGCAAGACTGAGTATAAACTAAAGGAGATTTTAGGGTTCCCTACTCCTTGAAGTTCTATAAATAAGGGCACCCTTGCTCATTTGTATTTTAACTTTCGCTGCAATAATAAATTGTTGAGCCGCCTTGCCGTGCAATATTGCTGTTCTGCATCCATTCACTTAGTTAAATATAATGCTACTTTGATCGTTCATTGTGTGCATGTCTCGTTATGCAATTTGCTGCCCCAGTTTTATTCTTGTTGTGATCAATAGGCTTGTTTCATATCTCCACCTCAGATAGGAGTCCCTCCTCCTTGGGAATTTAGAAAAAAAATTTATCGTGTGATGTTGTGATTAATAATCTTTGTTTCATATCTACACCTCGGATAGAAGTCCCTCCTCCTTGGGAATTTAGAAGTAGAGATTGTCGTTTAAGTGTTGTTTCCAGTAAGTTACTTTCAGCCTACACTTCGGATAGGTGTCCCACCTCCTTAGGAATCCTGAGAACTAATTTACCATTTGATGTCGTTTCCAATAACCTTCATTTCAGCCTACGCCTCGGATAGGTATCTCGCCTCCTTGGAAATCCCGACTTAAAGATTATCGTCAAATATTCCCTGCTCCTAAGTCCTCATGCTCTGTTTCTCTTGAGGAAACGGGATAGTTTAAGCATTAGTTTAGTTGTAGTTAAGATTTGCAAAACCAGAGAAAAACTTAGCTGCAATGTATTGGTTTTCTTAACCTTGTGCCTTTTCCAGCTCAATCAGAAAAGTAGAATTTAGAACATTTACTTTTTCATGCATATTAGCAAAAGAGGGAGCTTCCCCTCCTAATTTGAAGAGCGGTCATTATGCACTATGCATAGCTATCCGTTGCCAATACGCACTCCAGAGGTGTGAATTGTAACGCCAACAAGTGCCACTAGTCTTTTTTAACTCTTAAGAATAGGAATTTTGCTATCTTTAACAATGAAGTTACTTCTAAGCAATTACCTATTAATCAGAAATTTTACGTTCTCACCTGTATGTTCTTTTAGATCTAGACTCAAGCTACGAAAGTTAATCTAGAATTCCAATAACTCTACGACTTGCTCAATCACTAAAGGAGTGCTCCTTGCACCATGAGTAGAATTCCACCCAATAAACCTCCTCAAGGTTCACCAACCCCAATAGTGCAATGGAGCAGCAGCTATCATAGTCATAGCCACTTCTCCTCCCCTCCTCAACAAAGGGATTGAATCTCATCCATCTATGCATGGGAAGATCATGGTTGAGGCTTCAAGGTGGGCACTTCCAATTCAAAGTGGCATGGATTCAAAAGCGATTATACCTCCATCACCAAGATAGGGGATGCTTGTTCCTCAAGCTATACATGATGCTTAGGACAGCTAGGTTGCATTTGACTTGCCCTTAGGGAATCTCTCTTTGTGGAATAATCCTTGTCCCTAGGATGATTGGTCTCCTCCTTCCTCTAGTGCAGCTTGTGTTTAGTGGCATTGTGATCTTTCATGCCTTGGTGGCATTTTTTATAGTATTGTGCTAAATGTATGGACTCTCAAGTTATGCATACTTACCACCTGCTTTTTATTGTAAACCTTTATTTACACTCTTATCTTTTAAAATTGATATGATACGATGAGGAGTTTTGAACAAAAAATGGTTTCCCATAAGCATATGAAGGAATACAATAATAAATTGTGAAGGTGTGGTCTATAATGTTGAGTTAAAGATTTGTAAGTATATCCTTTTTATTCTCTATGATTGAGTCACATGAAACAAAAATAGTATTAGACATAGAATAGTGTATATCTCTCATAGCCTCCATCATAAATCATGCAAAAGATTTTGTTTATTCAAATAAGGGAAATGTGAATACACAGAAGTAAGATCTAGGTTCTAAATGCAAATCCTATCAAATGAACAAGGAAAAAGGATATTTGGATGTTATGTTAGACCCAACATGAAAGAGACTACACCAATCAAAATTCAAGGATTTAAAAGGAATCCAACTATCACAAAGAAAATAATATAAATTTCCCTAAATGAGGCCTTGATAGAAGCAAAGGTGGCATGGGCACAAAGTCTACAGTTCCCAAGGCCAACAAAAGGATCCAATAATTATAGAACAAAAAAACATCAATAGGTAAACATGATGATTCACAATGCTTTCAAACAAAATCATCAAGGTGTGAAGTCAAGTTGTTACACCCTGATTGTATAGCTACTATTGCATAGGGCAAATGAGTGTATTGTGTGAATCTTTGATATGAATAAAACGTGTTTTGTTATCAAAATGAATGTTCTCTATTTAAATGACTGTCTCATTTGGTTGGTACTTCCATTGATGTTATGTTGCATGCAAAGTATTGAATTGAGAATATTCTAACTTAGACGTTTTGTATACTGTTGATGTTATGAACAAGTAACTGCCGAGATTGTATGTCTGTGGATGCAGGAATAGGAACTATTCCTCCAGGCAGAGGGGAGACATCACTCGGGAGAAGGGCTTGGTCAAGTAACCGGTAAAGTTGATCGTATGAGCATACACACACTTCACTGAGAGTTTTGGGAACTGAGTCAGATTAAGTTGTCATGATAAGTCATCCTTAGGCTTAGGAGTTTCTGATTACTTCTTTATGCTTTATGAGTGGTGTTCCTTGATTGGCTGACTTATTGTTCTGTGAACCTTGAATGTGAACTGATAAGTTACTGATGCCTGGAATTTACAGTTAAATGTATATATACGTGTTTGTGCAATTACGTCTATTAAAGGTGCTCTGACTAGCCTATAATACACGTAATTGGAGATTTGAAAGTAAACATGTATAGATATATTTAAGTGTAATCTGGGTAAGTTTATTAATATATTTAATATCGATATTATTATAGTTTTACCGATAATATAATATATTAATATATCTAATGTAATATTCGAATATTATATAGATATATTTATATATTTAAATAAAGGTAAATTAAAAACTATAATAATATTATATTGAATATAATACAAAATGTATTAATAACATTTTAATGTGAATATTAAAATGACTAAACCTTTGGAAAGATTTGAAATAGACTTATAATCTTTGGTAATTATTTTGCATTTACCATATAAAGGTATTTTGAAATTTATTTACCTTTGGAAATAATGGCATTAAGACTTATATAGTCTTTGGTAATTATTTTGCATTACCATTCAAAGGAATTTCAAAATATTCAAACTTTGGAAAATACGTT
Organism: Sequoiadendron giganteum; assembly: GCA_007115665.2. Classification (NCBI taxonomy): domain Eukaryota; kingdom Viridiplantae; phylum Streptophyta; class Pinopsida; order Cupressales; family Cupressaceae; genus Sequoiadendron; species Sequoiadendron giganteum. The sequence goes on from CM021106.1 coordinate 493,736,623, forward strand.
GAAAGTATTGAAAGGAAAGGAATTTCGAAATTTACTAAGACCATTGGAAATTCATAAAAATTAATGAAGGAAATGTAATGTTGAACTTTAGACTTTTGAAAGACTCAAAACAAATAATTGAAAATCGTGGATTTCTTCCCGTGAAGAAATCGCGCGACTGTCTGAGCTGAGAATAATGGGAAATGGCAGCATATGAAGTCCCGCGCCAGTTCGCACATGATGGACTTGGTCGCAGGTATTTAAAAACGCCACCATTGTGGACGCATGGGTGAAAGGAAGATAAAAACGACTGTGTGTAACCCTTGACATTTTCAAACAGCAACTTAAAACGCCATTTGTTCTTCAGTCCGCCATTTTTGAGGGCATGATTAATGTTTAAACCTGTACGTGGTTGCTTCACGAAATTCACAAGTGATAAGTTGAAACATTCTTGGAAAATATGTTGAATCATCACTCATTTTTGCTGTGTGTCTGGTTATTCGGTTGCCACTGCACATTTTGACATTTTCAAAGGAAGAGGTGTCGAATTCTCATGCCTACAAAGTAGTAAACATGAGAATTCGAAACCTATATATAGGTTCACTCTCATTGTTAGAAATCACTCATTCACTCATTCACTCACTCTCCCTTGCATTGGAATTACGAATTTCATGCTGTGGTATTTTCTATGTGTTAAATTTCCACTTTGCTGTTGAATTCTGTAAGAGTTTATCCACCATCACTGCTGTTGCATTTACAGTAAGCTGCAATCCAACATTACCAATTAGATTGTGAGAGCCATTTACCATTTTGTGAAAGCCATTTACAATTTGAGACTGTATTGCTGAGAGCAACATTTCCTCATACCAAATTGCATTTACCTAAGAGTAGAATTTGTTCAAGCTGAGAGAAGTAGCTGGCAAAGGCTGAAAAGGACGGTGGAGCAAGAACTGAAGCTACCGATCGAGCTCATTTCGCAAAAGGAAATCAGGCATGAGAAATATCTTTGTAGAACTTATGTCATTGATTTAAAAATGAGTTACTAGTTTGCTTGATTTTGCTTGCATTATGTTGTAGTATGAAAGGAAAATCATTAGGAAGCCTCTATGTTTCTATGGAATTGCTGAAATGGGGAATAGCTTGAATTTCAATAGAAAAGGCTTAATGAATTAAGAAATAGCTTAAGAGCTTGCTGAATTGGGGAATAGCTTAAGTTTCATTAGAAAAGGCTTGTTGAATTAAGAAATAGCTTAAGAGCTTGTTGAATTGAAAATAGCTTAAAAGCTTGTTGAAATGAATTAGTTTGAATTCATAGGAGAATTTGAAAAGGGATAACATAAAAAGGGAAATGTTTGATTACTTCTTAGTAAAAGTACCTTATGTTTTGTATCGCTTGAATACTGCTTGAACTCCTTAAATAAAGGAAAGGGACTAGTTATTTAATACTAGGACGAGGGTGGATTCAGTACCAAGGTAGTCTAAAGCTTTAGAGTTAAATAGGTTAACTAGAGAAAGCTATGTACTCCATGGATAAAGATTTCCATGTTAGGAAGTACCAGAGGGACCCCTTGTTGACTGTACTCCATTCCCTGTTTAAAGTAATTGAGGTAGGATAGTCTGGGATGATTGACTATCCAGTGAAGGACTAAAACCTACGCGTAGTATAAGATAGCCTTAAGTCAAATCGGCCTTGAGTAGTGTATATGATAGATGACCTTCATTCGAAGTACTGAATGAGAATACTTTGGCCAAAGTAGTGGAAGGTACGACATCCACTTAGATGTGAGATAGTCAAGACTACACTCTCAGTTCATTGTGATCCATCATGCTAGATCGGGATTGTGAAATAGCAAGTTCTAGATGTATAGGACACAGCACTATGCTCAGTTGGGTTGTCGCAACCGGTTACTTTACCAATCTCTTCGTTCGAAGGGAGGGCCATCTATCGAATGATAGATGTGCGGGGGACCGCATTAACAGTCCGTGGTTGGCGGAAAAGCGCCTGAGTGATGTTTCTCCTCCACCGCAAGCGACGGATACACCAAGATTTGAAAGGAAGGGAACCTGGACCATCTTACTACTATTTGTGCAAAAGCTTACGAGCTATGTATGTAATTTATTTTACTTTGTACTCTGATTTATATTTACAATGAAAATGGAATTCATGTGGAAATATATATTGTAACTTGCATGTATTTATCAATAAAGAAAGGAAGAATTTTATTGCAATGTCTTTGTTACTTGTTACTTTTATATGTTTGGAAAGAAATGTTAGAAAAATTTTGTTTACCCGGTTTTGGGGTCGTTACACAAGTCATGCTCAATAGGCTCCAAAATACTTTGGATTCTTGTCCATTAGTTAGGCTAAACCTTTCCATCAAGGATTGAAGTCAAGTGATATAAGACAAACCTTTCCTTGAGTCCACTACCTAAAACAAAGGGTTAGCCAACTACCCCCTAACGGTCTACCCATTTACATCAAAAGGGGAGTTGGGCTCACTATCTATTTATTACTAAGTTACCGGGTTCGGCCCTGGGAGGCTTGGGTTCAATCCGGGTTCAGAATTCGGGTCCGGTTCGCCCAAATTCGCCCAGGGTTCGAAAAACCAACTATGGGTTCAAACCAGGTTCAGAACCCGGACTGTGGGTCCGACCAAGGTTCGAATTTTTCAAACCCAGTTTGAACTCGGGTAGAATTTTGTGCCCAGGCGAATGTAAAAGCGCTTTTTTGCAATTTTTTATATTTTTAGTCTTTGTTGACTTTTTAATATTTTTGTATTCCTTCTAACCCTAATATGTGCCTCTAAAACATGAAATAGGTAAAGTGATAGTCATTTACCAATTTGTGAATGAAAAAAAAGGATTTTTTTCCTCCATTGCTGAACTTTCTCTTTTGCTTGCACAAGCTTGAATAGACTTGAAGGTTGATTGTAGATTGTTCAAAGTTGGTTGTTGTGCCATTCCTAAGCACTTGCAAGTGCCTATTCGTTGCCAAGAAGATCATAGAGCAAGATTTCTTCAAAAGAGGTAGGTTTTTTGAAGTTTTTTGATTATCTTTTTTACCTGTTTTTTTAACAGATGGACTTCAACTCTTTTGTTTTGTTTTTTAGTTTTTGTTTTGTTTTACTTTTCATTCCTCTAAATGTCTATAACACATGTTCAATTTTTTCATTTTTTTGAAATTAATTAAGTCTGTTAGTTTCAAATTCAATCAATCAATACCAAAATTTCAATATGTTGCGCCTTAGGTATTCCATATTACAATGGCAACCGGTACCTCCTTAGGCTCAATCCAATCTCGTTTCAAAACAAACCCAAACTCTCCCCTTTGGAAATATGTAGAAATGGTTTAGCAACTTCCAGGTGGTGGAGGATATGTTTGGATTTGTAGTCATTGCCATGTTCAATATTCGAGCTCATACAATCGAGTGAAAGGGCACTTGTGCGGGATCCCTGAAACAGGCATAAAAAATTGTCTAGGTGAAAACGAGTAAGGCATTCCAAAACATATAGTGTTGAAATATATTGCTGAGCAAGAAAAGGCAGACCAAAAAGCAGCCAATGGTAAAACAAGCCATCCTTTGAAGAAAGGATCTCGATCCATGAAACCCCCTACACCGCCTTCTTATTTTCCACCTTCAGAAACCATCCATTTATGGACATCCCTCGAGAGCAAACCACACCCTCTTCAAATAAAAGATCTAAGGGACCGTTGGAAGCTTCATTTCAGAATGAGGCAAGAGAGATTGTTGATCAAGATATAGCAAGATGTATCTATGCCAATGGATTGGCATTCAATGTTGTTCATTCACCATATTGGCAAAAAATGGTGAAATCTATTAATGAGGCTCCAAACGGGTTTAAGGGCCTAGGTTTTGAGAAGGTATGTTGCACCTTATTGGAGAAAGAGGTGAAACATGTAGCTGACTCTTTGAAGCCCATAAGGGATTTGTGGATTGAAACAGGGGTGACCATCGTTTCTGATGGATGGAAAGAAGCAAAAAATCGCCCATTGATCAATGTTATTGTTGTGTCCCCTAAAGGGGCAATATTTTTAAGAGTAGTGGATTGTGAAGGATAGGTGAAGGATGGTCCATTTATTGCTAACATCATTTGCCAAGCTATTGAAGAAGTGGGCCATCAAAATGTTGTGCAAGTTCTAACTGACAATGCCAAAAATTGTAGGGCTGCTGGGTTATTGGTTGAGGAGAAGTATCCACACATTTTTTGGACACCTTGTGCTGTCCACTCTGTTACACCCAAAATGAAATTTTTGGCATTCTGCTTAAATTGAGCTAAACAATGTAAAAATGCCATCGAAAGTATGTTTTTGGTCAAACCAAACATGAAGTCTTTGTGGGTTTCTATCAAGGAACCTATGGTTAAAATTCTGAAAATATGAAAATTAGGGTTTTATGCCCCTATTTTTAAGGAAACCCTTAAAAATAGGACCTTCCTGGAAATGATTGAAAATAATTCTGATAAGGTTAATTGCCTTCACGATCACACTGATCAAGTCAGAATTATCAAAAGACATGTTTTACTCTGGTGGATCTATTTCTATTTTTCAGGAACGAAGTTAGGAGCTTCGCAGCCATTAATGGCAGATTGGCCAGTACCAGGTGCTGAAAGCTAAACCTCAAATGCTCCAACGAAGAAGCCATGGCGGAAAAGGTAAAAAAGATGCTGTTATAGCGAGGGAGTTTCTCAAAACAAAAAAGGCCAAAATTTGGCTAACTTTGAAAGGTGCACGTTTTGCTGCCAAGGCAAAACACAACCTAAAGGTGAAAAAGGCACCCCTCTTGAAGAAAGGCGCCCTTGGATCTCAGAGGGAAAATGTAATCATTTGACATCTTCAAATCAGTCATCCTCTTCACTTTCGTGTTGGCTCGACAACGAAACAATCAGCAAAATCATCTGATTCAGGGATCATTGACCAACCGTCAGCAAAGTATGGAGGATCCATCAGCAACGAAGATGCCAAATTAGAGAGCTTCACAGTAAAAGCGCCCCTACTGGCCAGGGGCGCCCCTTAGTTCAAGGCACCAGATGAATCCATAGGCAGCAGCTCTATACATGATATCTTTCTAGTTTCCTCCCAACTGCGTGATCAATCTGACAGCAGGTCCACAAGACACGCCAAACGATCACGAATTGAGATCAAGCAGAAAAAGCCAAAATTGAAGAACTGGAAAGACAAGCCAGAAACTGGCTAAGGCATTGCCAAAAGCGCCCCTCTTGAGGAAAGGGACCCTTTTTTGAAGGCATCTAGATTCAGTCAAAATCTTCACTACCTCCCATGATGACCTTCTCAACTATGACCTGTCTCGTCAGTGGAACTATCAGCAAGAACTTCTGACAAATCAATCATCTGATGGAGGAGGTCAAAGTCAAGCAGTTCACAGCATGAAGAAATCCAGTCAAAAGCTAAAGGCACCCCTGCTGGCCAGGGGCGCCCTTAAGTTAGAAGGACCAAAACTTGCCATCTTCAACTGAGAAGTCAGTCATCCTGAGCAAGACCGAGCTGGCTACCCAATGCATCGTCAAGCAGAGTCATCGGATTCATCTAAGCATCGAGAACGTCAGATCAAAGCAAAGAGGGTCTAAAAAGGTCAAAATGAAGAACAGTCAATGAAAATTGACTAAGGCATTGTCAAAAGCGCCCCTCTCAAGGAAAGGCGCCCTTCTTTCTGGAGGCCTAAACTCAGTTTTTTGAGTTAATCCCTCCCAGGCATATCTCGTCAAGCTGATCCCACCTCAACAACAAAACTGCCAGCCACTGCCAGAGATCAACTGAGTAACCTGAATCAAAGATCAAACAGAGGCACTTCAGCTTGCAAAATGGACAAAAAAGATCAACTTCAAGGATGGACGCCTAAAAGAAGTCAAAGCAAAGATGTTGACTTGAGTTAGCAAATTTGGAGCCAAAAAGAGGCCAAACACTCCACAATCAGTGGAAATCACCTTTTGGAACTCCAAATCAGACCTAAATCATGAGTTGTCTTCCATACTTGGTGGATCTCAACCCTAATCACCATATATTCTTGCTAGGCGTCCCATTCTTCATTATTCTTTTGCAAGTTGAAGGATAAAACAGCAAATAGCTCCCAAGAACACGTTTTCAAGATCTGGCAGAGGTTTTGGACGGATCTTCAATATTTTTGAAGATCAGTGGCAGTAAAAGTATTCTTCCCCGAGGATTGTTTCCAGAGGTAGATTATTGCAAAGTGGCAGTTTATAACTTCCAATCCATCTTCTGTCTACTTCCTCTATTTCGGTCTATATTTTTTTGCATGTCACAGGAAACGACAAATAATCACAGATCTGGCCAACTGGGTGTGATCTGCATAGCTTTTTCAACAAAACCCACATATTGGATTTTTCCAAAAAAAGTAGCCCTGTTGCCCCTATTTTTTAGGGTTTCCGAAAAAAGTCATAATTTTGAAAAACAGACAAACTAGGTTTGTTTAGCTCTGAAGCATGAACAAAACCCATGTGTTGGATTTTTCCGAGAAAAATCACTTTCTGGTGCCTCGCTGCCTCTGCCACCGAAGGGCTCTTGCATGTCATAGAAAAACTCGTTTTTTCGAATTTCTGACAATCTAGGTTTGTTTAGAAAATCATTCTCAACAAAACCCATGTCTCGGAATTTTTCGTAAAAGTTACCCCAGGCGAGGTTATTTTTAGCAGTTCCAGAAAAAGTTGTCCGAGCAACATCGTGTGCACAATCAATCTTTAAGGTTTTCAGAATGCAATACTCCCAGGTACAATACAAGACCAAGACGGTCTTGTACCATGATTATCTGAAAACGACTAACACAAACTTATGGCAGAAAAATCCAGAGGTCAGTTTTGAGGACTTGGAGGGCATGAACCAAATTACATTGCAAAACATTGAAGAATCCGGTTTATTCCAAACTGCATCCATTCCGATCACCTTACAGAGCATTGAGCTTGTAACTACCTACACAAAGCATTACAACCCTACTACAAGAGAAATCCTGTTGGTGGGCGGTTTGCAGCTTAAAGCCGATGGACATAGAGACATGTTTTGCAATTCCACCATGTCGTACCAGGAAGGTCGTTTATGTGACCGAATGCAAAAAGGCATTTGAGGCTTCAAGGGATCAGTGTTCACTTATAATGGCTGAACATTGGTTAAAAACGAAGAGAACCAACTTGCCCAAATTGGTTGGGCGAGGAGAATTCAAAGATGAGTATGGAGTGTTAATCACTCTACTCAGCAGAGTCACTGGACAAGAAGAGGGAAAATCCTTCCAGCCGTGGATGTTCTATATTATTGGCAAAATAATCAGCAGGAAAGAACATTACGACCGGGCCTCTCTGATCAGTGACACACTCCACCAAGAATTTACCAGGTTTCTAGAAGAGCACCGTTTCCACATGTGTTCCTACCTAGTATACCTGATAGCCTTCCAAGGCGATTTTAGAACACTAAACACTGTGGGAACCCTGGGTATGCAAAAGGTCCAAGAATACTTTCCTCGCCTTGAGTTCACTCTAGCGGAAAGACACTTCAAGAAGATGAACGACCTTTTCACTATGCACATTGTGTGTGAGCTAGACCATGAGATACACGTCCGTATTTCACCAGCAACTAAACCAGCAATGGTGGACTGGGCGGATTGGTTCATCCAATTCCCCACTTTCACCTACATACGCGTGTATGGCTACAATGGCCTCCCCGCCATGATGCCACGCTACCCCTCAGATAGGGTAGTGTTCATGGAATTCCTGAGGCAGTTGGCCGAGGTTCACTCTTACCTTTGCATAAAGAAGAAGTCTGCTGCAAACTTTCCTTTTCAGATGGGATTCTACAGATGCAGGACTACAGCCGATGCTAGGTTGATACGCCAGGAAATAATGAGTTTTAATCTCAAGTACCTCATTGACAAGAGGTCATCATATGATCCCAGAGGAATCTTCGCAGCACATCTCGAACAAAGATCATCACATGAACCTTTCATGGAGGATTTTTGGGTCAACTGCGAGGATGAGTTCGAAGTGAGAAGGAACTACAGCAGATTCAAGCTCTCGCAGATTGCAAAATTCATGTCAGAGGACATCAAGGGCTTATATGATGACGAAGAAGAGGTCATTCTTTCTTCCTTCTTCACGGGTCAAGTAGATGCACAACCACTCTGCAAAGTAGACTGGTGCGCGAAAGAGAGTACGTCTATCGAGGAAAGAACTGGTAGAGTAGTTTGACACAGTCAACTCTACCTTGACAGTAAAAGGACAAGGAGGGTAGTACTTCCTCGATTAGAGCCGCCAATGGTTCAGTTTACACTACCTTCCTCATCTAGGAAGAAACCCAGATAGAAGAAGATGAGCATTCTTCCAAAAGGAATGCGAATGTCAGGGAGCACATGGGGAAGAAGAGGAATTGCTAGCACAAGCCAGCAAGAGGTACAGGTGGAGACAGCCACCAATTTACCTAAAACAGTTGAGAACGTTGCAGCTACACCAGAGCCAGTGATTGAAATAATCGCCACAGCGATGGAATTCATTGTAGAAGAAGTTGCAGCAGAAGCGATGCCTGTAATAGAAACAGAGCCACCGGCTTCACCACCATCATAGAGGTCGCAAAGTCCCATTGATTTGGACTCGCCACCACGAGACATTGCCACGGCACAGTCTCGTTCTTCCAGCATTCAGGGGGCCTATGTTCCTCCTCCCAGCGATGCTAGCCGAGATTCTATCTGGCTAGAAAGCTCGCTTGGAAGGAAAAGGGAGAGACCTTCTTATCAGTTTGACTTCTCTGAATTCCACCATGTCCCACAAGACATGCTGGCAAAGAAGTTGAAGAAGCAAACACATGTAGAGAGGAATGCAGAGAACGAGGTTCTCATAGAGATTGCTGCCCCGCCTGAAGATAAAGACATACATAATGTGAGGGTTGAGGATTTCACGCTTTCAAAGGTGAACCTTGGAAAGACCACTCGATAGGTGGAGGCAAACCTTCTCGGAATCGCCTCAGCGAGCGTCAAGGAAAGAATGACCAAGGATGGACAAGACAAAGCAGCCTTGAAGGCTGAAAACCGTCAGCTAAGATTGTACATTTCTAGTTTGATACATGACACTCCCAACTCCTCGGCCTTGCCTCAAGGACTATTGGATCTCCCAGCTGAAAGAAACCATCATCAGTTGATCACATACGGCAAACACTTGAGACGTGAAGTGGATGAGTTTGTCGTCAAAGGACGGTGTGTATTAGCATAAGCATATCAGCTGAGAGATAGAGCACATGATCTTCGATCAGAAATCCAACAATCAGATGTAAAGGCAGCTCAAGAGAGGCCGAGAGAGGAGGGGACAGTTGCTGATCTACAACAAGCATACCAATCAGTTACAACCACTGAGAACAAACACCATCTCTTTGAGTGGAAAGAACAATTGGCATACAAGGTGAGAGCCTACGATGCCAATTCAGTGGAGCTAATTGACTATAGACGCTTTGTCGCCAATATTATCAACTTCGCAAGAACGTTGATAATATCCTTCCCTGAGTTAGAATATCAGCGACAAGGAGGGGAATATGTTGAGCTTGAAACAGTACAGACACGGTTCCAAGATGTCATCCGATCTTCATTCCTTGAAGATCCCAATGGTTGCAAACTAGCCAAAATTGCAGCCATGTCTATCCAGTTAGATGAAGCAGTTGCCCAATGCATAAACTATCAGCAGTAGCTTGTGATGGGTGAAGAAATGCTTAGATGCCACATAGTCATCTTGAAAAGCATTAATTGCCCGGGGGCCGAAGAGGTCAATGACTGGATAGAGACTTTGTTGACCAGTGGTGAAGAGGTGTAAAGCACCAAGGAAGGACGTCCTACCCTCCAAATAGCATGAAATATGACTGAAGTCAACTTGATGCCCCTTTCCAAGTTGACTCCAGATCTCCACAAATCATGCATGTCAGATTCCACTGATCTAGGATGTCTAATTGACTCCCACGATTCGTGGATCTCAGATCTCCTTTAAAGGTGGATGTCTAATTGACTCCCTCGATTTATGGATCTCAGATCTCCTCAAAAGGTGGATGTCTATTTGGAGACACATTTGTAATTTAAGTTCACTTTTAGTTTAGGTGTCAGTCAACTGAGGTAGACTTCCAATTCGACTTTTGTTTAGTTGCAGTTAACTGAAGTAGATTTCCAGTTAACTGCTTGCTCACCTACTTTTAGACATAAGAATAAATCTTGCTGATTGGCAAGAACTATTTGTTAACTCAAGGAGATTTTAGGGTTGCCTACTCCTTTGAGTTCCTATAAATAACAGCCTTGGGCTCATTATTTGTTTAACCTTTATTTGCTAAGCAAAATTGTTGCGCCATTGTCGCCAGAGTTACCTTGTTTATATTTCTTCACTCTTGGATGAGAGTTTGTTGGTTGATCGTAATTGTGCATGATTTCGTGTGTTTGCTGTCCCGACCTTTGTAATTCTTTGGAGAAGCTTGAAGAAATAAATCAGATGGCGCATGCTTGCTTGATCTAAATACTTGAGTCTATTCAAAGTCTTGTTTTCAAATAGTGCATTGTTTCAAAGTCCTCCTTGGACAAGTGTCGTCGCCTCCTTGGATATTTTGTCATTAATCATTATCGTTTGATGTTGTCTAATGATTTGTCTTTCAGCCTACACTTTGGACAGGTGTCGTCACCTCCTCGGGAATCCTGTTAGTCAGGTCATCGTACCTTGTTGTTTCCAGTGAGTTGTTTCCAAGCCTACACCTCGGACAGGGGTTCCTCCTCCTTGGCAAGTCTCAGATCCAGTATACCGTGAAAGAGTGCTTACTTGTATCGAGCCTTATCTTGGTATATATCCAAGAGTTCAAAGCCTCGGCCATATTCCATTGAGACGGAGGATTCAAGTGATCCAACCCATCCATTTCGCTCCTACGCCCTCATGCTCTGTTTATCTTGAGGAGGTAGGATAGTCTAGAAGCTAGTTAGTCGTAGTTAAGATCTGCGGAAACCAGAGAAAAAGCTTAGCTACGACGCATTGTGTTTATGCACCCTTGTGTCCTGCTGCTGAGTAAAAAAGATAGGAACCTTAGTACGCCCTTTTTTACATTAGAAAATTAGCAAAGAGAGATCTTCCTCTCTGTAATCCGAAGAGCATGTACTAACACACTTGCAATAGCTATCTATTTCCAATAAGCACTCCAGAGGTGCTAATTGAAACGCCAACACACTCCCTTAATCTAATGCTACAAAAAATTGGATCCAAAATTGAATAGATCAAACAGGTGTATCCTGAGGGCGAAGACATCCAAATGTTTGTCACCAACCACCATATGACACAAGGAATATTTAGACAATTCTCAAAATTGGAGTTGTTGAAGGTAAGTTAATTCTCAATATTTTTTAATTTTTGAATTTTTTGTAAATTTTAAATTTTGATTTTGTAAATTTAAATTATATTTTAGTTTTAATTTTGATTTTCAAATAGGTTGTTGAGACTCGTTTTGCCTCCAACACAATTGTGTTGAGACGACTTATAAAGATTCATGAGGCACTCTCTGCCATGGTAATCAGCCGTAATTGGGCCATATGGAGGCAATCTAGTAGTGAAAGGGCAAATAGGGTCAAGCAAAGGATCCTAGATGATAGTTGGTGGGACTTTGTTGAGTATCTCGTCAGTTTCACTGAGCCCATATTGAGCATGATCAGTTACACTGACATGGATAGACCTTGTTTGGGTGAAGTATATGATGGTATCGACTCAATGATTGAGAAGATGAAAACCATCATCAATGCAAAAGAAAAAGATCCTGAAGAAAAGTTCCTCAAAGAGCTACAGGAAATCATTGTTGATAGATGGAACAAAATGACCACTCCGTTGCATCTTCTCGCTTTTGCATTGAGTCCCAAATATTATAGTCCAGAGATACTTTTTGCTTCATCAAGAGTTGCTCCATATAGGGATGCTGAAGTGGCTCAAGGGTACAAGGCAGCAATTCGTAGACTCTTCACTAATCATGACCAACGTGATCGAGTGAGGGCTGAGTTCATGGCTTTTGCATGCTCTGGTAGTGTTGATCAGAATCTTGATGCTCTTCGAGACAAGGTTAGGGTGTATGCTCATAGTTGGTGGTACTTCCATGGGCAAGAATATAGGCACCTCCAACCTATTGCAATAAAAAATTTATCCCAAGTAAGTTTTATATTTTGTAATTTTAATTTTAATTTTAAATTGATATTAATTAATATTTTTGTTTAGTTAAATTTTGTAACTCCTAACTATTTAATTTGGTCTTAATAGGTTGCTAGTTCATCTTCTTCTGAGAGGAATTGGAGCACATACTCCTTCATCCGCTCAATAAAACGCAATGGGCTACATTCGAAAAAGGCAGAGGACTTGGTGTATGTGCATTCAAACTTGCGCCTCCTTGCACACAAGCAAAGTTCCTACAAAGAAGGAGACACAAGGAGGTGGGATATTGAGCAAGAGCAGCTTGACTTGGATGCTTCCACAAGTCACTTAGCTGCACTTGATATTGATGATGACTATGAGCCTGAAGCAACTGCTGAGCATGAGAGTGGTAGTGTCAGTGCTAGTGGCAGTGCTTGTGCAAGTGCCACTAATGCTATTTGTGGTTCTACACAAAATGTAGCATCTAATGATGCTAATGATGCTGCTTTTTTTTATGACCCATATGATTCAGATTGATCAATGATCAATAATTATTAATGGTTGTTTGTAAACACTTGACATTTTTATGTTTGAACTTTGATGATTTGAGTATAAAGTGGTGGTGTATTTTTCATTTTTGCTATGTTATTTGACTATTAATATGGTGGTGTATTCTGAACTTAAATACTGCTGCAAATATCAGTGTTCCACGGGAACACGTCCCCCCCAAAAAACCCCGCGTTTCCTAGACAGGGACGTCTCGGAGACTTGGGGACTTCAGGGGGACGTCCCCCCACCAGACCACCACTAGCGCCACCATCCCACCACCAGTTTTGATGTCTCCAAGACCATGCTAGGACTTCAAGGATGTTGGGGTGTCCTCAACACGTCTAGGGGACTCCTAGTTGTCTCCAAGATGTATAATTCTTATACTTATACATCTTTTTATAACTATTTTTTCAAGTACTATATGTATTTCAGCACCCTGCCACCCCTTCGCCGCCGCCCCCAAACTTAGACCCCCCGTCCCTTGTCCCCGAAACGCGTCCCCTACTGTCCCCTCATCCTCGTCCCCGAAACCCCGTGGAACATTGGCAAATATGTATATATTTCTGTTTTTTATATGTTTTTGTATTACCGAACACAAATCCCAAAAAAAAAAATTCCCGAACCAGCGAACCAGTTTCTTGAACCCGAACCCAAACCCAAAACCAAACCGGTAACTTAGATTTATTATTGACATTGAAAAAAGTTTGCAACATTACATTCTATACTTTTGACTCAGAATAAGGAATGTCTTGCTCTCAAGGTCAAACTATATTTTATGGACTTTCAAACCTAGGGAAGCTCTTTTTTTCACAATAAATAAACACACTCCTAATCCATGCATTGAAGTGTTTCTTATCCTTGAATTCTAGAGGAATTTATCTCTCTTTGGAATGCGGCTGCACTCACATCTACTTGATTAACAAGGAATGTGCTCCACAATCATGTCTTATAACATTGATATTATTAATTAAAGTTTCTCTTTTTCATTCAAACTCCTGTTATTTAATTTTTTAAATTTCAGACATGATACTGGATATTCTGGATCCACATAGAATATAATTCAGCTTAAAAGGAAAGGGCAAAGAAGTTCAAGTCTTCCCTCAACACAGAACATACTTTTGATTGTTATAAATATGATATGCTTGGACTTTAATCAACTCCATGGGACCAAATAAAGTTCAGGCAATGTGCTACCGAAAGGACTTCTGGTAACTGCCAATCTCCTCGGCAAACAAGCTATTGGACTCCAAAATATATAATATTATAAAGTATAATATCTGATATTTTTATTCTTTTGACTAGATAAATGAGATTCCATATAATTTATATATATATATATAATTCTCATTTTCATGGACCTAGTAACTTCCATGGGATTTCAAACTAGAATCATGTCCCTGTGAACAATCAGAAATTTTAAAAAAAAAAAAATTTGAGAAAATAGATGGAATATTCTCAGATGTTATCAGCTCATATCTTCCCGATTCTGATATGGAAATCACTCTGATGGAAAAAACATTCTATAAATAGATTTATAGATTAAATCTCACCTTCAGGAGGAATCCCCTTTCAAAAATAAAACATACTGATATAACAAAATAATTCAGTGATGAATGATTATAATGTGTATCTTATTCTTTGGACTAGACTGTAAGGACTGTAAGGAGGAATGGAAATGCGGACAAGAAATTTCACTATGTTGCTTCAATATTAAGAAAATGTCAGTACAGATTACAAGAAAAAATCAATCACAGAAAGGAATAAATTTGTATATTAAACACAACCTAAATAGTATAGCTCTAAAATTTACCCATTTCCAGAAAAGTCAAAGCGGAACACACTGCATCCTTTATTTGCTAATGCAGATGCCAAATTTACCAAAATGTTATCATCCTGAAAAAATAAATTGGATCAAATATTTTACAATAGTTAAACTTGCAAAGATGAAAATTGGATCAAATAAATAGCAATCTCATACAAAATTTAATCATTATAGTTTACAAGAATAGAATCGTTGATTCAAGAAGTAATATCATAATAGATTCCAGAAACAGGTTATGATAAAAAATGTTAATGAGGAAAAAATATACTATCTTACTATCACAAGAAAATAAACAATTAGTTATTACAATAAAACCAAGAAAACAAAATCAGCAAAAAAAGGGTTTAAGACAATCAAATAAAGGCATTGCAACTTTAGATGCCATGAGTTGTCGGATATTAGCTCACAACTGTAGGCTTCTCATGTTTGTAATCATGTTATGCAGAACTTACTGTGCACCATTCAGTTTCTTTTGCAATTATTCTCTCTCTTGTTGAAGTCACCACCTTTGTCACAAGACTAATCTTCAAAATTAGAACCAGAACATCACAAAGCATTCATTATACAAAGAGTTAGCATGCGAAGACAATCCCCAAATAAACACCTAAAGAGAATGCAACCACTCAATTAATAATTTGACTTAACAGCTAAACCAATCCCATACCATAAGAATTAAGGCCATAATAAACCTTGCAAGGAAGCTGTCACCCTTCTCCGGTTTCCACTCCCCTAAATCCGCCCACCAAGGTTGCTGTCAGTCAAGTTCATTGTCATCCTGTAGCCAGTGACTCACAAAGAGACTCACACCTACACCATAATCCTATAGGAACATGAGAATAAAGCTTAGTACCTACTAGTACAAAAAATTCCCCTGCTGTAGCCTAATAATCTCCTCGTCATCTACTCACTCCCCTCTCCTAGGAAGCCATCAACTTAGGGTCACTTAAAGAGGACCTGCTAAGGCCTTTATCCTCCCACACCCATGCAGTAGATTAATAAAAACTATTCACAAATCTCAAAAGAGGAGACACGAGTGATAATGTACACAGATATGAGTCATAGGGCAGCAAGTTTCCTATCAAATTCAGACCCTTAAATGGACTCCTTGCAGCACTATAGACCTCCCTTTGAAGTGAGGAATGAGCAGAAAATAGCTCTAGTCGGGTATTTCATTCAATGTACTCCTTCAACACAACAATAATCTGAGACATCAGCCACCAGTGGGATATAAAGGAAAGTATGATATTCAACAATAAATCTGATAAATAGCAGCTACATTGATGGAATAATCAATAATCCACTATGATATTTCAGCCTCAATTTACTTTCCTACCATTAAGAGAAACTATCTCACACACTGAAACAACATATTCTTGAACCACACCCTCCTTTTTCAGATGAACCTTAAGCTTTTATTTTTCTTGGATTTTTCCAAGTAAAGGATATATTTGATTCCCTTGCCTTTGACTGGTCTTAAACCTCTCCAAGAGACAGGGTATCACTTTTGTCCTATTTGGACCCCATCTCATAACTATTTTATTCTTTTATATTGCATAATAGTTTACTAAGCAGGTTACAATATATAGGCCATTTAGGCCACTGCATACTACACACTCATACAATAAACAAATATCACAAAATAATACAAAAAATTTCCATAAAAGAGACAAAACCCTGGTAATCAGAACTTACTACCACTATGAATCCTTATAATATGATCATCTTAAATACCTAAGAGAGATTTTTTATAGTCTGAAGATGCCATATCATTAAAGAGAATTACAACATATATTACTAATCAGCATCCTTTCCAGAGTCAGAAATTTCAATGACTAACACTGCAGAACTTTCCATATTAGCAGCATCCACAGTTCTGGATGACTCTTCAGCATTCGACTGCAAATTGCCCCACACATTCAAACATACAGCACCAGAATCATCAACAACATTATCAGCAATATACAGCCTTGAATTCATTCATATCCAAGTGGATCCTCATCACTTCCATTCTCATCATTTGGTTTTCTTCCATATCTCTCCATATCAGACCACCACTCAGTGTGTACGATAACCATTTTGTGAAGGATAATAACTCTCTAATCTAAAAGCCTATAGATTTTTTCTTTAGGAATATCTATTACCACTGTAACCTGAAAAACAATAGAAAGAAAAATGAACTTGCTGCAAGAGTCCGTAAGATAGCTTATTTTGCCCTGAAACACTTCATCATTCCTAATTCTCCACATAAACCATAAAATCTTATATGATAAAATAAAGCACAATTTCCTTTTCCTTATTAAAACCTCTAATGTAACACAAAAAAAAAATCATGCCAAGAGAAACCCTGTTTATTGATCCACCCAAAGATATCTCCTAAAAACAAACTACAAATGTTTTTAGCATATTGACAGTCAAAAAAGAGATGCAAAATAGACTCCTCCATATTGAAGAAAAGACAAAGATAAGAAGCAAGACCAAACTCATTCAACACAGACCCAACAGCAATTTTCTTTTAATAGTAGGAGCCATTTAAAACATCTTTTTGGGGCTCTAACGAAGAAGACCAGATATGATTGCAAATTGACCTCCAATCTCTACTAGACAAAGAGCACACATATTGTTTAATGACTCAACCACCTCTTGGGCATCAAAAAGCATTGAATAGAGATTTTTCATAGATACTTCAGTTAAAGTGGAGATCCATCTTTCCATCATATGTTATCCAATATCTCAATATTAAATAACAGATTGATCGGAGATTTTATGTCATTTTCCACATAAGCAAGCATTGAAGAGGTTCTTTTATGTGAGTCAACAATAGATAACTTTAATTTTATTTCTTCCCATGATATTAATCTCCCATTTACAAAGAGGTCACCAAAATTTCTTATCCCTTTGGAAGCCCAAAACCTAGTAGAGCAGCCTCTTGTCAAAGAGAGTGCTTTGTTAATCCAAGCAAAGTTCCTCCAAATGGACTAAAAACTGAAAAAGTTACCATCCTTCATTGAAAATGCATCATGCCCCAATAATAAATGTCGGACAAACTCCCAAGCCCTCCATATACTACAAAATTGGCAGATCTAGCAGGATTTACAAAAAAATTCCAAGCATGATATCAAGCAGATGTACTCATTTCCAGCTTCTATTCTTTTTTGGAACAGCCAGATTGATATTGCTCCTCACCAAAACTTTCTAGGGTTTTGGCCCCTTTTTTACAACTAGAGTGAGGCCCTAATTTAAATCCTTAAACCCATGACCTCCCTTATTTTTTGAAATGCAACACCACTTCCAATTAATTGTGTGCCTTTTTTATTACCTTTTCTATCAGACCACAAAAGAATTCTGATCATTCTTTGAATATTTTCAACTTGAACATTGCTGAACAACCATGCAACAATTATTATGCCAAAGGAAGACATAACTTTCTGGTACACCTGAACTCTTCCTACTAGTGAAAGAAGATGGTCCTGCCACTTACTACTTTTCTTTCCAATCTTTTTATACACCCATTCTCACATTTTTTTGAGAGATGGATCTACAACAAAACAAATACCCAAGTATCTGATAATTTTAGAAGGATCACCCCATTCCCATCCACATTTTATGAACCAAGGAGGAGGAGCTTCATTCGAACTCTAAACATGTTTACTTGACGATACTTTTGAACTAAAAGCATCACAATATATGTCACGCCATTTTAAATGATCAATATTCTTTTCTTCTAAACAATAAACAAGGAAGTATCATCAACAAATTGAATATTAGTAAAATTATTATTATCAAAAAAGGTTATAATAGCTCGTTGCACAGGGGATGAAAAATTTTAATCATGGATGCATAATATTGGGACCTTGTGTATCAAATATTATCATTATTTTGATAAAAGAATCTTTTGGAGTAAAAAGGAGTTTTTAAATTAAAAGTGAAATTTTAAATTGAGTCTTTTGGAAAGTTTGGCAGGAAAGTATAAAAGGACATCTTGTGAGCTCATTTGGTTCATGCAGATTATTATGATTTCTTTTTGAGAAACCCTTGTCGTTCTATGGGATTGAACTTGGTTCATGTCAGCCTTTTGGAGGATGAAATCCCTCTTGAAGAAGATTACCCATGGAGGTGAAAGATCCTCCCTGATTAATACAGTGAGATTCATTCAAAGTCTCTATTTGAGCTCAAAGATTGAAGATATGCAATTTTGTGAAACCTTGTAAAATACCCCCTTGGTTTTTTTCCAAATTTTTCACACAAACTTTCACCTGTTAGCGTTATCCCAATGTAATGATAAGCAAACTGTAAGCTCATTTGGTTCATGCAAATTATTATGATTTCTTTTTGAGAAACCCTTGTCGTTCTATGGTATTGAACTTGGTTCATGTCAGCCTTTTGGAAGACGAAATCCCTTTTGAAGAAGATTACCCACAGTGGTGAAAGATCCTCCCTGATTAATATGGTGAGATTCATTCAAAGTCTCTATTTGAGCTCAAAGATCGAAGATATGCAATTTTGTGAAATCTTGTAAAATACCCCCTTAGTTTCATTAGTGCTGTCCCAATGTAATGATAAGCAAACTGGAAGCAACCCTTCACTTTTTGTTCACCCAGAACCCGAAGTGGGCAAGGTGAGAGCATACGATGTAAGGGGGTCTAAATACAATATCAATGCTAAAAGTACAAATAAGCTATTGGCAGAAAACCAGCCAATAGAGAAAGTAAATACTTGGTGGCAAAGCTAGCCACTTCCACTTTTCATTGAGCTACCGAAAAGTAAAGCAGAGTAAAGTACTTGGTGGCATAGCCAACCACTTCCACTTTTTAGCGGGAAACAAGAAAGTAAAGCAAACACAACCACTTATTTAGCGGGAGTGTAATACAAAATAACTAAAGTAGAGAGCTGAATGGTACTACCAAATCAGCATTACAAAATGATGTCTAATACAATATATCATGAAACAAACTAAGCAATATGAATGCCCAAGTATCAGAGATTCCTCCCTACAACATTACAATGATAAGGCATCAAGGAAATATGAGAAAACAATGAAAATACAAAGTCTACTATGCTGCAACAGCAGTCTGATATAACAAGGTAGTGAACTGGAAACTTCAATAAATCATCATAAGTTTCTCCAAACACCTCGAAATGACCCCAAATCAAATGCAAATGGAAGAGCAGGTCTAGGCGTCCAACTTAAAGCCATCAAACACCCTGAAATTGGCACCAACTCCCGAGCATGAATCCCAATGCACATCCAAAAATGGTACGGCCTCCCTAGGAAGGTTGACCTTGCCTTAAAAATCCAATACTCCACTAAAAAATCACAAAAACTTGAGCATAGGGTCGCCCAAGTATGGAAGAGGCATAGAAACAGTACCCACAAAAATCTCTCGTCTCCTCAGATCAATGTAAGCAAAAACATACTTCAGCCCTTCACAAACCAGCAACTAGAAAACTAATAAAATCATTCTACAATGATCACCAAACAGAAAACTAACTCACACCCACACCAAAATGTTAGAAAACATCAAAACCTACAAGAACTGGAAGCATGAAAGAAGCCATCACCAATGAAGCTCTACTACAACCTCTGAATGAAGAATCATCCACTATTCAGCTAGGAGTTGTCTTGCAAACTTGAAACTGAAGTCAGCTTGGAGGGGTGTCATCCTCAAAGCCCAAGAGTCTGAAGCCAATTCGGCAGCATTTCGTTATCATAAAATTGCATAACCAAAATGAGAGGGAGAGAGGCTTATTTATAAGCCCAAGACCCAAAAGTTTGAACCCTCAATTGCCAAAAAGGGACACCCACATGAGGATGAAAATAATATTCATTTAAATTCATCTTTGACCAAGACTTGGGAACTCAACATAAAAGGCATAAATTAAACCTTTTAAAAAGCACAAGTCTCCAACTTAGGCATCCAACTCATGAGTCCACCTTTTATAAAAACTTAAGTCATGTTGCCTAGGTCTAGGGTCCAAAAAGCAACAATAAAATATAACATAAGTTATTAACCTTTCCTTTTCTAAACTCCAAGAATGTTGGAGAAGCCACTGCCAAAACTACACTGTTACACTACCAAAAATAGTAACTGAGTGTTGAATTGTTATCAAACCACACTGCTAGAAATAGCACTTACTAAAAATAGCATACTGCTAAAAATAGTAAGTGACTCCAAACACCATTTGGGCACATTCTGGGTAGCCATTATAACTTACTAAAAATAGTAAGTCTAGAAATAGTCACTGATGAAAATGCATGTGATAGCCCACCAAAGCTCTCTAAAAACCCAAAAAGACCCAGAAAACATATTGGCAAACTCTTGCAACCAACCCTGGAAAACAAAAAGGATACCTCCAAAAAAATAGGAAACCCTAATACTGCCTCTGACTAGCCTACGAGCCTCCGAAATAGGCTAAAGGTCTCAAAAAAGACTAGTGCTGAGAAGGAGTCATTGCAGTCCTCCCTCCCCAAGACTGCTTGTCTTCAAGCAATCACAAATTTGGATGCTGCAAAATATGCTCATCCTCCGAAGTAGCATCCTCAATTGGTAAATTCTTCCACTTCACCAAATACTCTGTGATAGTCCTCCTCAAAGACCGCTCTTTGAAATCAATGATTGCCTTTGGCACCAAAACCAACTGTCCCTCCTCATCTAATGGAGGCAAATCTGAAGAAGCGACAACATTGTGCCCAAGTGCCTTCTTCAAGCGTGACAAGTGGAAGACATTATGCACCTTGCTACTCGCTAGTAGCTCCAACTCATAAGCCACCTCCCCAACTCTCCTGGTGATCCTAAAAGGCCCATAGAAATGTGGCTTATGTTTCTCTACTCCACTCTTCTTAAGAGTGAATTGTCTACAGAGAAACGAGACTCGCCTAGACTCAACGAGTCTCGAGTCGAGTCACCCTAACCGAGTCTAGGGGGCTCGGACTCAAACTTGGCCGAGTTTAGACGAGTCCTGGCGAGACTTGTCTAGTCTCTAAGACTCGCCAGACTCGCCGAGTCCAAGCGACTCCTGTTAGGCAGACTCGTGCAGGCAAGTTTGAAAAGTGCAAAAAAAACATAAAACTTAAAGTTAAAATTTGGTTTTTTTTACTTATTGTGAATGCAAAATGATGTACGCCATGAAGGTTGTATGGTTTTGGAGGTCTTAATTTCAGCCCAAGAGCGCTAGATGCCTAGATGCTTTGATATGTCAATTTGGAGTTGCAAGCATCAATTGGGCATCCAACTCATGATTGAGCCTGATTTGGAGTTCAAAAAGGTGATTTCCACTGATTGTGGAGTGGTTTGCCTCTTTTGGCCTCCAAAATTTGTTAACTCAAGTCAACATTTGCTTTTGACTTTCTTAGGCGTCCCTTTTGGAGTTTTGATCATTTTTGCAGGCTGAAGTGCCTCCGTTTGATTTTCGATCTTGGCTGCTCAGTTGATCTTTGACAGTTGCTGACGGATCCGTTGTTGAGATGGGATCAGCTTGACGAGATATGCCTGGGAGAGATTAACTCAAAAAACTGAGTTTGAGCCTCCAGAATGAAGGGTGCCTTTCTTCAAGAGGGGCGCTTTTGGCTGTGCCTTAGTCAATTTTCATTGGCTATTCTTCATTTTGGCCTTTTCAGACCCTTTGTGCTTTGATCTGACGTTCCCGTTGATGGATGAGTCGGACAACTCTGCTTGATGATGCATCGGGTAACCGGCTCGGTCCTGCACTGGATGACTGACTTCTCAGTTGATGACAGTGACTAGTGAGTTTATGTCCTTCAAACTCAAGGGCGCCTTGTTGGCTGATTTTATCTATGTTGGAACTGCCTGCTTTGATCTCCGTCGTTAGATGGTTCAATTGTCAAATTCTTCTGCTGATGGTCTTGTTGTCGAGATTCTTCAAAGATGAGAAGGTTGTTCTGGAGATCAGTAAACATTTCGGCTGAATTTGAATGCCTTAAAGAAAGGGTGCCTTTCTCCAAGAGGGGCGCTTTTCTTCTATCCTTAGCCAATTTTGGCTTTTTCTGCTTGATCTCAATGTGTGATCGTTTGGCGTGTCCTGTGAACCTGGTGTCAGATCGATCACGTAGCTGGGAGGAAGCTGAAAAGATGTCATGTATGAAGCAGCTGTTGATGGATTCATCTGATACCTTGAACTGAGGGGCGCCCCTGGCTAGCAGGGGCACTTTTAGCTTGAAGCTCTTTGATTTGGCATCTTCATTGTTTATAGATTCTCCATACTTCGTTGACGATTGGCCAATGATCCCTGAATCAGATGATCTTGTTGATAGTTGCATTGTTGAGCCAACACGAACGTGAAGGAGACGACTGATTTGAAGGTGTTAGGTGACTGAATTTTCCCTCTGAGACCCAAGGGCGCCTTTCTTCAAGAGGGGCACCTTTTTCAACTATAGATTGTGTTTTGCCTAGGTAGCAAAACGTCCATCTTCCAGAGTTAGCCAAATTTTGGCCTTTTCCGTTTTGAGAATCTCCTTCGTTGAACAGCATCATTTTCATCCTTTCCCGCCATAGCTTCTTCGTTGGAGTTCTTGAGGTTTAGCTTTCAGCACCTGGTACTGGCCAATCTGCCATTAATGGCTGCAAAGCTCCTAACTTCGTTCCCGAAAAATAGAAATAGACCCACCAGAGTAAAACATATCTTTCGATGATTCTGACTTGATCAGTGTGATCGTGAAGTCAGTTAACCCTATCAACATCATTTTCGGAGAGGTCCTATTTTTTAGGGTTTCCTTAAAAATAGGGGTATGAAACCCTAATTTTCAGTTATTCAGAATTTTAACCATAGGTTTCTTGACAGAAACCCACAGACTTCATGTTTGGTTTGACCTAAAACATACTTGACGGCATTTTTACATTGTTTAGCTCAATTTAAGCAGAATGCCAAAAATTTCATTTTGGGTACAACAAGTTGTTAAAACAACTCAATATAATTAGGGAGGTTGTTTATGAAGTTTCCTAAAAAATGGGATTTGTGAATCCTATAAATATGCAATGTGTTATTGAACGAAGAAAATGAGAAACAAAAGCATTATATTAGTTGTGTTAAATCTTTATGTTTCAGTATTTTTGTAAAATCTCTAATATGGTATCAAAGCCCTCAACAAATCCTATTTTTTAATTTTATTGTTTTAGTCAAGAGGACATTAAAATTCATGTGAGGCGTTGAACTATGCAAGAAAAATATGTGGTGTGTGGCTTGAGGCCAAGGATGTTGTGGCATGGATATTTTTTTTTATTGTGGTTTGTATCATAGATCTCAAATTCGAGGGGATTATGTGACCAACGGCGTGAGAAGAAGTAATCATCAAGCCCGGTCAGCACGTTGTCGCAGCGGGAGAAGAATGACGAGTTGGTCGTTGTCTCGAGGCTACAGGCCTTGTAGACCAATTGTTGGTCCAATGCGCAAGAAACATCCATGGAGTTGCACACACGCGCCAACGCTGCTCCCGCACAGCACGTTGCCCGCCCCTCCATGGACTCCAGAAATGTATTCAAATTGCTTTCATATGGGCTTCCCTGATTGTACTCCACATGCATATTATTGTCATCGACACTAGCAACAAAAGAAACGGCAATAAGCAGCAGATGAATCCACAACAGGCAGCAAAGGAGAACCATAGATATATAGAGAAAGAGAGATTGAATCGAGTAAAGAGATCTAAAGTTCGAACTGAGGAGAAATTGGCAGTGCATCATAACATTTACTGATCTTATTATAATCTGAACCTCGTATGTGACTTTTATTGTTATTATTTCATTGCAATATCTATTATGATTTTTCCTCTATATTGCTACTCTGCTAAGATTTGTAAGAAAACCAAATAAAATCAACTTTCAGTTTGGGTATTTTGTTAAATATTTGAAGAAATTTCAAAAAAATCAGTAAGGGATTTTACAATCTCTTGGATATTGTTGTCACTGACACATACAAAATATCATGGCTATTTCAACATCGAGGACCTATTAGGATGCAAGTGTAGGACCCATCATAGAGCTACTGACATTGGGTCAAGTGATGTAGGCTCCTCTCAATCATAGTTGTACTTCTGAAATTTTTGTTTTTGATGCCATACATAACATAATCCATGAGTTCTGTACACCTAAAACACTTAGAGAATATTTAAATATTTTAAAATATCATTTCCTTCTGCTCAAATTCATTCTTGTACTCATATATTTAACTATGTGATCAAAGTAGCTTCTAATTGATTAGTTCATTCTGGCTTTAAAGTTAACTTAGTGAAGGGGGCATAGAAAAAGAATCCTAAAAACTAAACTTTATATTTCATGGTTTTTTAATTTGCTGGGTTTGAGTCATAGTAAAAAATCATGCTGCCAAGTCTATGTCAAGACTAAGTATAGTAACTATGGTTTTGAGTGTAAGGAATGCCCCACATATGTTGGTGGTAGTTTCTCTTCCCTAATAACCAAGGTGGTTATGATTGTTTTTCCTATTTTTGCATCATCAATTTGGCAAAAATCACACTTAATTTTTTTTCTGCCTATGTGTTGGCCTGAGACAAACTTATATATGCAGATCATTTCATTTGTTTGTTTTGTTTTCTTCATGATGCATGGAGAGAATATGATAATGTTATCTGCAAACTAAAAGCTTGTATGCTACTACCCTAGTTCTACGGCAGGAAGTCCATGAATTCTGCTGGCTTATTTATATTTTAGGACCAACCTACTGAGGAGTTCTCTCATCAATAAATAGATACAGGCTCAGGAGTCCCCTTGTCATAGTCCTCATGTAGTAGGAAATTGGTGGCTGGTTTTTCCATTCATATAGATGACAAAGGTCACTGAGGTTATACAACCGTTAATCCAACTGATAATTTGCTAGCTGAAACCAAAGGCTACCACATATGTCCTACCAGATTCTAGCTGCACTTGTCTAGGGCTTTTGATATATCCAATTTCATAATGACACCAGTCCTATCCTATGCTTTAAGCGAATGAATAATATCTTGAGTTGCTTGGATATTATGAATTATTTGCTAACCTGGGACAAAAGGGAATTGGGTATCCCATACAATTTAATGTCATAACAGTTTGAACCTTTCGGAAATAAGTTTGGACAGACTGTATACTTACAGGCCTATTCTAGTCCAATTGTTCAGCCTTAGCCTATTTGGGTATGCGGACAAGTCTGATGGCATTTATCAGTTTTAGCATATGATTGCTGTGCCTTGATCCTCCATGATAGACAGTAGCTCTAACTTTTTCAAATCCCAAAATGATCGGTATAAAGCCACAGGAAAATCATCTGGGCTCTATGATTTCTCCTTTGAAGTTCCTTGATAGTTTTGATTAGGTAAATGTGGGAAAAGGGCCCAGACCCATTAAAAGATAGCCTTAGAGGCAAGCAAGACGAATCTCATTAGAAGTGAGACAAAAAAGAAGCAAACAAAGCAAGTCTCCCAATAGGAGAGACAGAACCAGCAACAAACAATAGAACAGCAAAGACTACCAATGCTTTTGACCAAAGCATGGAACCGGAAACAAGTTTTGAGGACACAAAACTTCAAGCAAAGATAGTCAAGGCGGTTTGAACCCAAATTTCACCAAAGGCCTCAATAAAGGGGCATGGCTGGAGTGTAATATCCTTCCACTATCCAAATCAACTCATGTATACATGAGCATAGCATCAAGTTTCCTTTTAACCTTGTGAGGGGCTCCTTTTCCCTCAACGATGTGGTCCAGCAATATCTTTTCCTCCAAAAGGATTTGATGATGAGAGCCAAAGCCAATCCTAACCTCTATCATTTCCAACAACAGCTCCTCATCCTTGGGCTGAGGACCATTGGAGTTCATTTTTTATGAAGATCTTGGCACAAGAAGGAAAAAAGCCAAGTATTGTGGAAGTGGTACCACCAAGAGGTCTCATAATGAAGTTTTTGCTCCCAAACCCCAAACTTGGAGCACATCTTGACATTGTTGGGCAACCAGCCTCAATGCAAACACAAAATCTAGCATAAAGAAAACTCGTTCTAGCTTTTATGACATCATCAATGGTCATAAACTGACCAATGGCATCAGCAATATCAAGAATGATACTTTCATCAAGAATGATACTTTCATCCCAAAACTCCAAAGGGAGCTCTGGGAGACGAACCCATACAGGAACCAAATTAACTTTGGTAGCATTGAAACCAACAAACCATCTTTTGAGATGAAGAAAATTCTTACCATAAAACTAGGGGCCTTCCTCAAGAACATGGAAGCAATCTTCGTTGGATTTGAAGGAGAATAAGAGGAATTCGTTCATCAAAGCCTTCACACTTAGCAGACCTGAAGCAAACCAACAATCAGAAGCCCAATTGCGAATAAGATCAATGTTGGGTCTATGACCAAGGAATCTCCCAATAAGTGTAGACATCAAGCCAACGATAGCTTTGTCAACCCACTCATCAGGAAGAGAAAGAACAGAGTTATGAAAATGAAACCCCAAACCAGGCCCCACACCAAGACAAGGGAAAGGCTTAGCAACCACAAAAGAGAACTCACAACCCTCAACAGGTAAAGGAGTCTAAGGATCCACAGGAGGAGAAAACATTCCCTGAGAAACAGAAAGAGGAACATTACCAAAAAAAGGAGGCATTGGCAGAACTAACCCATGTAAGAGAGGGACAAGAACAAGGGGCTCCACAATAGCTGAGACAATCTTATCACTATTAGTTTGAACCATGCACAGGGGAGGAGAAAACGCAGCTCCTACCAAGCAAGCCTAAGCATCAAGGGGAGAAACTAGAGGCACCTCCTACGGTGGGAACCCCAAACAAATGCCCTCTCCATCACAAGGAAAAGACCCAACAACTATCGCACGAGAATCTGCAACAAGGCAAGAGGGCAAGGTCTCTGAGTCCAGCACAATGCGCTATGGAGAAGAAAGCGCTAGTTGAATAGAGGCAAAAGAACAGAGAACCTCAAGAATCGCAAGAGAGGGCAAAAGAAAGCCCCTCTTGAGCGAGCAACCAAGATCCCCCGATCAAGACTCAGAGAGACGAGGTTTAACCACTAGAAGAACTGTTGACGTGTGTTTTGTGACAACACCAACACAGAATAAAATGTCCAACGGTCACTCTATTCTCTCTTGATCAAAGTATCCCGCATGCTAAGATTGCGTGAAAGTTCATTCATTCAACTCCAAGGTTCCTTTTATTGTGAATAGACTTAGTTGGTTGATGTGAATATGCTGGGTATTCCAAGGGGACTTACGTAATTGTTCAATTTCTTTACTCAAGCAGATGAGGGATTTTGACTATGATGCTCTGGATGTCTAACTATCCAGGAAAATACTGAATTTAAAGGGGGGTAGGGGATAGGGATTCTACAATCTATCTCTAAGGGTGGAATGCAAGGACCGGCTCTAACAATCTTCAAACCAAACTTTGTTTCGTCTCCCCTTCGAACAACTCTGACAAAGCTGGTGCAATCTTCAAAGGATGGATAGGATGTTCAAATTGAGATTCAACATACGCACCCCTTCACAACGAAGCAAGTGGGCACACAAATCACAACCGAAGTTAGGTATTGAAATTCCAGTTGACCACGCAGGGGTAGACTTACCGTCAGCAAGCCCGCTAGTGGTATGGATACAAGAAGATTTGCTCAAACCAACGTCACATTCCACAATTAACACTACTTGCATGAAAACAAAATCTACTTTACTCTACTCTATTCGAATTGGAAAGCCGAAAAAGATCTCATCAACTGCCCACAGTGCAAAATGAAGTCACCAATCAATGAAATCCTTATATTGTGAGAGTCTTACACAACAATCTTTTGCAAAAACTTTCAAAGGGAAAGTCTTTCTTTCCTTTCCAAACTAAGCTAACTCCTAGCTCTACTTTAACTTCTATCTAGCTCAACTCTATCTCTGATTTCTATCTAGCTCTGATATCTAATTTTTTACAAATGAGGGGGGATACCCCTTTTATATCAAGCCCAGTCCAGTGGATGGCTTAGATTGAAATACAATGGAAGGCTCAGATTGAGCCACCTAAGCCCTAATTAGGGTTTTAGCCCTAAAAACCGCCACTGAGAGGAGTGGGGCAATGAATGCGCCCTCCACTCCTCATCAATGAACCACTATCCGTCATCAATGCACGTCGTCTCCTTCCAGAAGGTCATCGTCCAGAAGGGCGTTTCCTTTCTCCATCTCGTTGGCTGCAAATCTGATGAACCTGGCCAATACTGTCTCAACTTCCTGATCCGAAATGGGAGGAATGTGATCCAACTGAAACTCTAAAACTGTAACTGTCTACCCATGCCGGGCACAAGATTTCTTCCAGGCAACAAGGGCGTCCTGGGTGTTATGTATGATACTGGAGAATGTAGAAGTGTTCTCGAAGTCATCCTATGTGAAGGTCTTCACCTCAAAAAAGAATGGTGTCAATTTGTTCTTCAATCCATCTGCAGTTACCTCTTCAGAAGTCAACCTCCTGGCAAAGATTGCCTCCAATGTGTTGAGAATTCCATCTAAGATGTTCGTCATGGCCTTTCTGACCCTGACAGAATCTGTCTGTGATGTATCGTAAAATCCTCGGTCTGTGACTACTGAAGAGTACCATCTGGCGAAGTCGTATCTATCCCCCTGCTAAATTACACCTCCCTCAACCAAAACCTGTAGAGGTATGCTCATCAAAGCCCCTAAACGAAGAACAACTCTCATCTGATAGATACGGGCCTCACCCCAAGCATGGCTAACTGCATCCATCCTTGCCATAATATCGGAGGCTTGCCGATAGGCATGTGCAAGGTCCTCCATAAACTTTCCTGTTTTGACACGGACGATGGCAACCCATTTGTCTTCCTGTTGTGCCATCCTTTTCAAATCTTCTAACCCATTGATTGACTCCCTGGAAAATTCAGCTGGAAGCTCAATTGCCAGATTCTCTTGCCCACAAGGACGAGACAAGTGTTGCACGTAGCCAATCAGTGTCTTGTGCTCTACCTTCAACTTTTTGTACTTGCCCTCAACATAGGACAATCTATCCTTGAGTGCTCGATAGGAATTATCGCACTCCTCTACTACTTGTGCTCCAGTAGGGCGGCCAAGTTCCATAGTTGTGACAACATAATTTTCGCGAATGGCCTCGTCCCGATCACACTCTACCCGAGGCACTGCCACATGTAAAGTTTGAGATCCATCTTCATCTGTGGATATTTTGGAGAACTTCCTAGCCCTCTTCTTTGTTGAAGGTGCGCTGATTCTCTGTAACAATTCCTCCATCTCAACTGCGGGATCAATCTCATCTATAGGATCACGCCTCATCCTATCCCTTAGCCATTCTGGCACCTCCTACCGCATGTCTGATATAACAATAGGCTGCTCAACCTCGGCCTCTACCTTGTGAACTTCATCTCTGCCATCGTTTCGACGAGGCTCATCATCATCAATAGGCTCAATGTCTCCTGAGCTCTGGGCATCCTAATCTGAGATGGCATCATCCTCGAGAGCCGCCTCAATCTCCTGTTGAAACTGAGTATCCGTGGCAATCCCCTCATCTGTCTCTTGCTGATTTTCTTGCTGATTGTCTTCTCGGGGCATGTTGATGCTTTGGCCCACTAATTCTCTACAGGGTGGCTGACTTGCCACCTGCACTGCCTGTTCCGCCTGCAATCTCTCCCTCTAAACATTAAACAATGATACCTCCTATAAACTTGGAGAGTTTGCCCGAGATGGTGTATGCAAGGACTCCTCAACTCTCAACGGCTCAGGCTGAACTGGCTCTTTTCCTCTTGGCTCTAGAGTTTGACCTACCGGCCTTCTTTGTCTAACTGTTGATGATTTGTGATCTCCCATCAAATTATAGGTAAGGGGAATCAATCGTCCCTTAGGTCGGCTGAAATGCCTCTCTACCCAACTCCGTGTGAAAGTTAAGACTGGGATACAGACCGTATCCAAGTCGGTAATATTTGGTTCCGACCAATCTAGGAGTGGTAGAGGCGTATCTCTCACTGTCTCGTAGTCAGCCTGTACAACATTTATGTCCTTTTCGATTTGATCTGGTGTTGGGACAATCTCGCACTCTCTGATCATTACCAACAGTATCCGAGAGAACATTCTCTTCCTGATCTCGATCTCATCCACTACACTGGCCCAAAAGTCTTCGATCTGTGCCTTGTGTCTGAACTCTTCTAACAATATCCATCTAATGTTCCTGTGGGGATCATAATGGTGCCTGCCGGTGTGGTAAGAAAGATGGAAGAATTGGAGCTCATTTTCTGCCTCCCTAGCTGCTTGCAGCGATGGGCAGATTTCATCTGAATTCCCCATGGTAATTGGGAATCCGAGTCCACCTTCCATCTTCTTCTTTTGAATCTTATCGTAGGCAATAAGTTGCCTAGATACTTCCAGCATCACTATTATGTTGGTGGGATACCGGGGCAATCTATAAGGATAGGAAGAGAATCTTTGCAGCCTTATGTAGGTGAACTTTGGAAATTGGATAAACCAACATCCGAATTTCTCAATCATTTCTTGTGCTTCCCTGGATATTTTGTGATGGGTTCTTTGCTGCAAGGTCCTCATAATATGCATAGTGAAGGCGTCATTGACCTTTTTGTAGTTATTTGTGCTTGTCAAATGCAATTGTGGACAAGCCTCATGTATTTTAAATTATTGGGAACCACACCCAATTGGTTCCTTGTAAGAGATCCCCCTATACTTTGTCATGCGAGCAAGCATATAGACAATATAAGAGCCCATGTAGAACGTTTTTGTTCTCCTCACACCACGGAGCTACTCGTGAATGCTGTCACTGATCAACAATGCCCAATCCATGTGATCTTTGCCCTCTAGTACCAAGTTGACATAGTAGAACATCCAAGCTTCAAAGATGAACGCTTCAAGGCATCCTCCAACTCTGCTCAGCATCATTATCAGATCACCAAACTCTTGTCTCAAATCCTCCAAGATTATCTGTTTGGGTAATTTTGTACGAGTTGGCTTGGGCTTGATCATCCACCTGGTGTTTATCAAATCAACACATCAGTCCGTTGTGGATGAATACATTCTTTCAGCCCTTTCTTTTGTTTTATAGATCATCTTCTCATGAGATGGAATCCCGATCGCTTCAGGTGTCAGGTTGGCCAATATCTTGCCATCTGGCGAAATGATCGTTCTCTGCTCTGTGTTGTAGTGGTGGGCGCATTCCATGATGAGTTCTGGACACCGGATAGCTGGCGAAAAACTGTCAGTTGCATACAACCCGCTCCTAACGATATTGTGTGAAGTCACTGATGGGTGATGGCCTCCAGTCCCCATTATCCTTCTTCTAAATGCCTCTAAGTTGAACGAGCCTAAATTTGTGTCAGCCAACTTGCCCAACTTTGATAAAAAATTTGATTCCGGCAAGAAGGACTTGCTCAATTTCTTGATCACTGCTTGTCTGGATTCGGTGTGGTTGTTTCTGCTTGCAGCTCTTCTGCTTGATTCAGCCATTCTCAACACTCTTGTTCACTTCAGTATTTTAGAAGTTTCTGTGAAATTTCTGTAGTTATGCAACTTCTCTTAAATTCATACTTCTCCTCCAAAATGCACTTCACATTCAGCAACTTCAGCAATTTGACTCTTCAAATTCGAACTTCAGCAACTTCAAGACTTCTCAATCTCAGATTTCTCATCAACTTGGGACCTCTCCTCACAAATTTGTACTTTCAGCAAATGCAGCCTCAGCAAGTCAAAACGTGTCTTTCACTTTCAGCCACTGGGAACTAAGAAGTTCCACTTCTCAGCAATCAGCAATCTGAGACTTCTTCAAAAAGAAAATCGTGCTTCAACAACTTCAGCAACTTCGAACTTTCTTAGCCACGTCTCAACAACTGGAACCTCTGCTTGCAAACTCATATTTTCTCAGCAATCTCAAGCCTTCTCTTCACAAATTCAAACTCTTCCAGCAGCTTGAGATTATTTTATTTCTCTGCAAACTCGTACTTCAACTTCAGAAAATGCTCTGCATTTAGCAACTTGTGAGGAGAATGAAGAGGACTCAAAATATTATAGCCAAATCAAAATCCAGCAAAGGCTATACTTAGCACATTTTCGAATTCCACTTTCCCTCTCTTTTCCAGTCGTAACACTTGTCATCTGAAGCATCAGAATCTCAAGCTTCTAGAATTATGAATTTCATCATTTCTGCACAGGCCTGCCTCATCATATTTGATCCTTTAAAATATTAGATCACTCACTCTGTTGAACAATTTCGAATTCATTTGGCTAAGTAATTTAATCTCATCTTAGCCTTGGCAAAATTATCCAGTTCAATCTTCTAGCAAAACATCTCATCCATTTTACTTGTTTGCCTTAGAGAAATTCTTCAAATTTGCCTTAGGAATTTTATCAAAATAGACATCGGGCAAAAATATCCACCAAAACGATGTGAGCAAGGCGTGGAATAAGTTTAAACCATCTTGCAATCGAAAATGTTCAACACCCAGAAGAAAATTCCTCTCAGAACTCGTTGTTTCCATGTGTAACCGGATGAAGGGGTACTTTTAATTTTTATTATTTAAAAATAATAAAATGGCTAAGGTTCATTTCTTTTCACTCCGGACATCTTCCACACCTGCAATCTCCAGTTTCTCTGCCTTGGCATTTTTCTTTGATTTTCTCTCTAGAAAATTTTCCTTCTGAAGAATTTTCTCTCTGGAAATTTTAGCATCACCTGTAGGCGTATTTTTCATTTTCTCCTTAGAAAACGCCTTAGGAAATTATTTTAAATTTAAATTTTATCTCACCCTTGAAGGGCGCATTTGAGCATGTGGGCTTCCACGTTATATCCCTTTTCTACGCCCTAGCAATTTCTTGCCTTAGGAAATTTATCTAGAAAATTCACTTTAGATAACCCATGAGGGGCATACTTCACCTTGCATCAATCTTTGCCTCTAGGCGCATACCACATGTGGAGCGGGGAAATTATCTAGCCTTAGCATTTTCAAAATCATGCCACCCCTAGCTTCACCTTTACCCTTTGGCGCATATAGCATGTGGAGGAGGAAAACACTTTGGGCGCATATTACACATGACACTTCCACTCTAGGGCACATTTGGCCTAGTCAACCTCCACCTTTGGGCGCATTTGAGGGTGTGGAGAGGAATTTCCCCAAGTCTAGCGCATTTCCTCAACACTTTTCATGTTTTACCCTTTACCTTGCCACCTTGGGCGCATTTGTTATGGGAGGAGGAACTTGAAGGCGCAAATGAGGGGTAGTGAAGGAATTCCCACGCCCATGGTGACTCTTCACCTTCCTTGAGCGCATTTCACATGGTGGGCTTCTTGTCTTGGGTGCATTTCAACCATGTGAAGGAAAGCGCCATCATCCAATGACCTTTCACCTCCCCTGGGCACATTTAGCCTATGTTGCTTCCATCCTTGGGCGCATTTGAGGGGTCCTCAAGGAATTTCCATGCCTTAGTGAATTTTGCCATGTCTTTGCCTCATGTGGGCGCATTTGACCCCTGCTCAATGAAATTTTGGGCGCATTTATCATATGCCACTTCCATTTTATCTTTGAAGGCGCATTTTAGGGTGTGTGAAGGAAATTCCACACTTAGCAAATTTTACACCCCTTTATTCCTTCTAGGC
The DNA here is from genome assembly GCA_007115665.2 of Sequoiadendron giganteum. Lineage (NCBI taxonomy): Eukaryota > Viridiplantae > Streptophyta > Pinopsida > Cupressales > Cupressaceae > Sequoiadendron > Sequoiadendron giganteum. The sequence goes on from CM021106.1 coordinate 493,770,723, forward strand.
GTACTTCATGTGTCTCCATGCCAGTTATCACTTATAAGTTTTCAACGCCCTAGCCATGCCTTGGCTTTCTATTTTTAGCAAACTCGGAGCAATTAGGGTTTCCTTGCATTTCACCCTGTTCTGAGCTGGAGCTGGCGTGGCTGTGCCTCCACTTGGCCTTGCTACCTCATTTATATCTTCTTTGGCACAGTGTATGCTATTTTTAGCCATTTGCTATTTTTAGCAGACCCTAAAATTGATCAATTTTTGTATTTCCGTTTGCTCTGAAATTTGTTCCATTTGTTCATGATGCTGTGAGTGACCTGTTCACATTTGTCTCTGGCACAGTACGTGTTATTTTTAGCCTTGAGATGACTTACTAAAAATAGTAAGCATTCAAATCGTGCTCAAATTTTGCCAGTAGGCAGCCTAAAAGATGTTGATCCCGATGGCGTGCTTCGTTTCGACATCTCTACATTTTGTTCCATCTATTTTTAGACATAGCAGGGGAACCCCCAATCTAACTTGCATGCGCTCCAGACCGCTCCCGATCTTGATTTCTACTGTTTGTCACTCTGCTTGCTGGACTGAAGTGCTGGTTAACCTCTGGGCTGAAGTTGCTATTTATAGTAAGTGTCCGAAAAGTGGTCAGTCTGATGTCGGATGAGTTTGCATGTCACAGTGCTCGTGGGATCTCAAAAAACCCAGAAAAACCCAGAAAACTGGTCAACGTGTTGGCACTGGCTAAAAATAGTAAGTCTCTTAAAACTAACTCATTTCGCTTGCATGTCATACCATTGCGAAACTCTCACAAAACCCATATGGGATATCCGAACATGCACTGAAAATCTCTGCATGCAAACCCTAAAAATAGCCTTTGAAGGCTATACTGTTGAAAGTCCTCATCTCGGTTTGCATGTTATATATCGAGAAGGTCTTGAAAAATCCAGATCAATTCTCCTATCATGCATTGGAAAATCACATGTTTAAATCCTGAAAAAATAGCCTCCGAAGGCTGAACTGCTAAAAAATAGTCAGTTGTCTGAATCTGTTCAAATTTTATGTGTAGGCACCCTGAAGCTGCCTGAATGTGCTGAAGTAGTTAGAATCCCGAAATCCTGAGAGAAAGACCTCAAATCAGGTACTTACTAAAAATAGTAAGTTGTCAGATTTCAATAAGATTTCAGTGGGATCCTGCCTTGAGCCTCCTGACTGTACTGCTGCACTTAGATTTTACCTTGATAACTCAATTTGACCCCAAACAACCCTGAAGGATAGAAACCCTAATTTTGTAGACTTGGCAATCATTTCAATCTAGGTCAAAAGACGAGACACCCCCGGAAGGACAAAAGATCAAAGACAGAGAGAACCAAAGCCAAAAGACCAGAATGGAGCAAAAATTAGGGGGTCCCCATCTTGGATGGGGTGATGTGTGAAAAGGTCACAACAAGAACCTTCTGACCCAAGTGCATCTGCCTAGCATGCCCCTGAGCCTCCAGCCACAGCTCTAAGAGAGAAAAATTCTCTTTGTCATCATCCAAGCCGCTCCATCCATTAAAGAACTCATCCAACCCAACATCCATACCACTTCGGCCTTAGAGGCAAGCTTCCAGTAATTTATCAATAAGTTTTTCGTCCTCCTCATCATGAAACTGCCCCCAAGAGGCCCTCTCATCATCTGCAAAATCAACATCATCTTCGTTGCCATCCTTTGTCTCTCTATCACCGTCCCCTATACAAGAGGAATCTCCATTGCCAGTGCAGGAGGCCGCTTCAAGGGTTTGCAAGTTCACCATGTTCTAGATGAAGTTCCTTGATAGCTGCTAGACACTTTATGGCCTGATTTTCCACTTGTTCAATCAGCTTAGGTAAATCTTAAAGAAAAGTTTTTTGGGCTGAATTATTTTCCCAGCTAATGGTGTTTTTCTTGGAGTGGATACTTAAAAGTGAAATAGTTAGTGGTAAAGAATTTGATGTCTGAACTGTTTTTCAAAATGGTATTTTTGATTGTTTTGATGGCTTGAAATTGAATTATGTTTATGTATTGCCTACTTATAGCATATTTAGGAAAAAAAAAACTTGTATTGATATTCCCCTGTAACACTCAACTTTCCCTGGACCTTAGTCCTTAGTAGTGCTCTCTATTTTGGGCCACTACAAATTCCTAGACTTTCCATTGTTCTTTCTTAGCAAATATATTCAAAAATAACCCAGGTCCCTGACTTGTTTTTTGGGTTTTAGCTAGTCAATAGAAAATGTTGTCAAATACAGTTAAGTTTTATGCTTTAATCATTGTTTTCAAGTGCATAAGTTTTCCCATGAATTTATACATTTTGTGACCTTTGATTTGATTGACTTCCTTTCGCCATTAGAAGACAATGGAGTGAAAACCAGGTTTTGTCATCCAAATAATTTCAAACCTGAACTGTTTGTGGATGCTTTTCTGATCTCTTCACATTATCTCTAGTTGTATAGATCAAAGGTCAAATATGATAGCATCCAAACATTGGCACTAAAACCTGTAGTAGGGGATACCCATTTATTGGAGATAATAACTCTCATCAATTTTTTCCACAAAATATAAATATTGCAGTCAAGGTATAGATAATCTGATATTAAGATTGTCAAGAAAAGCTATGTTCTTAAAAATTTACTTAAGAGACCTCTCAAGTGCAATATAGTACATTTCATTAGAAAGATTGTGAATATCTAGCTTCACCACCTATAATTATCATATGTTAGATTAAATTATATATAAACTATTAAAAATTCTTTACAAATTTAACCCTTGCTAAAAATTGTGCATAATGAGACACATCTTTTAGTATTAATTACACATCCATATGCTTTATCAAAATTTAAGTTTGAATATAAATAATACCCCACTACAATTAGTAGAGTAAATTTTAATTTGAACTTGCAAGTCATAACTCTTAAAAATAATGCCATATAAACTAAGGTGTGAGAGTAGAAACATATATTTAGTATTTGATATGGAAAAAATGAATAAAAAATACAACAAAAATAACATATGCTTTGTAACCTTAGATGAATGAAGTCCATGGCAAAGGATAACAAGTTGTTTCGATCCAGTATCATCCAAAATTCCTACTAACATCTCCCCATACTTGTTTGGAATTGTAATTCTTTCCTACAACCAAAAGAAAAAGAATGAATATCAATTACAACTCTCATGAATCACTGACCACTAATGTCTACCATAACATATATTTCTCTCAAATGGTACATCATTTGCATCATCAGGAACAATTGTCTATTAATTAGTGAATAAAATGTTCTTTCTTTGCAACTACCTCTTTTAATGTGTACAAGCCAAGTTAAAACTTTCATGGAGTATTTCCAAATCAAGACTTTGCTGCCATAGCCATTCATTCTAGACCTTAACAGATGTGATATTGTTAGCAAATTTTTGATGGAACCCAAATTGTAATTATTTCCTACAACCAAAATAAAAAGAATGAATATCAAGTACAAACTCACATGAATCGTTGACCACTAACTAATGTCTACCACAGCACTCCTTTCTCTCAAATGGTATATCATTTGCATCATCAAGAATAATTGTTTACTAAACTAGTGACTAAAATGTGCTTTCTTTGCAACTACCTCTTCCAATGATGTACAAGCCAAGTTAAAACTTTCATTAAATATTTCCAAATCAAGACTCAACTGCAATAGCCATTCACTTCTAGACCTTAACAAATGCAATAATAAATGGTTAAGAGAATGTAAAAAATTAGAAAGAAGACAATGTTGAAAAGTTCTGCTGGCTGGTACTAAATTGACCTTTGATGGTGCATCAAGGGGCAATCCTAGCTAAGTGCAAGGTATTTAGCACAAAATAGGAGTGATCTTTCTTGATAGGGGAGCCTCATTATCTTGGATCTAAAACCAATAACGCTGCTGAATGGGAGGCTTTGATTGCAGGTCTAAATATGGTATATAAGGTGGGCTATTGTGAGACTGAGATAGAAGGTGACTCTCAAGTGGTGATAAATGTGCTGAAAAAGACACGTAGGCCAAACAAGCGAATGAGAACCTATTTAGAAGAAAAGGACAAGAAATTTTGAAATGCTGAGCATAAGTCATTATTATCATGAACAAAATAAGGCAGCCAATCTTTTAGCCTATACGAAGATAGATTGCTCAATATTAACTACTATTGAAAGTATTAATATAAAGGGATGGGAAGGTTTATCATCTGCCATTAATATGGAGAGATTGGGGAGGTCTTAATATTTTATCCAGAGACTCTATTCGTATGTTATAATCCCAGATGGAGGTGGTACGCATAAATGCTTATTGATGATTGCTACTTGATATCTTGTATCTCATCTATACACTCGTGCAATTTTTTATGTTGTTTGTTGTCATGAGGAGGAAGGGTTTTAAATGCTGCTGGTTGAAGTTATTTCAATGGTGGTATTCAATAGTTTGGTTTGCTCTTGTGCGGTTTTTTGTGGAGATGCACTACATGGGATATCTTTGGATTTATTTTGGCTTTTTCACTATGGCAGTTGAAAGTGCTAAGTCCACTAAGAGAAGGTTATGGAAAGGTTATGTATCATATTTTAGGGTGAAGAAGACATTTTACTATATAAATGTGCAAGCTGTCAATCTTATGAAGGTAGTGATGGGTCTAGATGGGGGTGGTTGATGCAGGCATTATATGGTTGATGGCCACAATAATAATGGACTTCCATAACAAGTTGGAGGAAGTGGTTAGTAATGTGGAAGTGAGAAAATGCATAGCAGAGCTTTTATCATTTAGTGCAGTTAGCAATGAGGATTTGATGGAGTATGCCCCCATGATGCCCTCTTCTAGCATATTTGTTCCTATGTAGACTAAGGGCAAAGTATACGTGGCAGATTTCAACACACTTAGAGGGGGCATTGGTATTCTTAAGGATTTATATCAGGATGTTTGGCAGATGATAAAACATAAGTTGATTTCTCACCATCATGAGCAATTGGTAGTTTTGCAAATAACAAATTGACACAATCTACTCATCGAGGAATTCATTGGTGGCATTTGTTTAGCTGGTTTGGAGTCTCCCTCTTCTCCTATTATGGTCAAGGTGGTTCTTGTCTCAGGTGAAAGTGTGCTTAATAGGGCTAGCATTCAATTCCTGGAGGTGCAAGTGTTTCTCATTGGGGGGTGTTTAATATATAGCTGCTTCTACTATGCTCGAGATATGGTTTTTGTAGGATTTTTATCACTATAGGGCTTCTAGATTTGCTTTTTCATTTGGTTTATATGCTACAACTTGTTGCCTTAGTATAAGTTGTCTAGTCTGAGATGATACTTAGTACTGGCAATTTTTTGGTGTTCTTTGGGTGGTGCTTGAATGGTAGATATATGTTGCATTTTTAACCTATTCTTGTTGGACCTATCACCCTTGCACGGGTTTGAATAAGATTTTGTGCACATTCTTGGTGTTTTTATCTATATTGCATAATGGGATGAGGCCCCTTAACAGATCCTCAATATCGAAAAAACAAACACAATATTCTCAACAATATGTTGATGGAACCCAAAGTCAACCTAATGGTTTGAAGTCTCCTCAAGTTAGTGCAAATTACTAGTATCATTTTCTTGTGGTTCCTACAATTTATGTTAATTGGTGTCTTCATTGTTATTCAAAAGTGTGCAAATTGCATTTAACAGAAATTAGAAAAGTCAAAGAGACAAACATTGTGCACAAAATTCAAGCCAAACGAAATTGTCTTTCTCTACAAATCTCTTTCAATCAGCATACAATTGTATGTTCAACTAGAGCTCCTCCAATTTTTTTTAAATATCTGAAAATTCTTACAGTTCTCTAACCTTTTTCTCAATTACATAGAAGCATATATACATGTAATTCAAACTTGTTTCACTGCAACTACTAAACATAATTGTTGAAATCGTTTGTAACTATAACCAATGTTCCTTGGGGTCATGTCTCCAGGGTTTTGGGGCCATTCCACAAAACAGGGACATCATGAGAGTAGTGAGACAGGATTGAAAATTCCCCTACCATCCCCCACATCCAAACCCAAATAAGTGCCCATCCCAAGAAAACCATGCAAATGCAAGAGGTCATGACCATCCTCGAGGGCATTCTCCTATCAAGGGACATCCTACCATCCCTATGGCAAGAAAAAGGCATCCAAACATCCCTTGACCATCTCAAGTATGGCAGGTCATTTTCTATCCTCTGTAAAAAAAAAAAAACCCTACAACTAGAAAAAAATTGAAAAGAAAAACAAGAAAAATAAATGTCCAATCAAGCTCATGCAGTAATTGTGTGCTACTAGAGATATCTTCAAATCAATGATAAAAGTATAGGTTAGCAATATTGAATATCAATAAGATATCCAAACCTTTATGAAGCTCAATTTCATAATTACTTTCAAAAAATCTACGCATAACTCTTGAAAGACCAATCTTCTTGGGTTTTAGCTTATTATAAGTTCCTCTCGCAAATATTTCCCTTCTCAAGTGTGCCATGATTAACTCTCCCTCTAAGTAAGTCATATGTCTTTTATGTTCATCTACACTAGCTTTATACTTGGTGCTACTCAACCCCAAATATTCGTTGACTTGTGCATGCATTTCTTTCATGTGTTGTTCATGCATTCCTTCAAATTTTGTGTTAATAAATATATCGTTTGCAATTTTCAATAGAATTCTAACACTATTATGAGATGTTAGGAAAACAATTTGAAACAATGTTTTGCCTATGGACCTATTCATTGAGGTATTGAACACAAATTCAACTTGCATCAATATGAAATCTTGTTGTGTAGGTTTGTCTCCTATCAAACTTCTTCAGAGATTATTAAGACTCCAATTGACAACCTCATTTTGACCATCTATCTGCAAATGGTATGCAAAAAATTTATTTGATTGTGTATCCATCTTCTTTATAATCTACAACAAAAATGACTTAAGAACTTAGTATCTTTGTCTAATGTGATACTCTACAACAACCCATGTCTAACTACTTCTTTGAAAACCAAATCAACAATCCTAGATGTATCATTTGACATTTGGCATGGAATGAAGTTTTCCATTTTTGAAAGTCTATCTACAATTATGAAGTTACCTCTCTAAGTTCATGACAATCCAAAGACAAAATCCATGGAAGCTTCTCCCCAAGGCTTCTCTGATGGTGGCAATGGCTTCTACAATCCTATATTTGGGCAATTCTTTTAGAAACTTAACAAAATGTGCATCTTCCAACAAAATTATTTACATCTCAATGTAAACTTGGCCCTAGTAGTACCTTTCTTCCAACATAGCCAATGTCTTGTCTACACCAAAACATCCTACAATTCCAGTATGTAATTTCTTGATGAGGTTCTATCTCACTGAGCCTTGTGTAGAGCTTCCCCTATGTCCAATCAATTGATGTAGATAGCATACATACAACTTAACGGACCTACAAATCCCAAATTAAGCAATTCATTGTCTAGAAGTTCTTCATTTAAATTGTCAACCAGGGAATCATAATCTTGAGATGATGTTGGCACTGTATATGCAGTTGAGAATCCTGAACACTCCTAATTGATTGAGTATAGAAAAATGAACAAAAGCAATTCCAATTAAAGGTGACTTAACTAAATTAACTCCTATGTAGAAAATAGATTAAGTAAATACTAATTGTTGTAAGTAACTGCAATAATTGTTATGGGTTAACTATTCATACACTGACGGTAAGTTATGACTCTCTATGTTGCAGCATGATTCAATTACATCTATTTATCTAATAGCATTCAACACAATGTGAATCAGAAATTACAATTCAGAAAGTAACTAATAATCTAAACTAACATGGATTCTGCAATACCTCAAGTAGCCCTTGCTTGAGTTGTTGCAATCCACAATGTCTTCCTTCAAATACTAACTCAAAGATTCATGACAATTTTTGTATCCCTTTTTATTGCAATTCGAACATACACAAACTTAAGAACAAAGTAACTAATAACAAGATTTGCATTCAATCTATTTCATCTAGAAATCTAGCTACTTGGTCTCTCACAAGATCATCTATATATACAAGGTCTATGAGAGTCCTCTTATTCCAGAACTGAAAACAAACTACAAGCAACTGTCAACTCTTCCAAAAACATAAGAAGGGGACCATGTCTTAGCTTAACAGTAAAATAAAAGCAAGTGAAAGTAAGAGTGTAAGAATTTGATAAGGACTCTACATCAATTAAGAAGATTGTTATAACTGAAAGTGTGCCTAACAGGACAGACTTTATTATAAGCCGCTATCCACTGTTAGAACAAGCCTCTTCTTTCCCCCACAATTTATTAATAATAGGAATTGAAAAGATGGAGCGATCCATGAATATTCATGTTCTCATTCTCAGACCATCACTTGCATCAGCTTTGGGGAAAAATGCATGTGTTGTAGTTGATCACCTCCTCTAACTATGGCGGACCGACATCATTATGTTGCGGGTTGAAAATCCTTTGAATGCAGGTTGACAGGTCCTTAACTACAAGGGTTAGTCTTATTCCAAAGGCATTTTTCATCATTAACAACTATAATTAATCATAAAACTCTACTAAATTTGAAATGTGCCAACCAATTTTTTCCTTGAATTATCACAACACAAACTAGCACTACGCCAATTGATTAGCGTTAACTTCAAAAGAGAACCAAATGAAAAACACTCAACGCCAAGAATGTGCACACAAGACCCAGTGTGGGTGAGGTGCTAACATATGGCGGAGGAAACTAAATTATAATTGAAAGTAAATACAAGTGAAAACAGAAAGAGGCGTTGAACAAGCCATGAGAGATTCCATACAACCACTTAAATTAGTGGGGGGAAAGAGCATTACAATTTCAAACTAATTCATCCGTTGCGATAGGCATCCACTCAATAGTGGGAATTCGCCACTTTTCAGTGGGTGATAAATGAGAGATTAGTTTGTTCTTTCTCCACACTGGTGGTAAACCATCCAGGGGTTACAAATATGTGAAAATTAACACTAAAATATGCAGCAAATTAAATGATTGGAATAGTACTACTGTTTACAATCTTACAATGAAAAACAACTGCAATTTTCAAGTGTTATTACAATCTTTACAAAGCACAATCAAATAGATGATCTCCCACTTTATAATCTCTCAATTATTGAAGATAGAAACCAAAAATCAGAAATTGAAATAAGTCTGATATAAAAAACAGCAATCTGTTAAAGCATTACCAGCAACTATGCTATCACCAAAATGTTCATTGCATCCTCAAAACTCCTCTGAATGACTTGAAATAAATTGCAAAAGCTTTCTAGGAGGATGGCACCCAATGTCCAACACCAAAACTGTATCAAAAGCTCTCCAAATAATTAAACACGAACTCCAAGGCAGCCCCAAGCAAGGTACGGCCTCAAAAAGGGGCAAACTTCATTTAAAAATCAGAAACTTCAAACTTAAATCTGAAATTGCATGGAAAGGGGCACCCATGCCATAGAAATCAATTGCTTCAATACTCAGAAGCAAATAAAAATCATACCAAAAGCTGTATATGAAAATCTCCTTCAGCCAAACAATAACCAGCAACAGGAAAACTGGAAATATCTCACCAAAACTCCACTGTAATGCTCAATATGTACTTCTGGATGAAGTACACTCTCAAATCACCATCTAGGGAACCATAGTTTTAGGTCCGAAGAATGGAGTAAATTTGCTAAGCTTTCCCTTAGCCGGATTCTAGATTTCAAACCAGCAGCATAACTTTACAATATTTTCCAAAGATGAGAATGAATGAGCAATGCATCAATAAATACACTCTTCAGCTAGAAAATGAATCAACTTGAAACTCCCCCAAGAAACTCTTCAATTTCCTCCAAGGGATGCCACTCTAAAGCATTTACTTTATTAGAATTAATAAAACATGACTTATCATCCTCTAGGCGTCCACCTTTAAGTTGCACAATAAAACATTTAATATAAATATTAAATGCTCAAATCAACCCCTCTATGTCCCATTTTTAAAAACAACTTGAAGTCATCAAGCCTAGGCATGGGGTACAACTTCAGAACATAAAATTGACTAAATATAGAACTTAGTCCAAAGAGGTAGCCAAGAGCAACGCCCAAGCCGCAACTGACAAACTGTAAGTTTGCAAAACTTCCTCTAAACACCAACTGAGCAGTATCATGACTTACTATAAATAGTAAGTGTTTCCAAACACCTTCTGAACACAAATCGGGAAGCCATGACTTACTATGAATAGTAAGTGCCTGAAAAGGTTGTCAGATGGAGATGCATGTTACACCATTCTGAAGCTCTCGAAAAACCCAAAAAGCTCCACCAAACATGCATCAAAAACTCTCACATGCAAGCCCTCAAAACTGCATCTGAAACCTCCTAAAAAATAGGAAACCCTAATTTCCAATTCTGCTTAGCCTATGAGTTTCCGAAAATAGGCTAAAACCAATTGAAGAGCGTAGGGCTAAATCGGGGACATTACAAAATTCCATAGACATTCAAAGATCACACAATCATTTATCAATATAGTATATCATCTTCAATGCTTTTAAATACTTAAAGTATATGAAAAGGTTTGGAAATGTCTTTGAAACTTAATAGAAATAAGATAAAAAGCATGAAACTAAAGCAAGGAAACCAGACATTTCTAGGCTCATCATACCCCCCAACTTGGCTTTTTTCTTGTCCTCAAGTAGTTTAGGGTCTCTAGTTGTATTGCAATGCAACTTCCCAGCACTGTATTAGTGACCCATTCACCCTGCTTCAGGTAGAAACCCTTTTGCTTCGATAATCTCTCCCATCTAGCCTTCTCTGATGCCCCTATCTCCTCTCTTCTTCCTGTCCAATGTGGAATTGGAAACAAGAGAAGAGGAGGATGAAACATTAGAGGGAACCAGGTAATATGATGCTCAAGGGAGGATGTGAGATATTTGTGAGCTCTTTTAACTATTTCCAAGTAGTTGAATATTGAATGAGGCTCCTTATTCAGTTCCTATGTTAACTCCTTCCATCTGTCTTATGAGAAGTTAAGTGCTTCTCTTCCTGTCCCTGTTGCTAGTTCTTGAAATCTTTTATAATCTTGTTACCTGCATTCCAAAATATCTTTCTCCACCCACCGTCTTTCTACTAGGTCAATCCATTCCTCTATTATCCCTCTAGGATCTTCTACCTCTGCTTTAATAAGAAGGGGAAATGACTTCTCCCTTTCATGGTAATCTCTTTGCAATTGTCCTCTCTGATGTTCATTCCTGATGAATGAAGCCATTACCTTGATTTGAACATCTCCCACAAAGATAAGTGGATTCCAAGCAGTGAATGGCCAAATTATGCAAGTAAAATTCACACAATTGGTCTTGCATATCTGATGTGAGTTATTGGTATACTTCTAAAAACAATGTAGGTGAAGATAGGGAAACTAGAAGGTCGTTGATTAGTTGGCTGAACTGAAAACTTAAAAATTTCTCTTGTAAATAAAGGGTGTAAACGATAGCAAGCAATCTGCATCTCAAAAGCTGAATTGTTTTATCAACCATTTCTTCCATTTTTACTTTCAATCTTTTAATTTTTTCATCCTTCTCAATCTCTCTGGTGTGTGTTGCTATTAATTCAAATTTTTCTTTGTCCCAATTCTTTTGTAACTGGGAGAATTCTTCTATTTTGTTTCATAACTCAATCCCGAGGGTAACCACAATAAGAGTTCTAGGCATTCTTGGAGCTTCAATTTGGTTCCCAAGTTGTGGAGCTTTCTTATTAATCTCAAAAATGGCCAATTGTGTTGATTTCTCCAAACCTAACCCTTGTCAGTCAAAAGTTTGCAGTTGTTCCTCCAATTCTTGAATACTATTATCCAATCCATTCTCCCTTTGTTGGTATCCTTTGAGTTGTTCTTCTAGTTCTTTTATCCTTTGCGGGGCTTTTTGCAGCTCCTTACTCTCATCTTTCCCTTTTAAAAACAATTAATTTTCTTTTTCCAAAAATATTTCTTCATCGGCCTCAGTAGGTGAAACAAACCCTTCTTCAAAAGTTGGGTTATTTTGAAGTCTATGCTTCTTCCTTGCCATGGATAAATCCTCAGATTCAAAGTCTAAGTTGTTACTAAGATACATAAATTGCAATGTTTTAGATTGTTCTCAATCACTGGGCACATTTTCTTCTTGTGAGTCTGTTTCAGACTCCACTACAATAACCCTTTCTTGTTGAGGCTTGGCCTTGCCTTTTGCAAGGCCCTTCTTTCTAAGGCGATGTGACCACCATTTTGGCTGCATTGACGTTCTCTACCTCTTTTTGGGTGCAGAGAAGAGGCCGTAGATTTTCTTTTATGTTGCTTGGGCTTAGAAGGGTTTTTGGTAGAGGCAGGGGTTTCCATTTCCGTAGGTGCTATGGGCTGCTCCCTAGAAGCTGCAAGTTGGGTTTCCTACACCTCTAGCTATGTTTGCTCGCCAATGCCGCAGGCACGTGATGCAATGGGTGAGGAAGAGGGTACATGTTCCTCTTCAGCAATCGTAGAAGGCTCATTCACCTATTGAGCTCGGTTCATTTCCTCCAACCCAAGCCTCACAAGAATGTCATTAATATTGTTGCAAGCTAAAAGAAATTCCCAAGACACATCAAGGAATTGAATTTTGAGACTTTTTTTAATCAACAAGGTGACTAAACAATAATGAGACAGAGCAGATTGATTCCTCTTCCTTTTATATTCAGCAGACATTGACTTCAACAAATTATACAAGTTGGGTACATTCACCAACCTTTGATGGTGTAGGTGACTCAAAAGTTTAAAATGAATTGTATATAAAAGAGACTGTCAACCATCGCAGGTTAAATATTTAACTATAACGAAGCGACAAATGCCCATAACCATGGCAGAGAAAGTTTTTTTGTACCTTGTGTAAAGTCATTTTGTGTTGTAACTACATCAGCTCACACCGAAAATTCTTCTCCTACCCTGGGCAACCCAGAAACTTCTGTCATTGTTGCCTCTAAAGCATCCAGTCTCAACCCTCTGATTGTAGCCTCATAATTTTGCAATGTATTGACGAATTGTTGTGTCATGACTTCAATATATTTTGTTAGACAAAGAAAATAGTCTAACCATCCAGCTTGTTGGAAGATGGGCAGACATAGGTAGTCTTCTAATATCAGGTTATGTGCTACTAGTTCTCATTTGACAATGTCGCCTCCCATCTTGAAGTTCTATATCCTCTGTCAAGTGAATTTTGCTTCAAAATATTCTTCAATCTACTTACTGCTTTATGAACACTTCCACTTTTGTGTCTGTAAGTTCTTATGGCTCATTCTTATGGCTTTGCGAAGAGAATTGAAGCTGGTGTATATGCAACTCTTTTGAATTCTTGACAAATGAAATTGGAAATGACAATCAAACTAGTTTTCTCCCCCCTCCCCACTTAAAGTTGTTATTTGTCCTCAAATAGCAAGGTACGGAAAGGACTAAGGAAAAGATTTCAAAGCATTAGAGATATATGATATAATATAAATGACATGTTTGCATGAACGTGAATGCCAAAGGAAATCAATAGAATTAAATGTTAATTATAGTTGATAATAAGAAAAGTACTTGAAATGGCATGGTAATGGAAAAAGGTGGTGCATGTGATGTGAGTTGAGTGTCGGCATGCAGCTACTTGGCGAAGGATTTGAAATGATGGAAGTTAATGGAAGTACTGCGGGCAGATGTGTCGTATAAAGAGTTTATTGGAACGATGGCACGTGTCCAAAAAGTCTTAATATTGGAAAATAAAGTTACAGCATGTACGGGGTTATTCATAATGGAATGACATGCTACATGGAAAGTGTGTTGAATTGGAGTGGTTGCATGTCAGGATGACAATTGTGATGTGTAACTGCAAAGGATAGTGGTTGCGGGTTTAGAGATAGTGAATTGGAGGCAATTGTTGCAAGTAGCAGTAGAACAGGTCCCTTTTGTAAAAGCCTCAAGGTTGTTGTTACAAGTCTCGTGAACTTGTTTTGCACATCCAAAAATAACTATTGCTGATGGTACATTACTACATAGTGCATGTGTGTGCATGTGAAATTTTATTGTGAGGGTTTATACCTGTTACACATCGGTAGGTGAGCTAGTTGGCTCATCTACAGATGTATTAATTGGTGATTCAGCCTTGTCTACATGTTTTGCATAGAATGTTGAATTTGTATATGGTATAAATTGTTGTTGCAGATCTTGTAGAAATTCCTCCTTATGTAATGGATTTTTCTAAAGCTTCAATCTATGTCCATTGACCATTAAGGAGAATCAGACTGAATCTATGGTATTTAGCTAGACTGCTCCATTTTGAAAAACATGTTTAATTTCATAAGGACCGAGCCACCGTGTTTGTAATTTTCCTTTGTGGTCCTTATATTGTGAATCATAAAGCAATGCCTAATCTCCTTTATTGAATTCCTTGGTTTTAATAAAACTAGTCACGCCATTTGATTCTATGTTGCTACACAATCTTTGTATGATGGACTACTTCAATTCTTATTTCATCCAAAGCATTGAGATTGTGCAATCTATCTTTCTAAGCTTCAGAGAGATCCATTCCAAGTCGTACTGCCGTTCAAAGTGTTCTATGCTCAAATTCAATTGGAAGGACAACCTTTTTCCCATACAACAATTCATATAGTGTGAATCCTGTGGTGGTTTTTCAAGTTGTCCTATATGCCCAGATAGCTTCAAGTAACCTTGGTTCCCAGTCCTTCTGATGCAGTTGAACTGTCTTTGTTAAAATGGCCTTTATCTCCCTATTTGTGACCTCAAATTGCCCATTTGTTTGCGGATGGTAGAGGGTTGACTTTCTATGTCTGACCTCATATTTCTTGACTAACTTTGCAATCAAATCTGAAGTAAACTAGGGTCCTTAGTCTGTGACTATCTCCCTAGGCGTGTTGTACCTTGTAAAGATTTCTTCATAAAGTAATTTGGCGACAATGCCATCTCTAGCAAACTGTAGTGCTTTAACCTCCACCCTTATTGTAAGATAGTCAATACAAACTAGAATATATTTCTTATTGTTAGATGTGGGAGCTATTGGTCCAACGAAATCCAATCCCCATTTATCAAATGGTGCCATCACCAATTGTGGTTGGAGAGGCATTTCATCGCTCCTGGTAGGTCTACCCATCCTCTGGCATCTGTCACACCTCCTCGTATATTTGAATGCATCCTTATGAAGTGTAGGCCAATAGTAGTCAGTGGTTAGAATCTTTAGAACTATTCGCTTGGCTAAAAAGTGTCCTCCACAAGGCTCATCATGACAAGCCTTAAGGATATCATATACTTCATCCTCCCTTATGCATCTTCTCATTATATTATTTGGCCTTGTGTAAAATAGATAACCAACCACCCAAGAATAAGGGAAGCTTCATTCAACCAAATGGCACCTTTCTCTAGGTGAGAGATGTGGGGGTGTCCTTTCTACAACCAAGTAATTAGTTATGTCTACCTACCAAAGTGTTTGCACAGAGAGGACAAACAAGTGTTCATCTAGAAAGGAATCATCTACAACTTCTTTTGATTTGATTTGCATCTTGGAAAGGAAATTAGTCGCTATGTTTGCTTTCCATGGTTTATCCACAATGGTTATATCAAACTCCTGTAGCAATAATAACCACCTAACAATTCTTCCACCAACCACTGGTTTGTTCATCAAGTATCTGATTGGCATGTAGTTTGTATGAACAAAGATAGAATATCCAATGATATAGTGTCTAAATTTGTTAATGGCATATACTGATGCTAACATCTTTTTCTCCATGACTGTTTAATTGAGCTCAACGACCTGAAGATTTTTACTAATGTAATAAATGGCATACTCCAAATTTCCTTCCTTCTACCCCAAAACAGCACCTATCACAAAGTCAAAAGCATCCATATGTATATGGAAAGGGATTGTCTAGTTAGGACCTCTCAAAAAGGTGTCCTTGTGAGAGTTGTTTAGAGGGCTTCAAAAGCTTCTTGGCAAGCAATGGTCCATTCAAATTCAATGTCTTTAGATAAAACAACAAACAAGGGGGCTGCTATTTTACTGAAATCTTTAATAAACCTCATGTAATATCCTACATGGCCAAGGAAACTCCTTAAATCTTTTAGGTTTTGGGGGATAGGCAGAGTGGAGATCACCTCTATTTTGTTAGGATCCACTTGAATCCCCTTGCTAGACACAAAGTGTCCCAAGACTACTCCTTCAGTCATCATCATAAAACATTTTTCATGACTTAAAAAGAGGTTGTGATCTTGACACCTTTGAAGGACTTTCTCCAAATTTGCTAATGCTTCTTCATAAGAGTTCCCATAAATGGTAAAGTCATCCATATAGATTTCCATGGAGTCATGTGCAAAGTCTAAAAATATGCTCAGGACTACTCTTTGAAATGTTGCAGGTGAATTACACAATCCGAATGGTAAAACTGAATAAGCATATGCACCCCATGGACAGGTAAAGGTGGTTTTGTCTTGGTCTTTTGGAGCTATCTTTATCCAGTTGTATCCACTAAATCCATCTAGGAAAGAAAAATATTTCTTCCTACTAATTAATCTAACACTTGATCAATAAAAGGAAGAGGAAAGTGATCCTTCCTTGTGGCTGCATTTAGCTCCCTATAATCTACACATACTCTCCATTTACCTCCTTTTTTAGGCACAATCACCAATGGTGAAACCCATTGATTGTCTAATATAGGATAAATGAACCCTACATCCAATAGCTTCTGCAATTCTGTCTTGACTATATCTCGCACAATTGGGTTCATCCTTCTTTGTGGCTGCCTGATTGGTTTGAAACCCTCATTAATGTATATTTTGTGCATACATAGACTAGGATCTATGCCCTTCATGTCATGATATTCCCAAGCGAATGTTGTCATGTGGGTTTGCAACATTGTAAGTAATGCAGATTGCTAGGAGACTATCAACTGGCTATTGACATTGAGTGTTATGCTTGGTGTTCTTTCCATGGTTAAGGCAGAAGTCATAACAAAAGCAACATCCAGCCTTGAAAAATTAAGATTGCAACTGTGTGGGAATAGTGTATGGAATAGCTGGGAAGTGGACTCAGGCTTTTGTAGGTATGATATTGTGTAAGGGGCAGCGTAAGCATGCTAGACAGTAGTGTTGTTGTGGGTCCCTATCATAAGAGTTTTGCATAATATTGGCAAGAACTTTATCTTCATCCTGAATTTCAATCATTGGGTTGTGTTCTATAGTCATTAGTGTTTGCAAAGAGTATTGGTCATCTTCTTCCAGGGTTGGCCAAACAGTTTGTTCTAATTTTGCATGTGGTTAGGCAAGCAAGCAGAGGACCAGTTTTTTGGTCACATACCCATTGGAAATTATCATGTTACCAAACCTACATCCAATAAATGCGTATGCAATGGCTAACCATGGCCTACCTAAGATTAAGGGATGTCCTCCAAAGTTGGTTTTGGGCTGCAAAACCATAAAGTCTATTGGATATTCCCATGAATCCAGTGTGATAACCAAATCCTCAATAATACCTTTTGGCTTGACGGTTGACCTATCTGCTAATTGTAGAATAGTAGGTGTGGGTCTGAGATCCATCAATTGAAGTTGTTGCATTGTTGCTCTTGCCATTACATTGATGGCTACCCCTAAGTCAATCAAAGTGTTCTTGATAAGTGTGTCATTAATATATACATCTACAACAGGACTCCCAGGGTCTACATATTTTGGTACAACGATGTTGTCTAGCATAATGTCAGCAAGTTGTCCTAAAACATGGACAATCTGGGGGTCCTTTCTTTTCCTAACGAGCTTTTTGAGGCCTAATTCCCTCACAGTTTTTGTGTAAATGGGCACTTCTTTAATGGCTTGAATCAAGGGTATCTTTACACAAATATTCTTAAGTTGGCTCAAGAAATCAAATTTAGGTACAAAATGAAATTTTTGGGTTGTCAGTCTTTCTAGAAATGGTGGTTCCTTATTTGTGATGTCTTGATGTGAATTGCCTTGTTCAAGTTGCTTTATTGAATTATTAGTGATTTCTATTGTTGGTTCCTCATCTGTAAGTTTTGTGATGAGGGGTTGATGGTCTATCAAGCATTCTTCCTAAACATAGATGGACATCACTGACCTCAACCCCATAGGTTGGGTATTGGAAGGTTCGTTAGTATAAGCCTACGGAACAAGCTTATTGTTAGGGTTTGGTGCAGGTTGAGCAGGTAACTAAATTGCTCTCAATTGTGTAATGCAAATATGGCTAGGTTTGGCATTATGGTTGGTTGTTGTTGCAAAGATTGTTGTGGCTATGAGTAACTGATATTTTGGCTCTGCCATTGCCGGTTCCCACACCATTATGGTGGCCATTGGTTTTGAGGGGACTGCCACTATGGATTGTAGTTTGGGGCTTGGTATGGTTGTTGTGGCCATATCCCCTATTGTGGATTCCGATTAGATGATTAGACCTTTGACCATGGTTGATTTTGCATGTTATTCTAGGGTTGATTATTCCAATTAGAGAAGTTTGTATTGACTCCAGGAAAGGACATATTATAAGACAAGGGATCTTGGGGCATACCTTGTCTTTGTTTCCATGGCTTGCGCTGAGCAAGATAGAACACTTGTCCTTCTTCATCCTCCAAAGTATGAAATTCAAGTTTCCCTTGCTTCTCAAAAATGTTGGCAATCTTTTTCCATTTACAATTGATCCTTTTCTGGCAGCAGTGTGGACAATATTCAATGAGAGCAACCTTTGCCTCCTCTTGTTTCTTTCGGATGTGCAAAGTATCTAGTTGGGTAGCTAGATGGCTTATTATATCCTCCTTCATGTTGGACAGAAGGTTGCTGAATTCCACCCCAAAAACACCCGTGGATGTTTTGATGGAAGAGAAAGCTCTAGTACCCCTGACCTTCTTCATAGATGACCTTGAATAATTTCTGCACACCTAGCAGATTTCATCAAAAGGCAATTGAGAAATATCCCCTGCTCCTATGAGGTTTAATGCATCCATGCAATCTTCATTTACCCCTCGCAAAAATACTAGCTTTAGTGACTCTGGAGAGAGCCTATTCTGGTGTGACTTCTTCGGGAAGAATTGAAACCTTTCTACATGCATTCAAGTGGTTCTTCCTTTTGTAACATCTTAAAGATGTCATCTCTCTTCATGTCTGCTCCACAACAATAATCTTCGTACTTTTGCAAGAATTTTTCTTTCATAGTTTCCCAATTTGGTACTGCATTTCTTCCTAGCCCCATGAACCATCACAAAGCAACATCTTTCAATGTGGTTGGAAAGAGTTTTAATCTATGAGCGTTCATGGTGTAATCATAACTTCTGCATAGAACATCAAACTCGAACAAGAATGTGTCTAGATCTTCTATAATTAATCCATAGAAATTGGGCAAGGCCAAAGGGGGTTTATTCTTGAGAGTAGCCGCCCATTCTTGATTTGTGATTGGGAACTTGAATGTAACAAGCATTGTTGGATTGTCCATTGCTTCTTCCATAAATCAAGATGTCTTATGGGAGTTCTCCCAAGGTCTGGAGCAACTACCGATGTGAAGGGTATTTCTATATCGTTGCTTCCCTCAATTGGTTCTTCGGTGGCACCAATATCTTCAAATTCTTCTAGGTTCAAGGAGAGGAATCTTCCTAAAGTGTCTCTTTGCCTTTGCATACAATAGTATCTTGAGCTTTAAATAGCTTCTCCTACACACTATTAGTGAGTAGTTAAGGGTCGGTTTTGAAAATGTATATTAATCCTAAATGTTGTAATTGAGAACTTCATAATTTATGAAAGCAATGTAAATGAATTAAAACACATTTAGGAATTTTGAACATAGCACCATCCCCGACAATGGCACCAAAAAATGTAGAGCTTCCCCTATGTCCAATCAATTGATGTAGATAGCATACATACAACTTAACAGACCTATAGATCCCAAATTAAGCAATTCATTGTCCTAGAGATGCTTCATTTAAATTGTCAACCAAGGAATCGTAATCTTGAGATGATATTGGCGTTGTATATGCAGTTGAGAATCCTAAACCCTCCTAATCGATTGAGTATAGAAAATGAACAAAAGCAATTCCAATTAAAGGCGACTTAACTGAATCAGCTCCTATGTAGAAAATAGATTTAGTAAATACTAGTTGTTGTAAGTAATTGCAATAACTGTTATGGATAACTATTCATAGTCATACACAAACTGTAACTTATGACTCTCTATGCTGCAGCATGATTGAATAACATCTATTTGTCTAATAGCATTCAACACAATGTGAATTAGACATTGCAATTCAAAAATTAACTAATAATCTAAACTAACAAGGATTCTACAGTACCTCAAGTGGCCCTTGCTTGAGCTGTTGCGATCCTCAATGTCTTCCTTCAAATCCTACCTTAGAGATTCATGACAATTGATGTATGCTTTTTTATTGTAATTTGAACATACACAAACTTGAGAACAGAGTATCTGATAACAAGATTTACATCCAATCTATTTCATCCAAAAATCTAGCTACTCGGTCTCTCACAAGATCATCCATATATACAAGGTTTGTGAGAGTCCTCTTATTCCAGAACTAAAAACAAACTACGAGCAACTATCAACTCTTCCAAAAACATAGGAAGAGAACCATGTCTTAGCTTAACAGTAAAATAAAAGCAAGTGGAAGTAAGAGTGTAAGAATCTAATAAGGACTCTACATCAATTAAGAAGATTGTTATAACTAAAAGCATGCCTAACAAGACGGACTTTATTATAAGCCGCTATCCAAAGGCATTTTTCATCATTAACAACTATAATTAATCATAAAACACTACTAAATTCCATAGACATTCAAAGATCACACAATCATTTATCAATATAGTATATCATCTTCAATGCTTTTAAATACTTTAAGTATATGAAAAGGTTTGGAAATGTCTTTGAAACTTAGCAGAAATAAGATAAAAAGCATGAAACTAAAGCAAGGAAACTGGACATTTCTAAGACTCGTCACCTTGCAGCATGCATAATTGTTTTCTTCTTAAAACATATCCCTCTTGGACAAAATGATCTCTAAGTGGAGATTTTCCTCTTACACATGGTTCTTTGCAAATTCTCCATGCATCTACTAAGTTTGGATCTATAATATATAAATTCTTCATTATCTACATTCTTATCAATTCAATTGTCATGGTAGACAACAATATTTGTCTTCTACTCAAAGCATCTACAACTTTGTTACACCAACCCTATGTTTGAACACAAAAGAATAAGCTTGCAGATATTCTAGCCACCTCGTGTGTCTTTGGTTCAGCTTTACTTAGATATTAATGAACCTCAATGCTTGATGATTGGTATAGAGAATAAACTCTTTTGGCAACAAATAATGCCTTCAAATGCACAAAGTTTGAACAATAGCATAAAATTCTAGATCAGTAATTGAATAATTCTATTCAACTTCATTCAACTTTTCATTAAAACAAATGGACTTACTCTCTTGATTCAATACAAAACTAGTAGCTTTACTATTGGTGTCACAATCAACTTGGAAAACTTGCAAATATTCTAGCCACCTCGTGTGTCTTTGGTTCAGCTTTGCTTAGATATTAATGAACCTCAATGCTTGATGATTGGTATATAGAACAAACTCTTTTGGCAACAAGTAATGCCTCTAGTTACACAATGCTTGAACAATAGCATAAAATTCTAGATCATTAATTGAATAATTCTACTTAGCTTCATTCAACTTTTCATTAAATTAAATAATGAACTTACTCTCTTGAATCATTACTGCACCAATAGCTTTACTATTGGTGTCACAATCAAATTGGAAAACCTTCTCAATATTTAGAAGTGTAGTATTTTTTGTTATCTTCTTTTTCAAGAGTTCAAAACTCTTATCAGCAACAATTGTCCACTCAAATCCTCCTTTCCACATGCAATGCATCAAAAGTGCATGCATCTCACTAAAGTTCTTGATAAGCTTCCTATGGAAACTTAGCAAACCATGAAAACTTCTAACCTTTGATGAACTCTATAGTATTGTTCACTTAAAAATTACTTAAACCTTCCCATGGTCTATTTGTAATCCTTCTTGAGATATCACAAATCCCAAATGCACTAACTTTTTTTGCATGAAAGTGCACTCCTTCAAGATAGCACATGGTTTCTCCTTCCTAAGTTGAACTAATACTTGTTGTAGGTGTACAAGATCTTATTTAGTTTTGCTAAACATTCAAATATCATCTAAATAAACAACCACAAACTTACCCGAGAATGGTTTTAGGACTTCATTCATCAACCTCAAGCAGATGCTTGGTGGATTAATCAATCCAAAAGACATGACCAGCCATTCATCCTTGGTTCTAAATACCCATTCATCTCCTTCACAAATTTTGATTTTATGGTAACCACCCTTGAGATCAATTTTGGAAAAGTAGTGTGCCCACTTAAACAATCCATCAAATCATCAATGTGCAATAATGGGAACCTATACTTTATGGTGTTCTTGTTTATACTTTATAGCATGAGAGTCTATAGTATATGTGCATGCTCCATTCTCCCCCTTCTTTGGCACAAGGTACAACACAAGGGCCTCTGATTTCTTATTCAAACCTCTTTTCAGCAGTTCTCCAACTTGTTTGTTCACCTCAACACTCATATCAAGACTCATCCTATCTTGTACCTTATTTGGTGAACTAGATCCTAGAATCAAATCCATGCAATGTGAAATATTGCATAATGGCGACAATCCCTTAGGCATCCAATATCCATGATGTCTTCAAATTCTTTCAACAATGCTTCAAACTTTGGCTCCTCAAAGCTGCATGGCTTGCTTTCCTCCATTGGCACAAGCTTAGCTACCAACACATAACATTACAACTTCTTACACAACCTTCAATGGTAACAATTCAAATTGTTTTCCACCTTCTGTGATGGTAAAGGTGTTCTTCCTCCCATTATGAATGGCACATACATAATATTGCCATGCTTTTCCCAACAACACATGACAAGCATCCATAAGAATCACATTACACCATATTTCATCAAAATAACCTCCAATGTTGAATACAACCAAGCATTGTTCTTCAAATTCATTTGTTGACCATTTTGCAACCATGAAATGTGGTAAGGATTAGGATGTTGTACTAGTTTCAAACCTAGTTTCTCTACCATTTTTGTGGACACTACATTATTAGTGCTTCCTCTATCTATGAACAACTTACAACACTTTCCTCCTAGTTTACACTTAGTGAGGAAAGCATTTTTCCTTGACCATGGCTCTTTGTCTTCCTCGGCAAGCTTAAAAATAATTGTGCAACATCAAATTCTCACCCCTTTTGAGATATGCTTTCCACTTCACAATCGGACTCTTCATCCCCTTGTGCAATGTGCACTTTTTTCTCAGCATGCCCTTGTTCTCACATAATCTAGACACTCAAATGCCCTATGCTATGCTTCTCCACATCTAAAAAAGTTCAACTTTAATTTTCTCCACAGCCTCCTTTGCCCATTCCTTCCTTCTTGGAAGTCTATCCATCTTCAAAGTATTATGCATTACTGTTGGATTCTATAATCTCTCTCTACACATAAGATTGCTTTCCACTACTGTTTTTCTTTACCCTTCCGCTCTTGTCCTTACCTTCCACTCTTTGCTACCTGCGGAATAACTTCTCCTCTACCCTCAATGCAAGTTGGTAGGCATCCTCCACATAATATATTGGCAACAGATGTATATCATCTTAGATTGTGGTACACAAACCATTCACATACTAAGATACCTTCTCCACATCATCTTCAACATGACCTATGAGATGTTGAGGAGATAAAAATCCTCAATATAATCCTTCACGAATAGTTATCTATGCCACAAATTTTAGAACTTCTTGAGCAATTGAAAGTGTAATTGGCAACCAAAAACTTATCTTTCAACTTTGTAACCATCCAACCATTTAGAGATCTCCAATTTATTTTTCTTAACTTGATCTTTTTGCACTTAGTCCCACCATAAGACATGTCCTCTCAACTTGGGGGTAGCATACTTGACTCGCTTAGGGTTTTGATAATAATCAAACACAAAGTATTTCTCCATATCTAATCCAATCTAGCAAATCTTCAAGACTCAAACTTCTTAGCTAGGGCAGATCAAATCTTGGATTACTTCCTACTTTCACCAATGCCATAGTGAATTTATCCCCTGAACATAGTTCATCATCAAAACTTGAAGCATCTTCAATGCATCATTCATGATCTAGTTTCTCATCATCACTAACATCTTCAGCCACAATCGTTCCTCACCTCTACATGGTCTCAAGGGAATAAGCCTTGCTCGCATAACTCGAATCATGTCAACGAGTTCATTACCAATACCACATTATGCCCTTTTATTCCAACCACATCTACATTCGTAATTCATTTCTCTTATGGATCACCTACAATGTGACAAACGCACAATGCTTCTGCTATGGGGATATAACTTACCTGAATGAGGGTCTAATGAAAGACTATCTATCCATGCAACACAGATTCCAAAAGATGTAAATCAGTAATAGAATCAGATTAGCAGCAACCAACAGATGCAAAAGTACACAACAAAAGACTAGTTCTTTGAAAAAGAAAACAAGAATAACAAGATGGCACGTGATAACAAAAAATATGTATTTCAAATGACAACTAATTACCATAACAAGTACATACCAAGATTCTCAATCCTTCTCTAACCTCTGATCTTCAATCTGATCCCATTCTCCTTCACGATCTCCTACTTGCCTCAACCATTGATCTCTCAACTTTTTATAGAGAACTTTTAGGTATCAAAGCAGCACCAACCAAAAATATGGTATGATTCACTATGCACATGGAATAGGGACCATGGGACCAATAGTAAATGATTTCAGATCATATCCTTCATTAAAATTGGGTGCATCCCTTTATTACTTGTAAAATGACCCCTTATTAAAATGCAGCACGATATAAGCTTCAAAACTTAATGTGGCTTCAACCATGAACCTCCTTGGGACCAATATTAAAATTGGTAACCTTACATTTGGCACAAAGTTCAACTGTAGTGTGTGGTACAAAATATGAGTCCATGACATCAAATGTTCCAAACAAATATGAAATATCAAAACAATAACTACAAGTCTATGGCTCAAAGGAGTTTGCATCCTTCCTACAAAGGCATCTAAGGTGGGTCCTAGATGATGTAGCAATTGCAGCCATAGTCTCTGCTTGTGACTCCATGCCACCCTCACCAACATTAGTTTTGGATGTGTTTTCTCATGCTTTAGCCTCCTCCTCTGCCATGGCTATAGCCTCAACCTCTCTATCTACCCAGTCAACCCAATCAAGGTCCTCATCACTAGCACAAGTATACATCGATCATATAAGTATAACTATAAACACAAATTGTAGCTGAGTTGCTCAAGAAAATAGCACACTTAGATATATAGTCAAAGACTCAAATGTATACAAAACTCATGGAATATGAAATCCATGACATCAAATGTTCCAAACAAATATGACAATAGCACACTTAGATATATAGTCAAAGACTCAAATGTATACAAAACTCATGGAATATGAAATCTATGACATATCAAAAGATTCAAAACAATAACTAGAAGTCTATGGATACAAAGCGGGGTCGAGGGGCAGCGCCCCCGCCACCAAGCCCAAATTAAAACCTCCAAAACCATATAAACCTCCATGGCGTACATCATTTTGCATTCACAATAAGTAAATAAATTAAAAAAAAAAATCAAATTTCATGTATTTTTTTGCACTTCAAACCTTGCCTATTGTCGAGTCCTGCTGACAGGACTCGCCTGGACTCGACGAGTTTGGCGAGTCTACCAAACTCGGCAAGTCCAGCCAGGACTCGGTAAGACTCAGCCGAGTCCGAGTCTAAGACCCCAGGACTCGGCCAAGGTGACTCGACTCGGGACTCACCGAGTCCTGGCAAGTCTGAGCGAGTCTCGTTACTATGGACTCAACTTCAACTATATTGGCACAAAGTCCAATTATATTCCCCTTTTACAATAAGAACATGTTGCAACTTACAATAAAGCAACAAAATGAAAATACAAATTGGACCCAAACATATTCATGGTGCCCATGAGATACTTCAACTACAATTTAGAGGCTTCCTGAAGAATGTGTAGTACCACCTAGTAAAATAGCTAACTGTAACTCTATGTGCTCTGTTAGAAGATTGCAGTAAGAAAATGAATCTACAGCAAGAATAAAAAAAAACTTCAGCAACAGAGGAAAACTTACAAAAGGCAAACAAGCATAAATGAAAATAGTTTTTAAGCGATGTAAAATTGCTTAACCCTTGAGATGCTCCTAAATCAAGAAACAAAGCCTTGCCAATCTACCCACACGGAAATTGAACCAAGGTCACTCCCAATAGAGTGAACCCCCTTATGTATAAGTGTAGGTTGAAATTATTTTTTAGGTCACAACCAAGCCAGATGATAATTAAGTGCATAAGACTCCCTCCTGCAACTCCACAAGCATATTTATTTCCATTTACCTTACATAAGATTTCAATTTGGGGGTTTGACCTCATAAGCTAAGCTAAAGAATTAGAATATGATTATAAATAAATTTGTCTATTAATGTATTTTAGGTCAGATTAGTGTGTAGTACCTATCAAAGTCCATCCGATTAGATAGAATATTGTTCTACGATTGTAAAGCTTTATAATAGTTTCTCCAAATTTTATTTCAATGTGTTCGTTTAAGATTTCAATTTATGAGTGGATGCTTGGATAAAACACAAGAAAGAGACACGGAAAGGACTAATCTGTCACGTTCAAGTCTATGAAAAAAAAAAATTCAAGCTGCATAAAGCTTTGCAAAATATTAAGTCTTCACAGCTCAAGCGATATGTTCCTTGAACCAAATTAAGGAATTTCTCGACGCTAAAGAAAAATTCTATTTATTCCGACAATGAATGAAGTATGATGTGAGTAGAATAATTGTTTCGGTCTAAACAAAGCTTTATTCTACATAGTTAATCTAGAATTATGCTAAATATTCAAAAATTAACAAACTTTGTGGTTTTCTCTCGGAATTGTTCAGAATGAACGGCTTAAACATAACATTAAAATGCGGAAAACCAGAGCGAGTAGAGCTACTGACCTTCATCTTGTTGGATGCTTCTAAAGTTTGAATGACAGCAATTGCAACTTACTATGTTGCGTAGAGTACCGAAGCGATTTGTTTCAGGTTTCAGTGAATTCAGGAAATATGTCCGCTAAAGGCATGCAAGGCAAAATGGATTAAGAAGCATGTACAAATATGGTGAAGCTACCTATCAATCTGCTTCAATAAACGTTTCCCAACAACTCTAGGTCAAACTCTTAAATTTAGCTTTGAAATTATTTATATTTATATGTAGACATTGGTTTCTTTTATAATTACGTACTAATGTCAACGTCAAATTGAAAGTTTTCAAAAAAAATATATAATATTCTATTGTTTAATTTGAATTCTTAATGGATTGGATTTAACTCTTAAACCTTTTTTTAAACTCTTAGGTTGATCCTATTTATGTAATCTTGATCTTAGATCATGATTATTAGAGCAATCTTAAATCTTCAATTTTCAAATCTAAATTTAATATAGGTCTAAATGAACTCGATTCTTATTAGCCACTATTTACCACTTTACAAAGAACATTCAAACTTGAAAGTTAAGGTGTTGTATAAAAAGATAAAAGCTCTAGATTATTTAAAGTATTTGGAAATCACTTGCAAGAATATCATTCACACATAGATAATTATCACATCAACATATACATGCATAAGAACAAATACCTAAGCATTGAATTATGTGTAATGTGCTTTCGATATTGTTTAAACATAATTGAATCAATACACAAGACTTGATTGCAATCAACACAAAATGAAGATTCCCCCACTTGATAGCAAGTCCCACCAGTGCTTATGAGTATTGCCTAGGTCAGACATTTACAAGTGAACAAATTTTTGAAGAGTGAAAATGTAATTTTAAGGTCATGAATTGGAAGATTAGGGTTGCAAGCAAAAGATTGAGGTCACAAGAATCAAGACCACTAAGGTGATTTTTGACATTAAATAGAACACAACTCATGATTCCATTTCTTGGAGCTCTAATAATGCAAATTTAATAGCAAACTCCTAAGTCAAATCATAAAGTGTGCATTAGAACATAATACCCTTCATCGCATAGAACTCTAAACATTTATCCTTATTTGTCAATTTTAACATGTGTTTGGCATTTGTCTAGACTCATGTTTTTTTTTAGGTTAATTTTTGAATTGATTGAAGTAATTAAATTAATTAGCCTATATGGTTTATATAATTTTATTTCCCTACCTCTTATTTTGGTGAACCCAATTAATCTTACATCACTTGGTGTTTTACCTTAGGTACCCTTAGTTGATTTTGTAATTTATTTTATTATATCTGTCATTTTTTATTTATATTAGTTAGGGTTTGGATCCATCTTATATACTTTCATTTTTAGATGTGTCGTATGGTTAGTTCAATTGATCAAGTAGGAATGAAACTAAAGCAAATAAATAAGAAAATGATCAAATTAGAAGCAATTCTCAATGAAATTTAGTGAACAACACTAAAAAAATTCAATTCAAAAGCATTAAATCATAATTCAAGCAAATAAACCTAATTAATGTGCAAACCTTCTCAATCCCATTGTGGATTGGTGCATAATTGTGAGATGGATGTGGATTACTCAGTTTTATGCATTATCCATTGTTGCAAAAGCTTGATTGAAGATAATTGATGAGGGTTGATTCACAAAATATGCTCAAGAATGCTCAAGAAATGAGTATAAAATTCTAGAGAGTAAGCTTGCTATGAGGATTGTGAATGATTTGATATGAAAAAGACTTGGTATTTATAGATTTTAAGAATTTTGATCAATGGTGAGGATTGAAAAATGATAATCAATGGATGAGAGAAGATTAAGGGGATGAGTGTGGATCAAGGATTAATCAAGTGGTTGATAATCCATGAGGTGTGGATCAAGGCTTAGACCAATGGTTTATAATCCATGAGAGACTCAACAAAATCCCTTTAAGTTTGCTATGAGGATTGTGAATGATTTGATATGAAAAAGCCTTGGTATTTATAGATTTTAGGAATTTTGATCTATGGTGAGGATTGAAAATGATAATCAATGGATGAGAGAAGATTAAGGGGGTGACTGTGGATCAAGGATTAATCAAGTGGCTAATAATCCATGAGGCATGGATCAAGGATTAGATCAATGGTTCATAATCCATGAGAGTTCAACAAAATACCTTAATTCATTGAATTAAGTTGGAGATATTTCAAGTTGGAGGGAAGAATTTGAATTTGAAAAGGAGTATTCCATGGGTAATATTCTTTATGCAAGTTGGAGGATTAGAGGAAATAATTAGTTAATTAAACAATTAAAGAAATCATTTAATTGTGCAAGTTGGAAGAATTAAGAATCTTAAATAATTGTGAATTATTTAATCAAATAGGATTTATTAGCATTTAATTAAATAATTTGGAATTATTTAATCAAAAGGGGAGAAAATGATGAATTATGATGAATTAATCAAATAACCTTAATTATTCAATTAATAGGAGAATAAAGTGAATTTAGCTAAATAATTGGACATTATTAAATTAAATAGAGGAATTAGGTGATAATACGAAGAAAATGGTGTTAGTAAGTTGCGAGCAAGGTGTGTGATATACTCAAGACATTTTTAGGTGTCTACACAAGCCAATCATCAACCCTAATTGGTTTTGTGTCCAAATGTGAGATCAAGTGAAAAGAGGTCAATCCTAGTTGGATCTAGTATCACTTTCCTACTTCATAATAACTTTCATGATGTAATTTTGCAAATCTAAGTTTGACTATGGCTAACCTACATATCAAACTTTAGGGCCTAGTTAGTACATTACATGTAAAATGTAAGTCAAGGTTGAACTCCTATAGGCCTATAAATTGGGCTTCAAAGTTTGAAGTAAAAATTAAACTATGAAAAAATCCACTTGGAATCTAAACTCAAACATACTCAAAGCTCAAACTTCAGGATCCAAAAACAAACTTACACATGCAAGAACCTACACCAAGTCTAAACTCCCACTAGCTTGTGGCTTGGAATTTAGGTTTCATAGCATACCTACACATCAACAAACCCATGACAAGTCAAAACTTCCATTGGTTTGCAACTTGTATTTCAAGGTTTGATATGTAATTTGCAACTATGTATCAAAACTACAAGTCAATGACAACAAGCCCATATTTTTTGTGAACACTTAGGCATAACTTCTTCATTTTTCATGAGGTATAAAATAAATTTAGGCTAGTGTTTTATCCTCTATAAGATCCTTATTGGCCAAAAAGGAGTTCCAAAAATCTCTTAAAACTAACTAAACTAAAAGAAAAGATCCTTAACCTCAAGAAACTACACATGTTAAGTAAGTGACAGAGTACTCAAATAAAGGTAATCAATTGATGTAAAGTAAACATTTTCCACACCATTATGATATGCATACATATAGAAAGAGGAGATAACTTCAAATTGAACTACTACATGATCATTACTAGGAGACTTGTCAACCATGCTTATTGATGGTAGGTATTAGTAGTATCACATTATATTACAAATTTTAGTGCAAATAAGGTCATTATCAAACTACTTTGCATATCATCCTTTCCAAGTCAACCCATTCACACTTGTAAATTTTCCACTTAGTAACTTTTTTTATTGTTATCTCAGTTCATAAAGCAATTGAGACACATGTACTCACCTCTTGAGACACCCTATCACATGCATGCTTACAAATTCTCTCACACTTGTTATATGAGCTTACATGTGTGGCACATTTGGAGGGGTAGTCAAATGTTTAGTCCTACCTTCCTACCTCCTCTTCCTTGACTTTACATATAAGATTGATCATTATATATGATACTCTCATTTTTATTAATAAACATGCTTTTGGTGTGTATTGTTCACTTGTGAAAGATATCATTATTCTTGATTTCAAATCTTAGGTGCTCCAACATTGGAATTAGAGCCACAAATAGAAAGTTCCTTCCCAAATTTTGGTGAATCCAACACTTAGCCCTATCAATGAAATATTGTGAAGCCAAATGGACATCACCATTGACTCCAAAAGGCTTGAGAAAAAAAGAATAACCTTTCATTTTGTAAAAATTAATAACTTTAATTTTTGTAAAGAAATTGCCTCTATACTCTCTATTGTTCAGTTATACGTCCATACCTTGTATCAAATTTCATACTTGTATGGATTTATATTTCAAAGGCAATTTTTTTGTAAAACTAAGTTATGTAGGTCTAAGTTGTTTATTTAAGTGTTTACTAGTTTTTGGCCCTCTTTAGTTTAGTTTTTGGCCCTACTTGGCCTCAAAATCTACTTTAAAATCTTTAGGCTTTATCAAATCTTTATTATAATTTTGGTTTGAAATACCTGAGCTTTTTGAGAGTTAAGGAAGGTGTGGGTTCAATTTATTTAGAGTCATGAAGAGAAAATAATGGTCCTCATTGTAGCACCCATCAATTCCAAGCAACTATGAGAAACCACCATTAAGATGAAATTGAAGGTCAACCTCCTTTTTGTGTGTCCTTTACCTTCCTTTCCAATAATCAAACCACCTTATTGTTTGGTGACTATATTTATATTTTCTCTCCTCTAGGTTCCTTAGCGAGTTTGACATTAAATATGTGGAGCGAAAAGCAATTAAAGGGCAAGTCATTGTTGATCAGTTAGAAAATGCCCCTACACAGGCATTTACACCTCTTATATTTGACTTCCCAAATGAGGTGATCTTCAAGCTAGGTACGTCTACAAAGTGTAAAATGTACTTTGATGGGTCATACACAAATAACGGTTTGAGATCTAGCATCTTGTTCATAACACCGTAGGGGGACACCATCCCTAAATCATATAAGATCGCATTTCATTGTACAAACAACATAACAGAATACAAAGCCTTATTCACGGGTCTACGGGAGGCAATCAGATGGAAAATAAAATACCTACAAGTATACGGTGACTCATAATTAGTAGTCCAACAAGTCAATGATGAATGTAAGACTGAGGACGACAAACT
The DNA here is from genome assembly GCA_007115665.2 of Sequoiadendron giganteum. Lineage (NCBI taxonomy): Eukaryota > Viridiplantae > Streptophyta > Pinopsida > Cupressales > Cupressaceae > Sequoiadendron > Sequoiadendron giganteum. The sequence continues at coordinate 493,802,812 of CM021106.1, forward strand.
AGTATCATATAAGAAAATGGTCGATAATTTAACAGAATACTTTAACACCATCCTGTTCAAATAGATCCCAAGAGTGAAAAATAAGGCAACAAATGTAATGGCCACCATTAGGTCTCTCTTGGACATTCCTAATAATGTACATCAGTGTGAGTTCTTGGTGGAATTGATGTTGATCTCTACTTTCGACATTCCTGAATCTAAGATCGTCTATGATATTGTTGGTCCCAATTCACCCTAGTATAAGGATATATATTACTACCTTAACACCTAAATCATACCTCTTGACTTGTCCAACAATCAAAGAAAAACCTTTATCCGATGAGCGGCCAAGTATGTTACATCGCCAATACCCTTTACCGTTGTGGCCTAGATACCACCCTCCTTAGATGTCTCGACACAGAAGAATCAAAGATGACTTTACAAAAAGTACATAATGGTATATATGGGGCCCATTCTAGTGATCCTACCCTAGCCAAGAAGCTTATGTAGATGGGATACTATTGGCCAACAATGGAGTGTGATTCCTACCACTTATTAAAGAGATGTCATCAATTTCAAATACACAATGGCTTGGTTCATGCATCAACACAAGGACTTCACCAAATTACCTTGCCCTAGCTTTTCTCTCAATGGGTACTTGACCTCATTGGAAAGATACATCCCACATCTGCTAATGGAAACAAGTTCATTATAACTACTAGGGAGTATTTTAACAAATGGATCGAAGCCATACCAATTACCTATATCACTGGAAAACAAATCTCCAAGTTCATTTTGAACTATATCATATGCCGGTATGGTGTTCCTTTATCCATCATAACTGATAATGGGCATCCATTCAAAAACCAAGATGTCAAAGAATTATGTGAGTGGTACCAAATTGAACACCACTTTTCTACCCCCTATTATCCAAAGGGTAATGGTCAAGAAGAGGAATCTAATAAGATAATTGTAAAAATTCTAAAAAAGACTGTCAATGATGTTGGTTGAGACTGGAACATACAGCTAAATCTAGTCTTATGGGCTTATCATACGAGCATTCATACACCCACAGGTGCCACACCTGTTTCCCTTATCTAAAGTTTTGAATCCATCTTACCAATTGAGGTCGAGATCCCATCCTTGAGATTTTCCATGCAGAATGTCATTGATGGTGAAGACTACAAAATGTCTAGATTGCACAAGCTAGAGTTACTGGATGAAAGATGACAAACAACATTGGTCCACTTGCAAGCCTATTAGAATTGCCTTAGATAGAGCTACAATAAGATGGTTAAGGTCATAATTTTTGACATTGGTGAGCTAGTCTTGAAGGAAAATCCCAAAAATAAGCAAGAATGTGAGAAACTAGATAAGTTTAAACCTAACTGGTTAGGTTCTTACATCATCACTGCAGCATACAAATCTGGTGCCTATCAATTGGTTGCTCCGAAGGGTGAACTGTTATCCAATCCTATCAATAGCATGCACCTTCAGAGGTACTATACATGACCTCTACGAGATCCCATGGTGTAAAAATATAAATAAATAAATGGAAAAGGAAAAAAATAAAAGAGAAAGAAAAATAATCCATCTTATAATAAAAACCATTTTGGTGGTGCTTTGAATAAGTACCATGGTAAAAACCTAGAAAACAGGTGCCATGATTAGTCAGCTTCTCCTCTACCATCTATCACCATTCTATCTTATTCCATCCATAATAACCTAAGTACATGATCCTTCAAAATAAAGAGATTTCTCATAGCCTAAAATTGTGTAACACTTAGCATCAATAACTTGTCACATTCAACGTTCCATAAAAATGGGTCTTGTTTTGAACTTGAGGAAATCCTCAACCTAAGGTTTCAAAAGGATCTTATGCATGGTATTCAATGACATTATCACATAAATCCAAAAACATAAAAAATATCAACATCCAAAAACATCAGAAAATCAATCAAAAACCTAAAAATGCTCAAATATCCTTTGAAAATTCCAAAAACATTCATAAAAAGTCAAAAAAGCCAAAAATAGTGTCAATCGATATAGTCAAACTACAATGTCTATGCATTTTTCATGTAGGCAAGGCCATCATCGATGAGCCCCCCAGGCATTAGGTTTGTCCTTTAGGGTCTGTCAAAATCAGGTCTTTATCTTAGTCCAAGTCTCATAAATAAGGTATCATTGGTCATCAATGCAGTCAAATTGGATGTCTTTACGTTCGTCACATAGGTAAGGCCATCATTGATGAGCCCCTGAGCTATTAGGTCAGTCCCCTTATGGCCCATTATACTAAAAATTGCATCACAATCCAAATTGCATAATGAAACTATTCCTTTGTAGGAGAACTGACATGTTAGACACATACACGAACATCATACAAAGAATTGAGCTTAACAAGTCATGACACAACAAACAACACTACCTAGACTAGTATTCACCTAGGTTGATCCAAAAATATACATATGTTACCTATCCTATCAAAAACCATTTGTCTTCTAGGATGTTGCATTATCAAAACTAGACTAGGCGTCTTATATGAAATGTTTTATTCCTTAAAACAGGCACAATCTTTTGAAAAAATATCATTTATCTATGGATTAAAAGGGTCTAAATAGGTAATTAACTTATTTGTTTTAGTTTAGTCTTATCTTTTTTATCTGATGTCATACTCCTAAGTTGCTCGAGCATATCCACAAGTGATTAGAGTGAGAATGAGGGAGGATGACAGTTCTTTTCGTTGATTTATGTTTTTGGTTTGTCTTGATAATGTACTGGGGCAACTAAGGTCCTTATGTGTGATTGGGATTCTATCTAGTATAATCCAAACATCCTATACAATTCAAAGGCCAATCTAATGCTTTCTTGTATCAAGATAAACATGTTCTATGGAAATTTCCTCACATGTTCCTAGAAGGATCTAGTGTCAATAATCTAAAATCAAGACACTCCTTGATTGACATGTTTAAATCTTTGACAAATAGATGCTAGTGTCACCAAGGTTTGTCTCAACTTGGTGTACATCTTCCACTTGTCCATATATTATATCTTTAAGCAAATGAAAACAAAATCTACCTTCACAATCCATGCTTAGGTATAAATACATCCGCTTGTACCATGTCCCATGAGAAAATGTTGTATGATGATAAAACATGTACTGTTATAATCTCAAGTAATATCAATCATTATATCAATCCTAATTTGGATGAATGATCTATTTGAAAAACATTCTTCACTCCTTATTAACCATTTTGTTTCTTCGCACTAACAGTTCTACTAATAAATCCCATAGTCATTTCGATGGCGTACCATGACATACAAAAACAAATATATGAGCTACATCATCTTGCATCCATAAACATGTTAGAATATCATAATAATCATGTGCATATAGGTCATACATACTGTACAAGAAAATTACAAAAAGATAAATCATTTTGGAAAACATCATCATCCATACAAAAATCATATCTCATATGGCATAACATGTTCTAAAACAATGGAGGAGAAAGTGGAGATGGACGTTGGGGAAAAGAATGTTAGTGAGGTGGGATTGAGAAATTTGAATTTGAATTCGATCATGGCAGATTCTAGTTTGGTCAACCTATAGAATCTGTGTTTTGTGATGTTGTTGTTGGGGAGGACGGCTTGGGTGGCATGGGTGTGGTCAAAGTTGTGGACTCTGTGGGTCAGTGTGTGGTTGATGCTTTCAAGGAGGAATGTGAAGGTTTTCCATCGGTGGAGGCATTGGTTCAAGCTCCAAAGGTCCCTGTAGGTCAAGTGGTGTCAATTGTTGCTACCGTGCGAGCCCTTTCTGGGGAATCTTCTCAGGCTCCCCCAAAATTGGATTCCTGGGTGCAACATGTTCTGGTGGAAAAGTCCCAGCCAGTGGGGCATTCTTCTTTGCTCAGGCAAAGATGGGATGACCTTTTTTCTTCTAAAATTAAAGGTAAGGGTGTTGCTTTTGAATTTGTTTCTTCTTCAAATGTGGAGGGTGGGTTTGCTCTTTCCATTTTGGATTCTATTGTGGATAAAAACATTGCAAGAATGGATTTTTTGCTAGTGGGCAAGTTCTTGGGTCCTAGACCCAATATTGAGGAGGTTCGTTCCTGGGTTTGCAAGAAATGGGCTCTGAAGGTGCAAGTAGAGGTTGCATCTATGGCCAAATCCTTTTTTTTATTGCCTTTTATTGTGATGAGGATTTAAGGTTGGTCTTATCAAAGGGGTCGTGGATATTTGGTCGTCTGACCTTGGTTTTGAGCCCGTGCGAGCCTATGGATCTTTTGAAGTGCCTCTTTAACTCTACTCCTGTTTGGTTTAAGTTGCCTAACCTGCTGTTAGAATACTGGGATGAAGAGGTGTTTAAATTCATTGCCAACTCTTTCAGGCACTTGGTTTCCATTGTGAGGAAACTCTTTCTAGAAGGCGATTGGTTTTTGCTAGGCTTTGTGTTATGATTGATCAAGATGTTGTTCTTCCTAAATTCTTTCATTTAAGCTCAAAAGGTGGGTTGTTGGAAACAATAGGTTATTTTTAATTCTTTCTTGTTTATGTGCTTTAAGTACAAAAAATTGGGATATTGGGCTAAGGATTGCCTCGCCAAGGCGGTTCCTCCTAAGGCTGCTAGCCAATCCAAGGTCTGGAAGGTCAAGGAGGAAAAGGGGTCCTCTGCTCCTCAAGAGCAAGGTTCTTTTGGTTTGGTAATTCTTCGGTGGTCAAAGACAATGTTGGGGCTCTAGTTGTTCCTCAATCCCCTATGGGTGAGAAGGTCAAGGGGCTTGAGAATGAGGTGGCTCTTCATTCCAAGGATATTGATGTGGACCATGTTTTAGATACTTTGTGCTCCCCTAAATGTGTTATTTTGGATTCGAACGCTACTCCTTCATCTCCCCCTGATCGTGCTTTTTGGTCTTGTGGGTGGGGGGGGAGCTTTGGTGGTAGCGGATATCGTGAATAAGGAAGATGAGGGCTATATCCCAATGAGGGGTAGAAAAAATAACTCCTCCCCTCTCCTTAGAATCACAAATGGGTTACCACAAGAAGGCATAAAGCATATTGTGGCTCTGAGCATCGGGGTCAAGGGAGGCCCTCTTTGCAGAAAAGCAAGGAGAGGGATTGCAAGAGAGATATTGTGAAGGGTGTCCAAAAGACCCTTTTTGACTTGTGCTCAAAGAGAACTCCCTCCTCATGTAAATGAAGAACATTTCTTAGAATATCAAGGGGTTAAAAAATGTGCATAAGCATGACCTCATGAAGAACCTTATATTGGATCATAAACCGAACATTTTTTTTATTCAAGAATCTAAAATGCAAGTTGATAAATTAGATGCTTTAAAGGACTACTTTTTCAAGGATTGTGTCTTTCATGGGGTTAGCTCAAAAGGTGCCTCGAGTGGCTTAGCTACATTTTGGAACTCTAGATTGGTTAAAGGTATTCCAATTGTGGATGGTTTCAATCATGTGGACACTAGATTTGTTCATCTTCAGAACAATTCCTCCTGGGTTATTTCTAATATTTATGCTCCTAACTTAAAAATGGGTAGGAAGAGGCTTTGAGATGAGGTTCTTTACACTCTACATTTCTGAATTCCCCTTGGTTGGTCATGTAATATTTCAATACTCCCTATTTGATAGTGAGAATTTGGGTGGCTCATAGGTCCACCCTGACAACCGCCTGGAGTTGAGAATTTTTATTGATGATAATGTTCTCATTAATGTGGATCTGACGGGATCTAGGTTCACTTGGTCTAATAAGAGAGTTGGTTCTGATAATATCCCAGTTAGATTGGATCGAGCTCTAAATTTGGCTTCATGGTTTGTGGACTTTTCTTGTTCTATCACTTTAATCATGAGGTGTGGTTCAGACCACTTCCCTATCTCTTTTGTGGATGATAAGGTTGGTGGTAGAAAACAGTTTCATTTTTTATTTGAAGATGTGGTTGAGGGACTCTAGGTTCATGGATTGTATTAGGAGTTGGTGGCAAGTGCACATTGATGGTAGTGCAATGTTTAAATTTGCTAAGAAACTTTCTATGATGAAGAGAAATCTTAAAAAGTGGAACAAGGATTCTTTTGGACATATCTTTGATATTAAGAAGTCTCTCATCTAACGTGTAGATCTTGTTCAGGAGGAAATCCAAGATAAGGTCTTGTCAGAGGAGCTTCAATTGTGGGAAGACTCTCTCTTGGTGCATCTTCATGAAATTGTTGCAAAGGAGGAGGATTTCTAGAGGCAGAGATACCAAGCTTTATGGCTTAAGTTTGAGGATCATAATTATAAGTTTTTTCATATTACTGCCCTCAAGCATAAGTCATCTAATATAATCTCTTCCATCATGGTTGATGGGTCACTGTTAACTAATGACGAGGCTATTAAGAGTGTTGTTGTTGGTTTTTTTAGCATCTTCTCAAGGATGACTTAGTTTGGGACCAATATTGTGTGAAGGCTTCACAAGAAGTCATCCCTCAGCTTGTCCCGAAGCATCTAATTAGGAATCTGGTTGTTATGCCTTCCTCAAATGAGATCAAGGAGATGGTGTTTTCCTTTGAAGGTAATAAGGCCCCTGGGCCTGATGGATTCCCTTTTCTGTTCTTTCAATCTTGTTGGGATATTGTGGTGGAGGATGTTATTAACACTACCAAGGATTTTTTTGGCTGTAGAAGATTACTTAAAGAATTGAATGCAACTTTCATTGTTTTGATTCTCGAGACTGCTGATGCTAATGGTTTTGGGGATTTTAAACCAATCGGTCTCTATAATTCTATTTACAAGATCTTCTCTAAAGTGTTGGATTCTAGACTCCAAAGGATTCTCCCTGATCTTATTTCCAAACATCAAAGTGGTTTTGTTAGGGGTCGATAAATCTTGGATTTTATCATTATGGTTCATGAGGTGTCCCACTCTCTAAATGCTAATAAGAAGCCGGGTTTTTTTCTTAAGTTGGATCTTCTCAAGGCTTATGATAGGGTTAGTTGGAAGTTCTTGTTGGCGGTTCTGGATCGCTTTGGTTTTTTCCAAAAGTTCTTGCAAATTGTGGAACAACTTATCTCGACTCCCTCTTTTGTTGCTAGTGTGAATGGCTCTCCCTCTCCATTTTTCTGGAGTTCTCATGGTTTAAGGTAGGGGTACCCTATCTCTTTGTTGTTGTTCATTTTGATGGTGGAGGTTCTTAGTTAGAATATTTAGAAGGCATTAATATCTAGCTCCTTGAGGGGTCTTACCCCTTCTTCTAGATGTGAGTCTGTTACTCATCAACAGTTTGTTGATGATACAATCTTGATGGGTGATTCTTCTATCCATGAAGTCAGGGATATTAAGGTTCTAATAGAGGGATATGAGAAGGCTTCTCGGCAGTGTGTTAATTTCCCCAAGAGTCATCTTTTTTTCCTCAATACCCTAGAGTATCTCCAACTGAAGTTAGCAAGGATTTTATCATGCAATTGGGGTGATTTTCTATTGACTTACTTAGGTCTCCCCTTGTGTGTTTCTAAGATCCAAGATTATTTTTGGGTTGGGATCTTGGACAAGTTTAATAGGAAGCCAGTTGGTTGGAAGGGAGTGCTTCTCAGTCGGGCAAGGGGAAAGTGCAACTTATCTCATCTACTCTTCAGAATCTCCCCCTATATGCCATGAGTTTAGTCAGGATTCCTACAAAATTTGAAGAGAAAAAGGAGCAGATAATGAGAATATTTTTATAGTCGAGGGTTGAACCTAAAGTTAGAATTCCCCTTGTTAAGTGGGACCTTGTGTGCAGGCCAAAGAAGTGGGGTGGTCTAGGCATTAGAAATATAAGATCTTTCAACAAGTCCTTACTTTCAAAGAATATTTGGAGATTCCTTAGTGGGGAGGCGAGGTGGTCCTCTTTGGTGAAAAATAAATACTTGTCTGGAGTGGGGAGACCTTGGGAAATGCTGGTTTCTAATGCTATCCCATTGGGATCTCATTTTTGGAAAAATATCATCCCTTGTAGGGACATTATAGCTAAAGGTATTAAGTGGTTGTTGGGTGATGGTTTTGGGATTATGTTTTAGGAAGATGTTTGGTGTGGATAATGAGCCTCTAATCAACCACCTATGGGCCCCTCTTATTGTTATTGTTTGTAAATTCCTTTTTGGTAACATGGTGACTGGCTACATCCAAAATTGTGCATGGAAGGAGTTTCAATTATTGGACCCTTCATTGATTATTCTTTGGGAGTTCCTTGCTGACACCAAGGTTCCCCAATTCATCTTTTGAGACCTGATCGTGTGATTTGGGCCCCTTGTGCCATTGGTAACTTTTTTGTGGCCTCAGTCTTTGTCAATTCCTTAGAGAAACCTAACCCCTATTTTTTTGGGTGGAAATTATGGAATAAGTTGTTGATCCCTAAGGTGAATGTCTTCTTCTGGCTTCTAATGCAAAGCAAAGTGTTGACTTAGGATAATCTTTATAGAAGGGGATTTGTGATTCCTAATAGATGTGCACTTTATGAATCTAATGCAAATAGTGTATTTCATCTCTTCCTTGGTTGTAATCTTTCTTCTCTCATCTGGAGTAAGTTTCTTGCTCTTTGGAATTTGGATTGGGTTTTCCTAGACTCTCTTAGCAACTTTGTTGATTAGTGGAAATGCCCTTCTTCTTCCCCCATTCTTCGTAGGCTTTGGGATCTGATGGCCTCGCATATTGCTTGGGGAATTTGGAAAGAGCAAAACAATAGAATTTTTCGGGATTCTAAACTCAAGGTGGAAATTGTTTTTATCAAAATTCATCGGGCTATTTTGGAAAACTTTTCTCTTCATGGCTTTGACTCTCTGTGGTGTGCTACGTCCTCTTGCCTAGCTAGTTATGATTTAATGGTAACCGCTAATTAGAAGATTTTTTCTATTGCCTAAGGTTTTTAAGTCTAAAATCAGTGCTAGATTGAGTGCTAAGTGGAATCCCCCACCTCCAAGGTGGGTTAAGATTAATTTTGATGGGGCAGCCAAGGGTAACCCTGGGCCTATTGGTTGTGAGGGGGTTTTGAGGAATGATATTGGTAGGTTCTTGGGTGTGGTGGCACTCCCATTAGGAAATTGAACTAATCACTGTACGAAAGCCAAGGCTACGTTCATTAGCATTAAGTTTTCTTTGGACAAGGGCTACTCTAAGCTTTGGGTGGAGGGAGATTCACTAAACATCATTAACTGCCTACGTGGTATCCAGAAGCCTAGCTGGACAATTGATCAGTTGATCGAGGATGCTATAATGATGCTTAGATCTTGTGAGGAAACTTGTGTCACTCATATCTATAGAGAGGGAAACTCATTGGCGGATTTCTTTGCTAATGAGGCTGTCAAAATTAATGATTTTAAGGCATGGGAGAAGTACTTCCTCCTTCCCAAGGATGCTAAGGTTTTATTCTGAAAAGATGGATATCGGTGAGCTCATATACTGGATTGTTATTACTATTATTGCCTACATTATTGTCATATGCTTTGTGGGTGGTGCTTTGCTTGTTGGCTCTCAAATGATCGTCTCTTTCCAAGGGTTTTTGTTTATGGTGAATGTGATCATCGAGGGTTACCACAACAGGATCAAGCCCATTCTTATGCAAGGTGGAGGAAGGACCATAAAATTTGGAGGATTTTAGAGCATTGTAATTTCACGCCTTTCTTGGAAAGGCTTCACGACCATGATTGTAAGGATTCGATGGAATTTGTCATCTATTGGCACAATCATAAATTATAGGTAAGGGGAATGGAGTTTGTGATTAATGAGGATTTTATAGCTGCCATTACTAGTTTGTTGTTGGTGGGTCACAAAGTCTTTAAGGAGAGGAAGAGTAATGAGGGTGCCATGGACTAGTTCTTTGAAGATGATGAACAAAAGAAGCTAATTAAGATGCCTTCTTGGGGCTACGAACGAACATCTCTGAAGAAAATTTGGGAAAATGTAGCAGAGGTCATCATGCAGTATGTTACCTTAAATGGTTAGTTTACTACAATTCTAGGCCACCATTTCACTTTTTGAATCATTTCAGACATGGGTTATATATTTTGTTCCCTTTCTTTCTATTGTCTTCGTTGGAGGTGTTGGTGTAAGCTCATTTTAAAAATAGGAGGTCATCGGTTCTTCATGAGGGCCTCATGCTACTCATAATGGAGCATGTGAGAGCCCTCATCCCTACTAAATCAATTAAGGGCAAGGAGAAGGCTAGCAGTGATGAATCTCTCTTGACTAGCTTGGATACTAATGCAGTTGGTGAGGAGGAATGAAATGAAGAGGATGAGGGTGGGTCTTCATCCCCTGCGGCTACCCCTTTTAAGAAGAGAAAGAAGGAAAACCCTAAGGGGAAATGTGCTGGTAAGAAGGTTCTTTTATAGGAGTCAGAGTCCCATTCTGCTGGCAATGACATGGATGTTGTTTCTGGGGGTTTCTCATCTAAGGGAAATATTGTGTTTAATGGGTAGGATTTTGTTGTGGAGGGTTGTAAGGGGGAGGGCATGCATGATAATATCAGGGATAAGGATGCCAAGGAAATGCCACAAAGGACTTCCAAGCATATTGCTAAGTTGAAAAAATAGGTGTAGAATGATGTTTTGAAGGGTACCAAGGACCAGTGTAAGGAGAAGGGTACTGAAGAGACTGTTGTTGAAATTGATAGCTCCCTTGTTCAACAGACGCCCAATGTGGAGCATTCTAGTGGAGAGACTGTGCATGAGGAGGAGGGGGTTAATCTAAGTCCTGGTAAGCTAGAGCCACTTAAGGTAAACCCTCTTTTTGAGAATTTATCATACCTAAACAATGACAACACTTGAATGTTTGAGCTTCTGGACATGGCTCGTGCAAGGGCTACTGGGACATTCAAGCTGGTGAAGTGGACACTACAAAAATTTAATATGGTGAATATTAAGATCAGGGGCCTGAAAGAGAATATGCAAAATATGTTGAAGGGTACTTCCTCAGATATTTTGATTGAAAGAATTGTGGACTTAGAGTGTTCCCTTACTAATTTCAAGTCCCTCTATGAGCAATGCCTCTCTAAAATGGAGGCTAAGATTAATGATACCAACGTGGACATCAAGAAGCTTTTGCAAGTTAGCCACAGTTCAGTCAAGAACAGTGTTGAATCATTGGAGGTCCTTTCTCACAAGATAAGTGAGCTAAGGGCAGATCAACTTTACTTTACAGAGCTGATGGAGAAGGACCATGTTTCAAAGGGTAAGGGGAAGAAGGTTGGAAAGCATGAAGCTAAAGGCCCTAATACAAGACATAAGGGTAACCTGAGGAAAACCTTTGAGGAGGAGAAGAAAGAACTAATGGACATGGTGAAACTGCATTATAATAGGAACTTGAGGTGGCTAAAACCTTAAAGAACATTAAATAGTGTCCCTTTCTATGTTTTGTTTGTTGCTACTAGCTCTTTATGTTTTTGTTGTTGTTTTGTTGCTGGTTGCTGCTAATGGTTCAAAGTCTTTATCTATGAGCAACTTTTTGTTTGTTTAGTTGTAAAGGGTTTCGGTTCCCTTCAAAACCTATTTTTCCCTTATAATCAAAACATGTTCTAAAACATAAAGTCATCATCATATACAACATATAAGCATCGATAATGTCATCACATAGAACATGAAAATAAATCCATACATCATGTCATACATGTAAGCATAAAATATATATCATATGCATCCATCCATAAATCATAAATAAAATCATTTCTATAAACATCCATATCATATAGAAATATGCATAACAAATAATACATCATATAATCTCCTCAAAAAATGGTGCATCTCAAATATCCAAAAAAATACTTGTGTGACATTATAATGATTGAATATTGGTTAAAAAATGTGGAGCTTGCAGGCTCAGTCTAAAAAAAATACATGTCTACAAAAAAGGGCACTGCCAGTGCTATCTATGTCCCCTAAAGAAGAAAATTTGTCCTCTCTATGACTTGATCCACTAGCCCATGACCTATCCCTCTATGAATGTTGTGTTGCATGGTAAGGAGAGGGTCAAGGTTGGGAGACACACACGTTGCTCTAAGACCATCTAGAGTTTGTCCTACTCTAGGACCTTCTCATAACCTCACTAAAACTAGGCTCTCTCTCTGATGGAGGAACTACACACTCATATAAGTCTCGATAGTACTAGTCAGCTCCGTTAGACCTACGAAGCTCTTGAGCCAAATCTGTTGTCCCATCACTGACTGTGCTAATAAAATCTATGGCACTCTAATTTGCTTGTTGTGCCTGAATCACACGCATATTCTAAAAAAAAATACATGTCTACAAAAAAGGGCACTACCAGTGCTATCTATGTCCCCTAAAGAAGACAATTTGTCCTCTTTATGACTTGATCCACTAGCCCATGACTTGTCCCTCTGTGAATGTTGTGTTGCATGGTAAGGAGACGGTCAAGGCTGGGAGACACACCCGTTGCTCTAAGACCATCTAGAGTTTGTCCTACTCTAGGACCTTCTCATAACCTCACTAAAACTAGGCTCTCTCTCTGATGGAGGCACTACACACTCATATAAGTCTCGATAGTACTAGTAAGCTCCGTTAGACCTCAGAGCTCTTGAGCCAAATCTATTGTCCCACCACTGACTATGCTAATAAAATCTATGGCACTCTAATTTGCTTGTTGTGCCTGAATCACACCCATATCCCTCTCGATTATCAACTGAGATATTTGTCCCTATAGCCATTGCACCTGTAGTGTCATAGCTTGTAGCTACACTTGTAGATCTACCACCTAGGGATCCACTGACCTATCCCCCACATCTTCCTCCATCACCTCCAAGATGGGTATCTCCTCCAAACCCTCCTCCATAACCACCTCATGTCTCAACTCCACCTCCTCTCTCTCCTCCACCTCATCCTCTCTCCCAACCTCCTCGACCTCGATATCCATGTCAATGTCTACATCTAGTTTTTGATCTCTTTGTCCCTCCTCATGGTGAGGAGGAAAATCTACCTACACTAGAGCAACTAGGACATCTCCCCTAACACCCTCCTCCTGATGAGGAACATCCTCTCCCTATCAACCACCAACTTGCCTCAGTGCTCGAGGTGGAAGTCCACCTCTGTCTCCACTCTGACCTCTATCTCCACCCTGATCTCTATCTACACACTAACCTCTATCACCTTTGCTTCCTCTACCACCTCCCCCACCATCTCCACCATCTCCACCATCCCCCCTACCACGATCATCCCCTTGCCCCCACCCTCAACCTCAAAATTTGCCTCACAGACCTCTCCCAAGCCTCTCTTTTGGGGCAGGCTAATCTAGATATGTATAAGGAATGGGCTTGTACTCGGCCCACCTCACAACATACTCAGTTGTGGTACCCGCATCAATGACCTCTATAAGGGAACCCCTTTGAACATGCTAAATTCCATCAATCTCCTACTCCACTACCTCCACACTGACCATGGGTCCCCACTCGGTAACCTCACGCGAGGACCTAGCGAACTCTATAGTACTAACGAGAAGCCCCTGTCACTCCCTGAACTGTCAGAGAACCTGCTCTGGTAGGTAACAATCAATGATATGTTGTGACTGTATAGTCCTCCCAATAAGGTACCATGGTTGGTGACAATATGGTAGATGATCATCATCATCCTCCCAATGGGGACACTGTTAGTATAGTCTCTAGGTAAATGAATCAAGAGTTTCCATAGTATGACACTAGTACTTGATGTCACCAACCTGCACCTGCATCACGACATCCCCATACAAGTATACATATGAAAGTTTCACTATAATCCATCTCTGAATAGGTGTTTGGAACATCACAATATGCTCCCATGCTCATATTTTGAGAAGAGTAGTGTCATAGCTAATCAACTATGCATCTCAATAGGCTACATCGTGGAGCTAAAAGTATAACATGACAAGCATGCAAGGTCCCCAAGCATATATTGTATGACACATCATCATATCTATGAGCATCTCTCCCCATCCAATAGGGAACCCCTGTCCTCAGTGATCAAAACACACAACATCAACAATCAAATTGTAGACAAAAATGACCATCCTATCATATCTCTTTGTCAGAATGTCCTGTCGGATCTCATTATCCTTGATGCTGAGACCTGCTATGTCCTTATGCTCAAAGGACCGCTCAATGGTAGAAAATATATGACTAGTATCATATATCACCCACTCCCCACAAATTGAAAGACACAGGATCCTCTAGATGTCCTTAAGTGTAACAGTGGCCTCTCTGATGGGGAATTGAAAAGAATGGGTCTCAAAATGCCACCTCTTGGTGAGAGTTGTAAGAAAACCTTGGTTAGCCTAAATGATAGGCATAAAAGTAACATGATATAGACCCAAGGAATGAAGAATATCCTTCTCCTGATTAGTTAGCTAATCTCACAATCGGAAGGAGGACAATCGACTCTCTCAGGTATAAATGGGTGGATATCACACCTATGATCACAAGGAAATCATATTGCATCAATTGAAAGGCATAAACAAAATTATTGGACTTTAATTGCAGAGAATTTTTTCTCAAAAGTAAGATCAATTTTCCAAAAAATCAAATATGTCGCACTGTTAAGTGAGTGTGGCAAACATATCAATTGCCACATACTATTAAGCAATTGTGATTTACAAATCAAATGTGGCACACTATCAAGCAATTGCAGTATACCAAAGCACATGCGACATACTATTAAGCGGATGTAATGAATTAAACAAATGGGACATAATGATAAATAGTTGTGGCTAACCAAGTAAATTCAACACATTTATCAACATAGGTGCCTCACGAATTAAAATGCGTTAAACTACCCTACATATGCATTGCACCACAACAGATGCGGTGCAAAAATCAATTATGAGTAACCTAAAGTAAGGCAACTCTATTTTTTCAAATGTGTCACACCAAATACATGTGGCGAACTAGGCCATACATGCGGCGGACACAATTGTAATTGCAACGCACAAAGTGCACCACATCTACTTACTCAAGTTAGAGCGCTAAAATCTATTAAAAAATGAAAAAAAATATAAAGAAAGGAAAGAGTACATACCGTGTCCCCTAAGCCCTCTGGCTGTTGGAAGGTCCTAGCTCAGTATCTGCGATGTGCAACAATAGGAACAAGAGACATTTTGGCAGTAGCTTCTAAGGGAAATCACACTCAGAGCTCTCAAAATTCTAAAGGTAAAATTCACAAATGAACCTTTTTCACCCCCTAAAGCCTATTTTTACCATTCTAAGGTGGGATTTTATACCCCCCTTCATAATTGGGTGCATCAACTTTTGACTTTGAACACTAATGCAGACCCCCTAGAGGCCCTAAAATCCAAACCCTTTGCTAAAAATATAATCAACACTATAAAACTGACTTTTCAGAACAATTTATCATATTTTTGAATTTCTTTTCAAAATTTGAAAAAAAAATTTAGGGGGCATTGGCCTATCCCATCATCACTGGGGCATACCGGGCCATCTTTTGAAATACAATTTCTAAAATTTCTTCTACATAATGCTATAAACATGTATTATATCGAAGAGGGGTGAAATGTAGATACCCTAAATTGTCCTGACCTGCGAACACCACTATTTAACTAACTTTCACCCTTCTTCTCTAAATGATTAAGTGATACATTGTTATTTAATTATTATCAAATTTTATATTCATCTATTAATTAAGCGATTTAACATTATTTAATTAATTCATTCTCATTCATCATTTCTGACTAGTTAAATAAATCATATTTATTTAATAAAGTCCTAATTTAACATTTTCTCCCAATGAATTAAATAAATCATATTTATTTAATAAAGTCCTGATTTAACCGTATTCCTCCTAATTAATTAAATAAACATTAATTATGTAATCATGACACTAACCCCAGTTATTCTTCTAATATTAATTAAATAGTTACCATTAATTATTTAATTAGTTCACTTTCCCTCTTCTAATTAAATAATTAAATTAATTATTTAATTTCCCAAAATTCACTCAACATGATCTATTGATAAATAAAATTTTATTTATTAAATCAATTTCATCTTGCACATTCCTCTCAATCTTAATTAATTAATTACCCTCTCAACGTTGACTATTCAATCTATTGAGTGTACTATTCAATCTATTTAGTTGACTGATCAATCGATTCTCTTAACTCCCACTCACTCTAAGTTTTCAGATCAATAAATGGAGTTAGCAATTCAATCTATTCCTCATGGAATGAGTTAACTGAAATCCTGCAATCAGTTAATTGGGCAATCAATTCATCTCATGCATCCTCATCCCTTGATCTCAAATTAACACCTCTTAATTTGGATCGTTCATCAAAAATCAATCAAATCTATAAAAAAAGCCTCATTTGTATGATTATGGCTAACCACAGATTCTTGATATTTGGTATCCTTTTTCATTCAATAGTATTTGAAGTTTGAAGAAACATTTATCATGCAAAATCTAAGAGCAATATTCAAGGACACAAATAGAGAGAAATAATGAAGGTGATTCAAAGGTAGCATAGAAAGGAAGGTAAAATTGTATCATTTGGTTACATTTATATGTTGCATTTGTTCTTGATTGAAAGATTTGATTTGATTTTAGTATTAAATTCATAGTTTAGTGGTTACTTTGAATATATTCATGCTTAATGTTTATTATAACCTATTTTTTTGATCTTATAGGTATAATGGTTGTTGGTTATGGAGCTTGATCTTATTGGTTTTGGAGCTCATTTCAGTGTGGGTGGTCCAAGGGGTACCCTCCTTATGGAGTTCAAGGGGCCCATCTCGCTAGTGGGGGTTTGGGGAAACACCCTTGAAAGCCATATACATATATATATTTGTTCATTATAAATTTGGATCATTCATAATTAGGTCACATATATGACAATAGAGATTATGTTGGATTTTCTTGTCCTAAAAGGAAAACCCAAACCCCTTTTTATGAGAGCATTGTATTACAGTTGTGCATTATATTGAATTGTATTTTGAGAGGAGACTATGATAGAGAGAAGATGAATTTACAATGGATAGTAGGTTGTATCCCATCATTTTGATAGATAAATAAAAGGAAGGATTAACTGTTTCTTCATGGACATAGCCCATATTAGGTGAACTACGTATACCTATGTCTACGTGTTTTCATATTTTATTTCTACATTTATTTTATTGTATATTTATCCACAATCCTATTCCTAATAAGAGTCATAGATGATTCCATGCTCACTAGTGGAGCCATATCAACCATGTACTTACACAAAACATTCATCCATAGTAGTGCACACATTGCTCAAATTTAAGGGTTGGGAAAATCCCAAACATTATTGTCATGGACCCTTCTACTACTTTATACCAAATTAGTTACCAGATCAATATCCCAACCACTCATCAAAATAAAACTCAAATATACATATGATGACTGATGTTTTTTCCATAGCTAGTTATAAGAAGGCTAGTTAACTTGTAATAGTATGTGACATAAATTGTATTACATGCTTTCCTAGATATAAGACTTCCTTGTGAAACTAACTCACAAGAAATCACACCAATGACTTAGATGGCTTGAATTATGGGATTTAGTGCAACTTTAAAATCAACTAGGGACAAATCTTATGAGTTCTATCTCTTGTAACTTGCACCTTTCTCATTGATATGTTATTATGTGACACCCTTATAGATCTAGATGTCAAACCCCTTATCAAAATTATTATTGTCAATAATTTAAATTTTATTAGGTGGACATAGAGTTCCTCTATGACTAGGAATTTTGCTGGAGTGCTCTTTATTTGTGATAATAGAATTTCCACTACACCTTAATTCCCCTCCTACAACCCTATGACCATTTTTCTTGTAAATATTTGATGGTTGTGTGGCCTCTACCTCAATCGTGACCTCTATCATTCCTTCATGGTGATATTTTTCAAATTTGTATTCTTCATATAATAATCATTGCTCTAGTTCCAAACTCAAGTGTTGATCTCTTTAAATTTCGATCATTTTAGCTCTACACCTAGTTTGAATTGTTTGATAAAATCCTTTAAAAAAATGCCCCCTTAAATATAAATAATTTATATACACATAATATTTTAATACCCTACAATCAAAATCACTAAAATTAATCACACAATCTTTAAACTTGTATATATATATATATATGTATATGTATATATATGCATATATATGTATGTATATATATGTATATGTATATGTATATGTATATGTATACATATACATATACATATACATATACATATATATATATATATATATATATATATATATATATATATATATATATATATATTCATGTATATATACATATATTACATTTACTTTAATACATCATCATTTTCATTTTTTTCATGTCATCTATTACTTGTTATAAAAGTATTTAAATTTCTTGTCACATCATTATTTTTTATTGTAATTAATTTTTCATTACTATTATCATTTGTAAAATCATCATATATGGCTAAATATTCTTTGTGCATCCCCAAATCACCCAGTAGTTACAACCATGCCAATCATAAATGTGGTATCTCCTTGAATTTTGCTTTACTTTTCTTTCAAATTCAAACTCCTCTTTCACCACACATTTTTGCATGATAATCCTTGTTTCTTTCCTTTACACATATTTGTATGGTACTCCCTATTCGTAGAGAAAAGTACCAATGATTCACCTCTGTGAGCATCACCTATATGCAATGAGTACTAAGTGGACCATTCATTATCATGAGAGATAGGTTCTTGTGAACCGCTACTCATGAAACATGGGTCAATGAGTTTCACTCGTAAAACTACATGATTGAATCCTTATAGTAATATCATAATTTGACATGTTGTGGAAAATACCTCCTACTTAACTATTTAATTATTTCTCATAAACACTTGTTCTATTTTACATTATCTTCTTAGCAACTTGTCACACATTACTCTTTTGTTAGCATATAAAATAGGTATGTACAAATTTATGTGCATCCTTGTATAATGTTAGCCCTAAGAAAATTTTGCTTAGTTTCATAGCCTTGGTAGTGCCCTACTACTTTAAACTCATGAAACTCATAAAATATTCTTATTTTGAAGTCACATCATCACAACACTTCATTGATACTCACCTTGTATAATTTTCCATCAATGAATTGATAAGGCATTAGATGAAGCACTAACTACTTTTAGGTTGTGATTTATGTTTCTAGAGCTTGGATAAATGTTAAAATATTTTAATGTCTTCCATGCCATTTAGTACCACTTTAATTCTAAACAAGTGGTGCAGTGCGTCGTGTTCCTGCTGTGTAGCAAAGAGCTTTTAGGTTTCATTATTTGCCTATGTAGTATTGTAATTAGAGTTTAGTAGAGTTGAAATAAGATATATATAAGTTTAAATAAGTCAAAAAAAAATTAAAGTAATTTTTGTTAATTATTATATTTTAGTTTTGATTCGATTTGATTTTGTTTAGTAGTGAGTTGTTTTTATTTGTTTTGGTTGTTTAGATTAGGCATGCAGAAACTAATTTATTATTATTGTGAATGTTGTTATAATATGATATAAAATTACTTTAAAACCATACAAATATCGAATTGGAGCGATGATTTAACATTGAAAATTAATATGTGGGTCTATAAATATTGTGATCCAATTCATATTGAATGGAAATATCTTGAAACTAGAATGAATGGAATGGAAGAGTATTTGATTTGGGAAGTGAAATATAAAGCATAGAGTTTGATCGTGATTAGTAGAACTTGTTTGAAAAATTGTGTAATAAAGTTGACCACATATGATAGTAAACATTTGTAAGCAATTCATAGTATTAGTAATTCTTCGTAAATTAATTTAATTACTTTGTAAGGTAGATTCAAATTATTACTTGTAAAGAAAATAGTTACTTATGTTAGATAAAATTCAACTAATTGTTTGAAAATGAATCTAATTACCTTATAATATAAATTAAAACATTTGGTAAGATAAAATAGAGCTAATTGGTCTAAAATGAATCTAATTACTTTTGTATTAATAGAAGATTAGTTTGGAGAAAACATTAAAAATGTAGTAAGGGAATACTGATTACTATAATTATTAAATGAGTGTTGCCTTTGGTAAAATAGTTTAGACTATGGCTAAATATTATATGCATTTCTAAATTAAAAAAATAATTAAATTAAATAAAATCAACTTATTGTTTCCAAATATAGTAACTAGGACTAAATAATTTAGAAAATTAGTGCTCATTACTTTGCAAGAATATGTTAATTAATATGAATTTTCTTTTTAATATAAATAAAATAATTTATAATACTAATTACTGTGATTTGTAAATGAAGATTGCCTTTAGTAAAATAATTTAGACCATTGCGAAAAATTAGATGCATTTTGAAATTAGAAAATTAATTAAGTAGTGATTGAAAACTAATTACTTATATTAAATAAAATTAACTAATTGTTTCAAAATATAGTAAGTAGTACTAAATAAGTGCCTGTTAGTTTGCATAAATGTTTTAATAATAATACTAATTTTCTTTTGAATATAAACTAAATCATTACTAATTATTTTGGAAAAAAAGTTACAAGCTGATAGTTTTTGTAAATAAGTACAAATTTTAGTTTGCATGAATAAATGATATAAATTAGTTTTTATAATTACAAATTTAAGTACTTTTGTGAAAGAATTTGCCAAGGAGATAAATTATTTAGTAGTAATTACAAACTATCTTGTGATTTGACCAACATTAATAAGTTAAGTTAATTGAAAATGTTGAAAACTAAATTTCCTTTGCAAATAGTATATTTTTTGTAACTTAAAATTTGCTTAATATTAATCAATGACAAATAGGCCATAACAAATAAACTTTATGCAAATATTAATCGACTTTAAGCACAAACAAAACCCAACAGTTGGCAAAGATTTTATGAATTGACTATTTATTCACTGCATGTGTACCCACCAACCCTCCAACACATCTCGCACCCACGGTCTAGAAGACTTTGCTCAAACCGTTCAGTTTTCCCTCTAATGCTTGTACTTATCAAGTATGGAAAACAAATAGATGACCCGTGAAGTTGCGCCAAGAACAGTACGCTAAGGCTAGTGGTTTGGAGCATTTACAATACCATGAACGTTGCCTTTGGTAAAATAATTTAGACTATGGCTAAATATTATATGCATTTCCAAATTAGAAAATTAATTAACTAGTGGTAGGAAAGTATATATTTAAATTAAATAAAATCAACTTATTGTTTCCAAATATAGTAAGTATGACTAAATAATTTAGAAAATAAGTGCTCATTATTTCGCAAGAATATGTTAATTAATATGAATTTTCTTTTTAATATAAATTAACTAATTTATAATACTAATTACTATGATTTGTAAAGAAAGATTGCCTTTAGTAAAATAATTTAGACCATTGCGAAAAATTAGATGCATTTTGAAATTAGAAAATTAATTAAATAGTGGTTGAAAACTAATTGCTTATATTAAATAAAATTAACTAATTGTTTTAAAATATAGTAAGTAGTACTAAATAAGTGCTTGTTAGTTTGCATAAATGTTTTAAATAATAATACTCATTTTCTTTTGAATATAAACTAAATCATTACTAATTATTTAGGAAAAAAAGTTATAGGTTGATTATTTTTGTAAATAAGTACAAGTTTTAGTTTGCATGAATAAATGATATTAATTAGTTTTTATAATTACAAATTGAAATACTTTTGTGAAAGAATTTTCCAAGGAGATAAATTATTTAGTAGTAATTACAAACTATCTTGTGATTTGAATAACATTAATAAGTTAAGTTAATTGGAAATGCTGAAAACTAAATTTCTTTTGCAAATAGTATATTTTTTGTAACTTAAAATTTGCTATATATTAATCAATGACAAACATGCCATAAAAAGTCAATTTTATGCAAATATTAATTGACTTTAAGCACAAACAAAACCCAACAATCGATAAAGATTTCATGAATTAACTATGGTTTTAGGAAATGATAAGCAAACAAGAATAAGCACAAAGAAAACCAAGCACTTGCATAAGATATCATGAATTGACTATACATTGACTGCACATGCACCCACAGGCCAAAACACACAAGCTTATGAACAAACGATAATCAAATGAGAATAAGCACAAACAAAACCCAACACTTGCCTAAGGTTTCATGAATTAGCTATCCATTTAGTGCATGTGCACCCATGGTCCACAAGACATTGCTCAAACCGTTCAGTTTTCCATGTAACACTTCTAGTTATCAAGTATAAAAAGCAAACAGATGAGCCACTCACCAATTGCAGTCTGTTCCTATGGCTCCTTCGTCAATCTAACACTGTACAAAATGTCAAATGTTGAAAAGGGGAACCCATAGCCAAAAACATATAAGCTTCTCAACAAACAATGAACAAATAATAAGCACAAACTAACATGCCTCATATTTCATGAATTAACTATATGTTTGCTTGTGTACGTGTCGGTTGTCTATCACATATTAGTAGGAGAGAAGTACTCATACCAAGAGAAGGGTTGTTACTCAAGTGACTTTGTAAAATGTATACAGTTGCAACAAGTTACTATTGCAAGTGGCAATAACATATTTAATAATAGATAACAAAGCTTGGGTAAGTTATAAGAATTGGTTTGCAAAATGTTGTTTAGAGGATTTTCAGATTGAAGTGGACATTGTTACATGTCTACATGTAAAATTCATTCCATTTTGAGCATTGATGCATTTGGTGGAGGACGTCAAAGCATAGAGAGGCATTGTTGTTTAGGAATGTCGTGTTTGATTAATAGCAAGATGTCATGTTTTTCAACAAATTTTTGGGTCTTCTTGCTTTGCACATATTGCATACACTGATTAAATATTTGTGACACTATATAATGTCTTGCTATTTTCCTATTTTACTTAAACGAGAATGAATAATAGTCCTACTGCAAGTAATAGAAGAATAAATAAACTATAACTTTCAAACACAAAAAATATATTGAAAAGAAAATCCAACAAATGCAATTGTGAACATGCCTATTATGCTATTGCTTATTGATTTATCCACAAAAAATTAGTAACTGGGAAAGTAGCCCAAAGAGAACTTAATCAAGTTATCAATTGAATTCGTGTCTTTTTCTATTGCATGGAATAGGCTTGCTACTCTTTTTTGTGTAAGCAAATAAGCAAAATAGGAACACATTATAAAAAAATTCAAATAAATTTGAGTGGCCAACCAAGTATGTCAAAATGAAATACAATTTTTGCAGTAGCGACTTTCCCTTTAAGAACATGTATGTTTTATATTGTTAATATGTTGCATAGTAAAAATGTGTAACAGTAGAGTTTAATCTGTTTAAACGGTAACATAAGAAGGTAAAGTATTGTCTAGCATACAATGAATTACATAGTGAAAACGTGTAGTAGTAGAGTTTAATCTATTTAAAGGATAACATAAGAAAGTAAAGTATTTTCTAGCATATAATGGAGAGACATGTCAACTATAAAATACAAGTAGGAAGAAGTTTTGAGTCATAGAATATGAAATATAGTAATATAGGCGGGAAAGCCAAGAAGAAAAGCATAACAAAAAAGAGGAATGCAGGTTCGTGCAATGGCAGGAAATCTTTCACTTGCTTTTGCTTCTTTGTCACCTGCAATATCATTATTATGGTTAGTATGAAAGCTAGTTTTTTATATAATTCTAAACAATTTTAGGAGTTTGAAAAGCAAGAAGACTGTTTGAATCAGTATTGCTTTATACCTTGTTGTGGCATATATTGTTTACTTAGTTAAGCATATGGCCTCTATGATAACGTTGTTTTGATTGAGGTTGAAATGCCCTTTGATGATGAAGTCCCGTAGTGCAAATATAAATGTTGACTTATCCTTGATGTAGTTTTCATATTTAATGTCTTGAAGGACGAGAATGAGTTGTCGCAAAACATTGCTTCAGATTGAGCAATGAATTGTTTGCTTGTCATTTGTTATGATGATTGCTTTAGGATGAAGTACGTATACATAGCTCACTTCCTTGTCACATTGATTGCAATGAGTAGTTTCCTATTGGAGCGTACATTAAGTATTGAATTTATATTTGTAACTTGGGCAAAAATCTTCAAATGGATTTGACAGTGTGTTTGTTGCTTTTAATGTCCCTAAAACCTGAAACATTTGAACATAGATAGTTAGAAGTAGTAGTTTCATAAATTTTAAATGAAAGTGCGTAAATATTTTTAGAGAGTCACCTTAAATGTTGATTGCACCAAAGCAGCTAACTTTTCCAATGTTCTCTTTTTATTCAATTTGCAAATAAATGTTGATCGACCCATGTGAAACATGTTTTTTTGATTAGTGTTTTTTAAGATATTTTTGAAAAGGAAGGCTGGGGTTTTATTCCTATGTAGTAGTTCCTCTATTTTCAAGTATTTCTTTTCATGAGTTGGGCATAGCTGCAGCTGCATGGTAATGACGAAGTTATTCTTCGTTACAAAGAAATGTTATTAAAGCACACAATGCTATAAAAAACATTAGAATGGATTAGTGGCATATGCTGGTGAGACATTTGCACTTGTGCTCTTTCAGATTATGTTATGCCATCTTTGATATTAATTGCATATTGGCTATCGACTTTTGTAGCTCCAACAACCAAAGCACCTATTGTTCCAATTGGATACTAATTTGTGGTTGCTAGTAGTTGGCTGATAGTAGTGTCTGGAATGAAGTAGTAGTTTGTTGAAAAGTGAGGCAGGCTTTCAACTGTGCTTGTGTTTGTCAATATTATATGTAATCACAGTCCCCTCTATCATAATCTGTTCTAGGGGCAATTTGGAAGCCTAATATTGAAACTCCCATTCTTGGAACTATTTTTCGCTCATGTTCTTGCACAAGGTATCCACTGATATTAAGTGTAATTTTCATTTCTGCTTTAAGGTTTGTGAGATCTGCACACAACACTTCATGTGTTCTATAAAATTTGTCCATTTTTTCTTTGTAGACAACAAGGACGTTACCTTGGAATGTGTCATGAGCTTTTTTTGCATTCAACTCTTCAATTTATATAGTCCTTTTGATTTTTGTTCTGCAAACAACAAGAGAAATGTAAATGTTATATTTGGAGAATGAAAAAGTGCATGTCATCGGCAAACAAGATAGGTTGTTTACCTTTTACTTGTGTCTTCCTCCATTTCTTGATCCTGTTGTTGTGGTCTTTTTGTTTGATCCAAGATTTTCCTGCAAGCTAGTGATTGAGTATTGCATAATTAATTAGAAAATTTATTAGTGATATATGCTTATGTATGCTATAATGTTGAACTAATTCAACCAATGCGGTGGAATTTTAGGAAAATAGGAAAGTGATTAGTCCAATATGCCTCTGATCTGTAAATATTGCATACACTTGTGATTGAATTTGACCAGATATGGTCAATCAACGACTTCTATAGACTATTAGATTTGTTTAACAAGAAGTGAATTTTGTTAGTTTGCATGAAATTTTAAAGTGTTGTTTTGCTTTTGTTTTCCGAACACATGTCGAAATTAAATTTT
Source organism: Sequoiadendron giganteum (assembly GCA_007115665.2). Classification (NCBI taxonomy): domain Eukaryota; kingdom Viridiplantae; phylum Streptophyta; class Pinopsida; order Cupressales; family Cupressaceae; genus Sequoiadendron; species Sequoiadendron giganteum. The sequence goes on from CM021106.1 coordinate 493,828,263, forward strand.
CCCACAATGTACAATATGTTTTTGATATCTGAGTATTGAATTATAAATTGAAGAATTGTGATTATTTGTTGAATGGAAGTATTAGGCCTTGCATAAATATTACAAATATTAAGTTCATCGATGCATTGTAGTATTGTGACTATGGTGGCTTCAATATTTGTAGAGTTGTGTTCTTTTGCTTTTAATACAAACAAATGGTTTTTGGTAAACGTTGTTATGCCATGTATTATATTCATACCAAATGTATTAAAATATTGTGATAATATATCAGGTTGTAAGGTATGCATGTGTACTTCTTGTAAACACAAAATGTCTGATTGTATTGTGTCGTAGTCATTGGCAATGTCATGTGCATGTGGATTTAATGAACGAGTGTTTAATGTGCATAGAAGTAGTTACGATACATTGTGCGTACATGTAGTCTGAATATCGAGTTGCCATTGTGCAATTGACTGCAGGCGATGCATTTCTTCATGTATCTTGCCCTTAACTTTGAAGTTTTTTGTTGTTAAAGGTTTTAGCAAAAATAATGAGTCTATTGTCTTTGTCCATGATAGTGTTATGTAAGTTAAGCCATGTTGTCTTATGCCCATTGGGTCAAAAGCTAAAGCTCGCATTGTTAGCCCTTGTGATCGGTGAATGGTTCTTGCACATACTAGTTGTATTGGGAATTGTTTTCTAATTGTAATTTTCTTGTTAGGTGAGATATTTTAAATGGCTCTAGCAATGCAAAATATAGGAATTCATTCCTTGTCAATGCGATCAGTGTAATATTGTGTTAGTTTTGTGCATTGCTGCTATCCAATTGTTGGATCAGAAAATTTGAGCCAAACAATATCAATGTCATTATGTGTTGTATATGCTTTAAATATTCCATCAGACCCGTTGACTAGGCCATCTTGCGTATTATAGTTGCCTGCATAGATTTCAACAAGGATATCCTATTTCAAGTATATTTGAGGTGGAAGAGTAGTTGTATGGCTACAGAGTCATATTGCATTATAGTTTTCCTCATACTCGTCTATTGCATTTAGCACTATCATTTCACTAGAAATAGACAATAGCATTTTATGGTTGTGCGCCTCTACATCAAATTTCCTATAGAACAAGTATGAAAGTGTTGGGTCTTGATAGAGCTTTCAAAATTTTACAAATTTTAGTTGGTTCCATGAGGAAATTTATCAAATTGTCACCCTTGTGCTTGATGGTCATATGATAGGGTTTAGGGATTTGTTACCCTTGTTCAAATTTTTTCAAACTTATTGAACCCTTGCGTTATATTTACATGTTGACCCACTGTACCAGGTCACCAATAATGTTAGTTATGACTCATGGCATCGTGCCCATTGTCTTTATAAAGCACAAGGAGTGTTTGATAAGTTCAAACAAATTATGAGTTCATGTCCAATTTTGGCTTTGCCTAATTTTAAAAAGCCTTTTGAATTACAACGTGATGCTTCGGGAGAAGGAGTTGGAGTTGTTCTTATACAAGACAAACATCCTATTGTCTTTAATAGGATAAAATTGAGAGGAGCAGAAAAATTATACTCGATTTATGACAAAGAGATGCTTGTCATCATGCATGCTTTGTCCAAATTCTGCCAATAGTTGGTGGGAAGTAAATTTGTGGTTAAGACTGATCATAATAGTCTTAAACATTTCATGAGGCAAAAGGATTTGAATGAAAGACAATAGAAATGGGTAAGCAAGCTTCAGGCTTATGACTTCGATATCGAGTATGTTAAGGGGAAAAACAATGTAGTTGCAGATGCTTTGTCCAGAAAGCCTCAATTGCAGTCACTTTGTGAGATTTTAGCAGATTGGAGAGAGTTGATTGCTGCTGATTATGCAAAAAATTAGTTTACTACCAGTATTATAGAAGGCCATTTGGTTGATGAAAGGTATAACTTGGTTGGTGATTTGATTATGTATAAGGGTAGAATCTTTTTGGTACCTGAATCCAAGCTTAAGAGGAATATTTTTCAGTCATTTCATGATGTTCCTCTTGCTAGTCATCAAGGTATGTTCAAGACTTACAAGCAGATAAGAGAAAGGTTTGCTTGGAAGGGAATGAAGGAAGAAGTCATGAACTACATAAGGGAATGTCCTACATGTCAAAGGAATAAAAATGAACATTCTTTTCCCGCTGGTTTGTTGCAGCCCTTGCCTATTCCAAATTAGAAATGGGAAATTATTGTTATGGACTTCATCATCGGGTTACCCAAGGTTCAAGGTCGTGATTGCGTTTATGTTGTGGTAGATAGATTAACCAAATATGCTCATTTTTATGCTATCACTACTACATTTACAGTAGCTCAAGTAGTTGAGTTATTCTTTAGAGAAGTTTTCTATTTGCACGGTTTGCCTAAGACCATTGTCAGTGATAGGGACAACAAGTTCCTAAGTGTGTTTTGGCAAGAGATTTTCAAATTGAGTGGTACAGTGCTCACTCCAAGCACTAGTTATCACCTGCAAACGGATGGGAAATCCAAGATTGTCAATAAGTGGTTAGAAGGCTACCCTAGAAATTATGTTTTAGGGCAGCATAGGGCTTGGGTTAAGTGGCTTCATTAGGGAGAGTTTTGTTACAACTCTTCTTATCACATGTCAACTAAGATGTCACCTTTTATGGCACTTTATGGGTATGATGCTCCTAACTTTGTTGACTTGGTGTTTGGTGATAGTAGAGCTCCCCAGGCAAGAGATATGCTTCAGCACAATCAAGACATCTTAAAATCACTAAAATAAAATCTGCAGCAAGCCCAAAATCAGCAGAAGTTGTACGCTGATCAACAGCGTATTGAACGTTCATTTGAGGTAGGAGACATGGTTTATTTGAGACTTCAGCCCTACAGACAATCTTCTATCAAAAAGAGTGGTGCAGAAAAATTGAAGCCACGTTTATATGGTCCATTTAGAGTCACCAAAAGGATTGGTGAAGTGGCATATGAGTTGGAACTTCCAGCTGACAACAAAGTTCACAATGTCTTTCATGTTTCCTGCCTGGTGGAGCTTTTATTTTCTTCCCCTTTGTGGTGGGTTTATTTGCGTTACCTTTGATTGGTCTGGGCATCGGGGGTTTTTCTTTCTGAGTGTTGACTTGTTATCGGTGGTGATCAGTCACTTAAGTCATATTTTATCCCTCTTTGGCCGTAACTTTATCGGCCCCTTTTACCCGTCCTTTCGATTTTGCGTCGTTACCTTTATGTTCCTATGATTTTCAGCCGACTAATTTTACAACTTAACCATTGACCCCAAGGGTTATTTCCCCATCTGCCTAGTCGGTCCCCTTCTTTAAAAAAACTGTTTCGCATGTGCAAATTATATTGATCGACGAATGTAGTGACTTTGATCTTAACCGTTCATCGTACACCTCGCAAGGTTTGTGCTTACATCACAAGAAATGCTGCGAGGCTTGCGAGATGCTGCCACCAGTTGCATAACTTGGTGGGGCCAGGTTTGATTGCTGACCGATGGACGGATGCTGATACCGACAGCTATGTACCTTTCGATGCATCTCGGTTGTCCATCACTAACCTCGCGTAGTTAAAATGTCAGTTTTAATAATGCTGTGAGGTATGCGATTCGCTGACATGTGGATGTCGGTGTTATCAATCAACGAACGTGGTGGGACCCGTTTCGTGTTGATGTGGTACCTGATGGGCAATTTTCTTGCTCACTTGATGACTGGAAGGCGGATGTGGCATTTTCAAACCACTTTTGACTAAATCTGGGCCGTCCGCCCGACCAATTGCGCTTTTGATCAACGACTTGTTTTCAAATGAAGTGGTGTTGTACTATAGCCGTTCTATCTCATGCAAGCGAACAGTAATGGTTGAGTTCAACTCAGCCTGCATAATTAAATGCCAAAGATCAGTAAATTGCCTTTTCAGTGTTGCTTTTTGGTCTATAAGAAATTGTTTGGTGCTGAAGGAAGCGACTACTATCGCAATTCTCCAGTCTCGCGACATTTGACGCTTTGCAGAATAAATCGTAAGTAATACGTATGCCTTCTCTTGTGTTTTCAGAAGGTGTTAGCATTGCCTATTGAACAATTGGTGACTGTTTTCTTTTCGGTTCCTGGTGAATTATTGAACAAATTGGCTTTTAGAGCTTATATAGGTAATTGCTAGAGATTTTTTGAATATAGAACAACTTTCTATAATGGCAATAGAAAGCAGGGTGTAATTGTTTGCATAAAAAAAACCCTAGCTCGAATTATCATCTGTTCGATACAAATGGCACCCAAGGCACAAACCGCTGGTTCCGAGGCTACACCTAGGGGTTACTCACAAGATATTATTGATTTGTTGAAACCTTCTACAAGAAAGAAGCAAGATGGAAGGGTATTGTTTTATGGACCCCTAATTCAGGAAGGTTTAATGGATAAAGAGTGTACAATTTGCGACATTGAATCGCCATACACTGGTTGGCAGTTGTTTTCCAACTGGTTTGGGAATAGAAATTTGGTAGTTCCTTTGTGTAATCCATGGAGATTGGACCTGGGTAAGCTGGTGGTACCCAATGTCTACGAGGATGTAGACCTATTGAAGGATATTGCTGCGAGGTACGACCCTATGACTCAAACTATCAGAACACATCTTGGCAAGCCAATGATTAAAGTAACCAGGGAGGAAATCACAGAGATTTTTGGTTTGCATGAATGGAGCCAAGATATGATTTCCATCAAAATGGAGGTCTTCAGGGAGGAATACAAAAACACCAGGGGTTTGATCAGGACATCCCTTTTAATACCCCATTTGGCTGTGTTGAGAAGAGGAAAAAATCAAAAGAAAGTTGTTATTGGCAGGAATGAGCCCGAACCTTTCCCAGTGGACTATTTCACCCCCCATTTTAAGAAGACCATTTGTGCATTATATCAAGTTCTGGGGATTGATTTGAAGAAGACTTTGCCTATAGAGGTAATGTATATGGCTGTAAACATCCAACACCCTGGTTATAATGTGGTATATGATTTTGCCACTTACCTTGTAAAGAAAATGCATTCTGGCTTAGCAGCTTTGAAGTTGGGGAAGAATTGGGTAGGATTCAAATGGTTCTCTTTGCTAATTCACATGTTTCTGTACAAGGGTTAGAGTGTATTTGAGAAAGAAATAGAATTGAAGAAAAGAGAAGGAGATATTGAGATGCTTGTTCAGTATTGGACTAGGGTCCTGGACATGCATGACTATAAGTTTGATTATGTAACCTTTCATAATGTTTTCGGATCCAGGCTAAGAAAGGCCTTAGTTGTTGATCCCCCCAGGATTCCAAAAGAAATTCATGATTTCCTAAGACCTTTGGAGAGGAGGCCTGAGCTAAATTTAACACATAACTAGGGGGATATTATCCCCAACCATGGCACTACAATTTTCAGGGTTTTTGGCACAAATGCCATCCCATTTGTTCTACCCAGGGAGGTCCCCCTTAGACTTGGTTTTATAGAAATCATGAGGCAATTGGGAGCATCTCAAGATTTCCATTTTCCTGTTGAACACAAGAAGGGATATTTCTTCCCTGAATATACAGCTTTTGCCGATTTTGTCATGATAAAAGGAGGGTGGAAAAATTTGCATTTATTGCTCAAGCCGTATAGGCTAAGAACTGTACGCCCTAGGAATCATGATTCTGAGGGTTTCATCTCCCAAATGAAGGCTAAGCACCGGACTGGGACTTTTTTCCACAATTTTTATTTTCCTGATGATATCATCAGGAAAATTTTTGATAAGGACTTACAGGATGAGAGAAAGACAATGTACATTGCCTATTAAAAAATGGTGAGAAGTAAATAGGAGAAGATACGTGGTTTTGATCCTATACCTAATGCCAAAGATGAGCTCAGCAAGGCAATCTATGCTCTTGACAATTTTGAGAGCGTAGTAGGGGTCTTAAAGGAGGAAAGAATTATAGAAGGAAGGGGAAAGTCACAAGTTACTGAGGAGTACCCTGAGATAAGAACTGAAGAAAGGCCTACTAATCAGCCTTAGGGGAAGATAAATGTATTTTCTAGGAGAAAGAGAAGTAGGACAGAGGAGGCTGCAATGAGTGGCACATCATCTGTCCCAAGGAAATCAGTGTCCAATATTGTTGATCTGGATTTGCCTCCGAAGATTTCAAAACAGATTCACCCATCATCCCCAAAGAGGCATAGAATTGATAGTGTGAGGGATGTTGGCCAAAAGGGTAATGATGAGGAAGACATTATTGTAACTCCAGATGAAATGAATCTGGAGTTGCCATTGGATCCACTTGACATTGTAACAAGCTCAAGAACAATTACCCTAAGATTGGGGAAGGATGAGATCAAAGGGATTACAAATAAAGATGATTTGAGGATGGAGGCTTGCAAAGAGTTCATGATGGATGACACTTTTATTCATACTCGTGCTTTTGAAGATTTTGTATGGAGAGCTCATCTCTCATCATATACTGAGAAAGTGGCACATGAACGAAGTCTGCATCTAGAGCTCCCAGAGCAGGTAATCCAGTCCAGAGTTAGAGTGCAAATGAATGAAAAGTTGAAGGAAATCACACCAGAACAGGGCAAGGCATTGGTTCGGGTAATGGTGAAAATGAGTCATTAAGCAAGAAGTCTGAGAAGCAAGCCTATACAGAGGGTTGCAGTGGTAGTTAAGGTGGTGGCCATAATATTATCAACTCACAGTCAGAGAATGGAGACACAAGCATTGCTAAGGCTAAGCAATCAGGTAGTGTTGATAAAGGTAAAGGTGGGGATGACAAGAAAGATATTGAACAACACTTTACCTCTAGAAATGGACGTGGAGGCAGGGCATCTCAAGTTGATAGATATAGGCAGTTATGCTTTGATAATTTTAGGGGCTATCCAAATCCAGTCCTGAATAATGCACGGAAACATCTCCCAAAATTCACGGGTAATAATGCTTTCAGTGGAGAAGACCATTTGAAAGCTTTCCAAGGCTTTGTTGAAGATTTTGAAATCTAGGATGATGATGTGGCTATGAAATATTTTATGCAATCACTAGTGGAGGATGCTAGGGACTGGTACAGAGGGTTCCCTGATGGTAGTATTGATTCCAGAGATGCCTTTTATAGAGTTTTCAGGGAGCAGTATGGGGATCAGACTGATCCTAGATTCAAGTTGAATGACTTCAACAATATTACTAAGGGGCACAATGAACTGGTTACTAAATTTAATGCCCATTTCCAGAAAGCTATGACAAGAGTCCCTGCATATCTAAGATCCAATGAAAGTGCATGTCTAGTTGTGTACTATAACGCCTATGATGCTAAAATGTCCTATTTACTGAGAGATAAAGATCCTCAAAATTTAAGCCAAGCATATAAGATGGCAGTTAATATTGAAAATAATAGAAGGGCTTCAGGTAAAGTGGGAAGAAGAGAGGATCCTAAGGCTTTTAAAGGCCTGAGAAACCAAACAAAGAAAGTTGGTAAACCTACTCCAGCTGATGATAAGATAGATCAAGTTCTTACTCTGTTGCAGAAACAAGTAAAGAATGATAAGCCTCACTTCCAGAGAAATGAGAGACCCCCAAGGTTACAGGATTATCCTTACAATACAAACTAGAATAGTGGTAAACCCCTTCAAGGGAATCATAAACATAACCAAATTCCACCTGACCCTCTACAAAGGCAATCTGTGAATAATGCAAAAAATCTATTATGGTGTGAGATATGCGGAATGCCACATTCTCCACAACAATGTGCAGTAGCACAATCAATGCTGGATTCTCAGGATGATCAGGAAGACTCCCAGCCTCCCCAAGACCAAGACACAATGACCAATGTATTATTAGGACTAGCTGATTTGGCCTATGATGATTATTCCTCAGAAGGTGAGCCTTGTGCCCAGGATGTTGATGCTCAGAGGCAACAAAATGACATATATCATCAACAAGTGTTTCCAAATGAAGAAGATAGTGATGATTGTTTTGTGAATGAGTTTGAGATAGATGATACGGTGTTGAGGAGACCTTCTGATGAAGAAATTGAAAAATATACTGTGGCTTTAGTTGCTAGGGAAAGGAACAATATACAACTGAGAAATAGGATCGTCCCTGGTGATTCTGGTAAACCTTGCAGTTTGTTCATAAAGGAGAAGGAGGTAATTAAGCCAAAAGCAAGTTTAGGGGCTAAGAATATTGATCCAAAGCCTAAGGAGATAAGAGAACCTAGGATATGGGAAAAAAAGGTGGACAAGGCCAAAGAGAATGATGAAGTTGTATTTCAAAATAATAAGGATAGTAACCACAAGTCTTCTGGTAAAGAAATTTCGAAGGGGAACGAAAAGGCAATTTCTGAAAAAATATACTTTCCTGATTTACCTAAGTATACCTCAATAGATATGTTCCAAGTGCTTTCGCAAGTTAAGGTTATTGTTCCTTTCCTAGAAATGATGAGGATAGATGAGTATAAAGACAAGACTGTTGCACTTATAAATAGTATTCCCACAAATAGAAAAGATGAAGTAGTATATGATCAGAATGATACAGAAAAGAAAAAGACAATGGAAGAAGTCACTACAGAGAGTTCACAAATATATTTGGGGACTATGGTTACAGCTAACCAAAACCATGTCAATCCTTTTTTCTTGAGCTTAATAATTGATGGAAAAATGCTAAGAAATTGCATGATTGACTCAGGAGCATCTAACAATGTGATGCCAGTAAAAATAATTCATGCAATGGGGCTGACAGTTGATAGTACATATGGTAAGTGCTATGCAATGGACTCTAGGGAAGTACCTGTTATAGGTATCATAAACGATGTTCCGTATAGATTAGCAGTCTTTCCTAAAAAAGAATTACATATGAGTGTTACAGTGGTGGATATTCCACCAACCTATGGTATGTTGTTGTCTCGGCCTTGGAGTGCTTCAATGGGTGGAAGTATATAGTGTGACTTATCTTTTGCCACCTTTTTTATTGAACAGAAAGATGTTAAGGTAGATAGGGAGAAAAGAGCTCCCCACATGATTGAAAATGTGGAGGACCCATTAGAACCTATCAGAATTAACTTTGTAGAAACTGATTTGGATAACTTCCGTGTTGAGGAAGATAGAATAGAAGAACATGCTCAACCAACACCTATTGATAAAGAAGCTTCAAAGGAATTATCAGGAGATTTTATGGATCATGCATTTTGATGGAGCTTGCTCCAAAGAAGGCTCAGGAGTAGGAATATATTTTATTTCACCTTAAGGTAAAAATTTCAAGTATTCATTCTTATTGCAGTTCTCTTGTACTAATAATGTTGTTGAGTATGAAGCTCTCATACTCGGCTTGAAGATAGCTTCAAAACACGGTATTAAGATGTTAGAGGTTTTGGGAGATTCTGAATTAGTGGTTTCCCAAATAAGATCCCGCTTTGCATCTAAAGATAAGAGGCTCAGACAATACCGAAATACAGTATGGGACATTATTGAAGGATTTAATGCTTTTGGCATTGAATGGGTTGAAAGAGGACAAAATGTTAGAGCAGATTTACTAGCCAATATTGCTGTTAAACTTGATGATGTCACTTTTGGTGGCATCTCACAAATAGAAGTACAAACTAGGCCTACAGTGCCTGATAATGTATGCAACTGGCAAGTATTTGATGATGACACTGATATTCTAAATTTTTTACATTGTGTAGATCAATATGAAAGCCAGGAAATTGATTTCGATTCATTTATAACTAATGTTGATGGTAAGGAGACCTTATTTGGAAATGAAGTTATCTAGCTTAAAACTAATACTATCCCTAGAGGTTTGGTTGCACTTGAGAGGGTGTTCAATGGCCCTGATATGACAAAAGCTAAGCAAACACCATCTCATAAGGATGACCTAGAAGAAATAAACCTAGGAACATAAAATACTCCTAAGAATGTTTACATTGGAAAGAAAATGAAGCCTCATGTTAGAAGCATGCTGATTACTTTGCTTTAGAAATATAGACATCTTTTTGCCTGGTCGTATGAAGACCTGAAGGCATACAAGGAGGATTTGTTTCAGCATGAGATTCCATTAAAACCTGATATGAATCCTTTCAAGCAAAAGCAAAGACCTATCAATCCTACCCTGCAACCTAAAATGCAAGAAGAGCCTGATAAATTAAGGGAAGCAGGAATTATCAAACCAATTAGACATTCATCTTGGGTCTCTAATTTGTTACCTGTTAGAAAAAAGAATGGGGATATTAGGCTATGTGTTGATTTTAGGAACTTGAATATGGCCTCTTTAAAAGACAATTACCCTTTGCCTAATATGGAGGCTATGTTGCATAAGGTCACAGGTTATGAATTATTATCATTGATGGACAATTTTTCTGGTTACAATCAGGTCATGGTTAAGGAGACTGAACAATTTAAGACTGCTTTCACCATGCCATGGGGTACATATGTGTATGTTAGAATGCCTTTTGGATTGATAAATGCTGGTGCGACCTTTCAAAGAGCAATGGATCTAGCTTTTGTAGATTTTATCGATCTTTTCCTTGTAATCTATCAGGATGACCTCATTGCTCACAGCAAGAAAGAAGAGGACCATTGTGCCCATTTGGAAAAGATCTTTGTTAGAGCTCTGGAATATGGGATATCCCTAAATCCCAAAAAATGTACATTTAGAGTGAAAGAAGGAAAATTGCTAGGACATATTGTTTCAAAAGATGGAATCCGGATTGACCCTGAAAGAGTGGCTACTATTGACAAGATCATACAGCCAAAAAATGTGAAAGGTATCCAATCTTTCTTTGGACAAATAATTTTTTTAAGAAGGTTTGTCACAAACTTTGCTGAAATTGTCCGCCCAATATCTAAGATGTTGAGGAAAGGAGAAAAGATAATATGGACAGGGGAGCCATTTGAAACTTTTCAAGCTATCAAAGATGCAATTAAGTAGGCACCTATCCTCAAATCCCTGGATTATTCAAAACCATTCCAGTTATTCTCTTTTGTCTCTTTTCATACTATAGCTGGTGTACTGTTACAAAAGAACAATGATGGCTTTGAGCAACCAATTGCATTTTTTAGTAAATCATTGCAAGCTGCAGAGTTGAAATATGACACATCTGAGAAGCAGGCATATGCCTTAGTAAAGGCAGTAAAAAATTTCAAACCTTACCTAATGGGAGCAGCTGTTGTTGCCTATGTACCAATAGCCGCAGTCAAAGATATCTTCACCCAGCAAGAAACTACAGGTAGAAGGTGCAGATGGATTAACAGAATCCAAGAATTCAATATTGACATACATATTACTAAGCTTGTTAGGGGTCAGGGCCTAGCCAAATTAATGGTCGAGGAAAATCTGGAAGTCAATTAGATTAACCATATAGAGAAACAGAATGTTGCACCTATTTGTGACATGCAGACCTGTGGATGGTATAGGAGGATTGTGGAGTACTTGCAGATAATGCAATGTCCTGAAGGTATGCCCCTTACTGAAAAAAGGACCCTCAAATTACAAGCAATCAGCTATGTCATTATTGATGACGAATTATGGTGGAGAAACCCTGAGAGCATTATACTTAGGTGTGTGGATGGAGATCAAGCTAAGGACCCGCTGAATGAAATGCATAAGGGTGTTTGTGGAGGACATTATATGGCTAAAACAACAACCAATAAAATTCTAAGAGTAGGATATTGGTGGCCTATTGTATTCAAGGATGCACATAGATATGTTAAAAGGTGTGATGCTTGTCAAAGATTCCCCAGAAAGTTAAAGTTTTCTGGCAATTTACCATTAAGATCTGTGTCTGTTTCTGCTCCTTTCCAGCAATGGGGTATAGATTTTATAGGAGAAATATCTAAAAAATCCAGTGGGGGGCATGCGTGGATACTGGTAGTTACGAATTATTTCACTAAGTGGATTGAAACAATTCCAACTAGAAGGGCCACAAGCAAAGTTGTTATTAACTTTTTGACTGAAAATATTTTAAGCCGATTTGGGGTACCTAACAGAATTGTGTCAGACAATGCAATGTGTTTCAGATCAGAAGAATTTGTAAATTTTTGCAATCAGTATGGCATCATTATCTCATATTCATCCCCATATCATCCCCAAGGAAATGGATAGGCAGAATCTAGCAACAAGAGTTTGATGAAGATTATTAAGCGTATGATAGAAAAGAACAAAGGGGCATGGGATTCAAAGCTGAAGCTGGCACTATGGGCTGATAGGACTACTATTAAAAAGGAAATTGGTCATACTCCTTTCAATTTAGTCTATGGGATGGAGGCACGCATTCCTCAGAATAACTTACTAAAAATGTATAAATTTGTCCAGGAATATGATGATGATGTGTGTGACGAAATTCAACTTAGGATGGAAGAGTTGAGTCAACTAGATGAAACTAGAAGGGAAGCACATAAGAGAAATGAGAAGTTGCAGCTTCAAGTGAAACACCTTTATGATAGAAAGGCAGTAGGGAGAAAATTTGATGTTGGAAGCATGGTGCTGCTCTGGAATGCTAGATCAGAAGACAAGGGCAAACATGGCAAGTTTGATCCCCTTTGGTTGGGCCCTTATATTGTTATGGATATACATGGGGAAGATTCATATTTTCTACAATCACTTATGGGTGAGATTCTTGAGCTGCCAGTACATGGACAGTTCTTGAAGTACTATTTCTCTTGAAATAGCTCTTTTCCATGTACGTTGTGCAGTCCTGTAAATATTGTATATAGGTTGGTTGTTTTAGTTTTATGTTTGTTTGTTTGCCCTGTTCAGGCTAGTTCTTGGTTTTATTTCTCTCTTTGTATGGTCTGCGTAATCGAAGATTTTGGATTCTTGCTATGCCCACAGGGGGCATACATCCCCAGTCGGAGCCACTGGTGGAGCTTTTATTTTCTTCCCCTCTGTGGTGGGTTTATTTGCATTACCTTTGATTGGTCTGGGCATCGGGTGTTTTTATTTCTGAGTGTTGACTTGTTATCGGCGGTGATCAGATACTTAAGTCATATTTTATCCCTCTTTGGCCGTAACTTTACTAGCCCCTTTTACCCGTCCTTTTGGTTTTGCATCGTTACCTATATGTTCCTATGATTTTTGGCCGACTAATTTTACAACTTAACCATTGACCCTAAGGGTTATTTCCCCGTCCGCCTAGTCGGTTCCCTTCTTTAAAAACACTGTTTCGCATGTGCAGATTATATTGACCGACGGATGTAGTGACTTTGATCTTAACCGTTCATCGCACACCTCGCAATGTTTGTGCTTACGTCATGAGAAACGCTAAGAGGCTTGCGAGATGCTGCCACCTATTGCATAACTTGGTGGGGCCAGTTTTCATTGTTGACCGATGGACGAATGTTGATACCGATAGCTGTGTACCTTTCGATGCATCTCGACCGTCCATCGCTGACCTCGCATAATTAAAACGTCAGTTTTAATAATGCTGCAAGATATGCGATTTGATGACACGTGGACGTCGGTGTTATCGATCAACAAATGTGGTGGGACCCATTCCTTGCTGATGTGGTACCTAATGGGCAGTTTGCTTGCTTGCCTGATGACTGGAAGGCGAATGTGGCATTTTCAAACCACTTTTGACTAAATCTGGGCCGTCCGCCTGGCCAACTGTGCTTTTGATCAACAACTTGTTTTCAAATGAACTGGTGCTGTACTATAGCCATTCTATCTCATGCGAACGAATAGTAATGGTTGAGTTTGACTCGACCTGCATAATTAAATGCCAAAGATCAGTAAATTGCCTTTTTAGTGTTGCTTTTTGGTTCTGTAAGAAATTGTTTGGTTCTGAAAGAAGCGGCTACTATCGCAGTTCTCCAGTCTTGTGGCATTTGACGCTATGCAGAATAAACCGTAAGTTATACATATGCCTTCTCTTGTGTTTTCGGAAGGTGTTAGCATTGCCTATTGATCAATTGGTGACTGTTTTCTTTTCGATTCCTGGTGAATTGTTGAACAAATTGGCTTTTAGAGCTTATATAGGTAATTGCTAGGTATTTTTTGAATATAGAACAACAATCTGTAACGGCAATAAAAAGCAGGGTGTAATTATTTGCATAAAAAAACCCTAGCTCGAATTATCATCTGTTCGATACAAATGGCACCCAAGGCACGAACCGCTGGTTCCGAGGCTACACCTAAGGGTTACTCACAAGATATTATTGATTTGTTGAAACCTTCTACAAGCAAGAAGCAAGATGGAAGGGTATTGTTTTATGGACCCTTGATTCAGAAAGGTTTAGTGGATAAACAGTGTACAATTTGCGACGCCGAATTGCCATACACTGGTTGGTAGTTGTTTTCCAACTGGTTTGGGAATAGAAATTTAGCAGTTCCTTTGAGTAATCCATGGAGATTGGACCTGGGTAAGCTGGTGGTACCCAATGTCTACGAGGATGTAGACCTATTGAAGGATATTGCTGTGAGGTACAACCCTATGACTTGAACTGTCAGAACACATCTTAGCAAGCCAATGATTAAAGTAACTAGGGAGAAAATCGTAGAGATTTTTGGTTTGCATGAATGGAGCCAAGATATGATTTCCATCAAATTGGAAGTCTTCAGGGAGGAATACAAAAACACCAGGGGTTTGATCAGGACATCCCTTTTAATACCCCATTTGGCTGTGTCAGGAAGAGGAAAAAATCAGAAGAAAGTTGTTATTGGCAGGAATGAGCCTGAACCTTTACCAGTGGACTATTTTGCCCCCCATTTTAAGAAGACAGTTTGTGCATTCTGCCAGGTTCTAGGGATTGATTTAAAGAATACTTTGCCTATAGAGGTAATATATATGGCTGTAAACATCCAACACCCTAGTTATAATGTGGTATATGATTTTGCCACTTACCTTGCTGAGAAAATGCATTCTGGCTTAGCAACTTTGAAGCTGGGGAAGAATTGGGTAGGATTCAAATGGTTCTCTCTACTAATTCACATGTTTCTGTATAGGGGTCAGAGTGTATTTGAGAAAGATATAGAATTGAAGAAAAGAGAAGGAGATATTGAGATGCTTGTCCAGTATTGGACTAGGGTCCTGGACATGCACGACTATAAGTTTGATTATGTAACCTTTCATAATGTTTTCGGATCCAGGCTAAGAAAGGCCTTAGTTGTTGATCCCCCTAGGATTTCGAAAGAAATTCATGATTTCCTAAGACCTTTGGAGAGGAGGCCTGAGCTAAATTTAACACATAACTGGGGGGATATTATCCCCAACCATGGCACTACAGTTTTCAGGGTTTTTGGCACAAATGCCATCCCATTTGTTCTACCCAGGGAGGTCCCCCTTAGACTTGGTTTTATAGAAATCATGAGGCAATTGGGAGCATCTCAAGATTTCCATTTGCCTGTTGAACACAAGAAGGGATATTTCTTCCTTGAATATACAACTTTTGCCGATTTTGTCATGATAAAAGGAGGGTGGAAAAATTTGCATTTATTGCTCAAGCCGTATAGGATAAGAACTGTACGCCCTAGGAATCATGATTCTGAGGGTTTCATCTCCCAAATGAAGGTTAAGCACCAGACTGAGAATTTTGTCCACAATAATTATTTTCCTGATGATATCATCAGGAACATTTTTGATAAGGACTTACAAGACGAGAGAAAGGCAATGTACATTGCCTATTAAAAAATGGTGAGAAGTAAACATGAGAAGATACGTGGTTTTGATCCTATACCTAATGCCAAAGATGAGCTCAGCAAGGCAATCTATGCTCTTGACAATTTTGAGAGCGTAGTAGGGGTCTTAAAGGAGGAAAGAATTGTAGAAGGAAGGGGAAAGTCACAAGTTACTGAGGAGTACCCTGAGATAAGAACTGAAGAAATGCATACTTATCAGCCTTAGGGGAAGATAAAGGTATTTTATAGGAGAAAGAGAAGTAGGACAGAGGAGGCTGCAATGAGTGGTGCATCATCTGTCCCAAGGCAATTAGTGCCTGGTATTGTTGATCTGAATTCGCCTCTGAAGATTTCAAAACAGATTCACCCATCATCCCCAAATAGGCATAGAACTGATAGTGTGAGGGATGTTGGCCAAAAGGGTAATGATGAGGAACACATTATTGTAACTCTAGATGAAATGAATTCAGAGTTGCCATTGGATCCAGCTGACATTGCAACAAGCTCAAGAATAATTACCCTAAGATTGAGGAAGGATGAGATCAAAGGGATTATAAATAATGATGATTTGAGGATGGAGGCTTGCAAAGAGTTCATGATGGATTACTCTTTTATTCATACTCATGCTTTTGAAGATTTTGTATGGAGAACTCATCTCTCATCATATACTGAGAAAATGGAACATGAACGAAGTCTGCATCCAGAGCTCCCAGAGCAGGTAATCCAGTCGAGAGTTAGAGTGCAAATGAAGGAAAAGTTGAAGGAAATCACATCAGAACAGGGTAGGACATTGGTTCAAAAGTGTGGAATATTTCTACTCGTTGAATGGGATATTGTTGATGCTGTGGTATTTGACATAGTAAGAAGGGCTAATAGGCTGCTACTTGCAACAGAGGAGGAGGCTACATTGGCACTTAAAGGATCAGCCTTTAGCGAGGAATGGGATGCTTTGGCAATATGGTCACTCTCGATTGGGTCTAGAAAGCCTATTGTTGCAGAAGCATCCGACTTCAGTGGTCATTTGGTTGTGAAAAGAGTTGCTGACACTCCTGCATTGGAGGCTGTTGACATGGTTGTGAATGTTTCCAAATTCACTAGGGCAACTATGGAGGACTTAACTAAAAAATGAGATACTCTGAGAAGCCAGTATAATGACATTATTATTGAGTTTAACAAAAGTCAACAAAGGGTGGCAGAATTGGAAACTGAAATGGCTTTATTGAGACAATAAATGGAAACTTTGAGGTCTCAGAAGCAGGTTAGCTTTAGCCATACTGTATCTGACGTACCCTTAGAGGAGCCTCAACCTTCTGCACAAGAGCAATCTTGGGAAATTGTCCCATATAATATGGGACAAGTGCCTATTGCAATTGAAAGGGCCAGTGGCTCAGGAAGAGATCCTTCTATAGAAGAGTTAATCCGACAAGTTGAAAAATATAAGGAGATGGTAAACCAAATCCGGGATGCAGTAGGAAGGAATAACTCAGAAATTGTTGATACTATGTTAAGGCATTTACATAAATGGTCCAGAGTAAGTTGAATGGTGTTCATGCAAATTATGCCTTGATGTTGCAAGCACTCGAATTATTTCCAAAGGACAGAGAATTAGCTATCCCTTTGCTAAATAGATGGGGCCCTAGAATGCAAAAGTTAAAATTTATGGAAGTTGGGGCAAAACAACATGGGAACAAATATCCTATAGTCATAACAACATATTAGTTTGTTAAGAGTATTGTTGAGAAAAGTTCTAGGGGTCTGCTACTCCTATGGAGTCCAAAATCAAAGCATTAAAGGATATTTATGATGGAAAGGACTTGACTCCACTGCCTCATATTTTACATAGTCAAGATGAGGTCAAACCTTTGCTGGCATGGAAGGAGCAGATGAATAATATAATGATTGCCCAAACACATGAAATATGCAAAAATGCTGATATCCACATGTTGGAAAACACTTTGGAAAAGTTATCATTTGTCATTAGTTTCTTGGAAAACTTTGATAAGACAGCCACGTCATTGATGATAAAGTATGTACCCTACCAAAAAATGGTGGGCCAGGTGGTGGCTTTCAATTGGCCGTCTGAGGAGGATTTCGAGTCATGGAAAAGGGTGTTCATTGATGAACTTGAATTATGAATAACTTGGAAGAGAATTGCAATTTGGTCATGTAAAATACAGGTCTGGCCTTAGGTATTATATTTTGAAATGCATTCTCTTTCTAGATTCAGATGCAAGTTGTTCAAATGAAATCAATGCAGAAAAAACGGTTAAAAGATGCTTTGGTGTTAGGGGAGCGACACTTGGAGCCATGCCTCTTTTTCCTTCATTACAAACTAATGATCATTTTTGTTTTTGGCTTTTCCTCTCTTAACAACAAATGATGTAAAGATAACTGATTAGAGATTGGTGGTCCAGTAAGAAATGGACATGTGTACTCTTCGACCTGAAGCTTGTTGGCTCCCTTGTTTTTATAAAAGGGATTTCTGGGCCAAGAGAGAGGTCTGTTGAAATTATTCAAGATACGTAAGATAAGAAAAAAGTAAGATAGAGAGAACAATATGTCCAGGTTTTGAAGTTTTGAGTCTGATTTGAGAACTTAGTAAATCATGGGGTTCTTGAGCATACTTATGTTAACCTTGTGATTGTTTTGAGTCTATTTTCTCTCCTATTGTAATAGTTTGCATAAATTATTAATGAAGTATCGATCAAAGATAATTTTCATTAATTTCCATTTGTTATTTACTATGGATTGTGTTTGACTATAGCTCTGGTTCAAAGAACTGGTTAAATGCTTTAGTTATCCAATAAGTTAATGCGAATTTTCACATAGGATTTATCAAGAAGTAATAAACTCAAGTACCGATGTATGGATAGTGATGCTATTCATATAGATCATAGGTTCTTTAGATGAAAGTTACCCTGTAGTTCAGTTTCTTTTTGACTCCGTGCTTCAGGATATGGCATTGGAACTCTGACTGCTTTTCATCCTTTGTATTTTGTGTCATAATTTTAGGAAATTTCAATCTAATAACTCACATCAACACACTTAGGTGTTATTGCAATTCCTTGTTAAATAGAGCCGAGCTTTTCTAAGAAGTAGCCGATTTCTTGAAGGTTTATCTCTTTTAACGCTGACAGGAATTTATCTATTATCTGTCCACATAATGAGCACATCATTTCTATCATGAATGACAACATATTTTAGGAAAACCCTCCTGGATCTTACAGAGTCCGAAGTGTAGGAGAAATAGCAGCTTTACTATTATTTTCTCGTTAAGTTGGCATGGTGCTTTCAGGACTTTAATAATTGAGTATGGCAAGCTCATAGAAGCTCATGTGGGTTCTGCTTGGGTTGTTATAAAAAAGGCCAACACTGCCCCAAGAAGGCACTTGGGCACAATGTGGTAGCTACTTCAGAATTACCTCCTTTAGACGAAGAAGGGTAGTTGGTGTTGCTTCCAGAAGAGATCCTTGATAGTAGGGAGCGGTCCTTGAGGAGGCGAACAATCAAGGAGTATTTGGTAAGATGGAAAAATTTGCCTATTGAAGATGCTACTTGGGAAGGTGAACAAATTTTGCAGCATCTAGCTTTGCAGTTGCTTGAGGACAAGCAAATTCGAGGGGGGCAGACTGTAATGTTCCCCTTTTGGCAGTAATCCTGTCAGTGGCCCATCAGCCTATTCCAGAATCCTGTAGGCTCGTTGAGGTGTTTCAAAGGGTTCCGATTTTGGAAGGATTGTGTTCATTCCTCATTATTTACTATTTATAGTAAATACTATTATTGGCAGTTAGCATTTGTCAGCCTTTAGTTCATCATGTCATTAAAAATAGTTTTCAGTATTAAGCGTTGGCCTTTTGGAAATATTATTCTAATGGTTTTCTTCATTAATTGAGCAATTGGTTCTAATTTGCAGTTAACCCCTTGGCCTAAGGAATGAACTTAAGTTATTTTAAAAAGGGGACTTTTAAGGGTGGCGCCACATGAAGGAGTTGAAAGGTTTTAATTTTAATTCTTCATTATCTCAAAGTGGGGGCGTATTTTTGAAGAGTTATATTCTTTTGGAAATTTGAAGAGACTTGGCTATTGGCATACCTTCTTGGGGGACTTGAACAGTTTCCTATCTTCCTTTAAAATTAAGGCTTGGCTCCAGCATTGGGACATCCATTATTTTGCTAAAGTTATGCTATCAAAATGATTTATCATTTTCTACTTCGAGGAATGCTGACCTCCTAGTTCTTCCTTCAATTTCGTGTTTGCAAGACAACACCTAGTTGAATTATTGTTGCTTCTCATCCAGACTAGCAGATTGTGTTTCAAGGTGAAAAATTGATGTATTCTATAGTTTTACAGTTGCTATTTGCATACAGCTGAATGTTATTTTTGCTCATGGTTGAATGTACGAATTTTGTATTGTTCTGGGCATTTGATAATAAGATTCCTAAGGTCTAGGTGACCATCTCCAAGCAATTTCGGATTTTAATTTGAAGTGTGCATTTTTATAATGAAAATCACCCCTCTCAAGGGCCGTACCATTCATCATTGCATTGGGAAGTGTGCCATTAATAATTACAGGTGTTTGGAGTTGTTTTTCGTGTTTCAACAGGGGTGCCTATCTCTCAAATGATGTATGCTTCGATTTCACACACATCAGAGGTACTTTGATTGAGTTGTGGGCAATTTACGAATTTTCTGTAGTTGCTGATATACATTTCCAGAATTACAGTTCGTTGATCAGAATTAAAAACAATTGTTGTTTTCTATCTTTCCTCTTCTTTTCTCATTATATTCTGATAGAGAGATAATGTATAACAAGGTGCTTGAATATTGGTGAAATTGGCATTGTAAATTGTAGCCTTCTCTTTGTACAAGCTGCTAACAGTAGTACTGTTTTCAGTTTTATTATTGCTGCTCTATTTAATTAATTTCACACTAAGCACCCCTGGATGGTTTACCACCAGTGTGGATAATCTGTTTGTAACCTCATTCATACCCACTTCAAGTGGAGAATTCCCACGATTCAGTGGATGCCTGCCGCAGCAGAAGAAGTTTAATGTTGTAATCTTTTCCCCCCACTATTTGGTGGTAGAGTGGAAAGTTCATTGGCTGGTTATCCACCTTGTTGTTATTTCAATTCAGCAGTAGTACTCCACCATATGTTAGCACCTCGCCTGCAAAGGGATCTTGAGTGCACATCCTTGGTGTCGAGTTTAATATTTCTCTTTCAATAGAATCTTGTACTTGTTGATTCAATAGATCCTAGGGATCCTCTGACCATATGCTCGCCCCTCCTCCTTAAGTGGTTTTAGGGTGCATTCTTGGTTAGAGTTCTTTAATGTACGTTTTGGTTATGCTAACCTTCACAGGTGATTGATTCTATTGTAAATGTTTGGTTTAAAAATCAAAAAAATTGAGAGAGAATATTCCAGTTGCTTAGGTCCACTGGTCGTCGAGTGTTTGTTAATTTTAATATTTCATGGTCGGCTTGAAATATTTTGTATTTTAAAGACTTATGTCTTAAGTCTTTAATTATTCGAGGGGTCATTACCTATCACTTAGCCCATGGCCCCTTCCTCATAACAAATAATATGCACGTGCATAAATCCAAGCCCTTGCATGCATGCCACACAGTATTAAAAAATGAATTTTGGTTGGGCCACACTGTGTGCGCGATTGTGCCATGCGTTCTTCAATTCAAGTGGGACCCATTTTCCCACTATTGGTTTGATCTCCTGTTGCAGAGGATCGATGAATCTGATGTACCATTAGGTCTTAATCTAAGTCATACCATGCATACTACAAAAAATATTAAATGGTTTCACCTAACGGCTTGCGTAGTATGTGTGATGGCGACACATGGACTTTGTTGGTGGCATAAGGAGGCTGGATGGGGCCCGCAGGTGGTATACATGTATTCTGAATGAGGGAAGCATCATTGGCTGAGGGATCTTCCATGCGACAACATGGGATTTTTAAATGTTTTTGACTCAATCTGAGTCATTCGATAAGCCAACGCACCGGTGCATCGACGACTCATATTCAAAATACAAAATTGGGCATGTGAT
Organism: Sequoiadendron giganteum; assembly: GCA_007115665.2. Classification (NCBI taxonomy): domain Eukaryota; kingdom Viridiplantae; phylum Streptophyta; class Pinopsida; order Cupressales; family Cupressaceae; genus Sequoiadendron; species Sequoiadendron giganteum. The sequence goes on from CM021106.1 coordinate 493,849,891, forward strand.
GGCTAATAAGGCTCTGCAAATGGTGAGCATTAATGGTGCAAGCTCTTCGAAGGATATCAACCTGATATCCATGTGTGTGAAGGGATACTTCCTGGCAATTATGATGAATTGTACGTTGATTTCCATGTACCTGGGAATTAATGATGGTGAAACAGATGCCAACAAATAATCACTCGTTCGCTTGTGCTTCTATTTGAGCATTGATGATCATTTCATAAATTTTCTCAATAAATATGGATGATGGCTTTTCATTTTCACCATAGCAATTAAGATTCTAGAATTCTCCGTGCTTCTGTAGTAAGTAGTAGTTGCTCCTGCGAAGGTTTTGAATTTGGGTGCAAAATGAGCAAGTCATCTGCTTCTCCTTCGTCTATACGTAGGTTTGCAAGGGTGAGTATACAAAGATCTCATGAAGAGGTGCAACAACACAAGAAAAGTACCTTTCTAGGTGCTCTTATCCTAAAGGAGGAAGACTTGAAGTCTGTCCCAAGTGTTAATAGGTGCAACTCTTAGCTCAAGGGCCAAGCTAAGAGTGTAGAGGTGTCGATGCTTGGAAAGGAGAGGAAGTTTGCAGAATATGAGAAGGGATCAAAGGCCAAGTTGGGGTACGGTCATGGATCTTTGGGTCAAAAAAATTCACCCATTGATGTCTCTGGTGGTTTTGGTGACAGTGATACAGAGACTAAATTTGATTATAGCTATTTCCTCATGGCTCTGATTGAGATGGCTGGTGTTAATGAAGAGGTCCTCACGATTTCTCTAATTACTGCGGTTGCATCATGTAATGTTGTAGGCTTTGGTGCTATGAAGTGTGATGATGAAGAAGAGGTGGTTGTTTTGCCTCCCACTAAGGTGAAAACATGAAGTGGCCATTTGTATTGCTCCGAGTTCTGGGTGATGATATGGTTTTCTGGGTTTTCCATTTTTGTTGTGATATTGATGCTGGTTCTTTTTGGGTTCGATGTGGATGTGAACAAAAAGGCCTTGATGGCATTTTTCTATGGGTATGGTGACACAAAATGGTTATGTGGGTTGTTACAACTTTTGATTCCCTTGTTCGGTAAATGATTACATCCAACCGTCAGGGAATTTTGAAATGCAGATGAAATTCTGTTTTGAAATGAAATTTTGGTGAAATATAACTGTAATGAGCCCGATGCTTGTCGCTCTCTTGTGCTATAAAATAGATCTCAAGGCTCATTGCAATGGTCAGATTTTTGAGTCCAAAAGGTCTAGGTTAGGTATAGTGAATGCATATGATAAAGAATTCTGGATGAATCTACTAGTAAATTGTCTTGGGTATAGGATATATGTGAAATAGTCTTAATAGTTTTATGCACATTACTGATATCGAAACAAATCTAGAAAATTAAATTATGTGCTCTCCTATGTACAGTTTTTACAGGCAATGAATGAAAATATCAAGTATAGTTTTGTTTGTCTTCAATGGTTCATTTGAATGTATGATTCTTTTTCTTTCCTTAACTCAAAGAGTTCATTAAATGCTTTGAAAAGAGTTATGGGTCTGTGATAATTTGCAAAGGATGTGATAAGTAGTAATACTTTAAGTACTGTGATTTTTTGTGATGTAATGCATTATGATAATGGTCCACTCATTTCAAGGTTGAATGTTTTTCATATGACAAAGTATTTCATGATTGACTCCTCTTGCCCAATTTGATGAGGCACTGTTTTATTTTTCAAGGATTCTTATAATATAATGAAATCAGAAAATACCTACTTATGGATTCAAGGTTGGAACATTACTTAATTCATATTTTATCCGTTTTGAGATGCAAATCTTGTATAATACTTGTATTCCTAGCAAATATGTGACCATTTATGTAAAGGTCAACCAAACCTTTGATAAGTACTGTGTATTTGTAATTTAGTAGGAATATATATGTGTATTGAAGTGTTCTTGCGATAGAGAGTATCAAATGAACACAAATAGGAACACCCTCCTTGGTCTCACAGAGCATAAAGAGTAGGGGTGAGGCCTTGCGAAGCTTTACCTATCAGTTGGCCACTAGCTTTGATAATTCTTGAGCATAGAGATTGGCTACCTCTTAGGGAGTTTCAAGGTTCAGTTGGAAAAATAAACCACCAACAAAATGGTGACTCTACTGGGGAGAACTCTCAGAAATTTATAAAGAAAGAATCCCAGAGATAGATTGTAGCATCACAGAGTCAAATGTTTACTGAATCTGAACAGTTGATTCATATTTTGAAAAAAATTTGGGCCTGGAAAGGTTTTGGTTGCAACAAGATTCAAAGGATTTGTGAGTGACTCCACTATTGGAGAAGACCCAAAATGATATTTACTCTTAAATGAACTTCATGCTTCTTGAAGTTTATTCCTCTATGAAAAGAGGTGGCAACTGTGTCTAAAGAACCAATTGAATTGTGAAGAAGGCTTCCAGATTTGCAAAATTTACAGTCAAGGAGAAAGGGTTAATAGTTGCTACAAAGTTTCCAGGTATTTTCATAAATCTAAAGAAGGCATTATTCTATTTGAAAGAAGTTTATGAGAAATCCTCAAGGCTTGAGATGATAAAAGGTTCCCTATTAGATGAAATTGCATTAAGGCAGGGAATAATAGTAGCTCTTTTCATGCTTCTAATGTGTAATATCTGAGATGATTTGAGAAGCATTCTTACTTTTAAATTATGCCTTTGAGAAAGATTTAAGGCATAATGTTTCAAAATATGTTCTAGAATCATGGTTGAATTAGTAAATGATGCAATTGAAAACCATGTAGGAAGTTGATAATGATTGAATATGGATATAAGAGGGTTTTCCTGTGAAATAGCAAGTAAAAGTATGCAAGGCAGACAGTCTTCACCAATCCCTCAAAGGGATTTTGTTATTGAAAGATATATGCCATTGGCTTTGAGCGGTATTCAGGGTTTTCCAAACCTGATTCCTAAAAATATTAGAAAATGTTTGCCAAAATTCATAGGGAAAAGTTATGAATCGACCTCTAAACATTTGCAAACATTCATGGATGTGATGGGGGATTATGAGGTAAATCATGAGGATGTTGTCATGAAACGTTTTGTTCAATCTTTGAAGGATGATGCTAGGGATTGGTTCTCATATTTACCGACATGTTCTATAGCTTCATGGAATCAGTTTAGGATGGCCTTTCTAGAACAATTTGGTGAGAGAATAAATCCAATTTTGGTAATAATTTTTTTTATAGACATCCATAAAGAGGAGGATGAGTTGGTCCCTTCTTTTAATCTTAGATTTTCCAAGATTATAAGGGAAATCCCTAAAAGTATAAGGCCAAATGATGTTGAATGTTTGGTTGTGTATTTGGGTGCATTTGATAAAAAAGATGAGCTATCTGTTAAGGGATAAAGAGCCCATGACACTGCACCAAGCATATCAAATTGCTATGGATATTGAAAACAATCTGAAGTATTCAATGATGAAAGGATGCCTAAATGCTAATGCTAGTTATTCTGGCACGTCTTGTGCAAATGTAAGCAACAAATCAACCAATGAAGAATTATGCCAGGAAGATAAGACTCATGTTATCCCACTCTCTCCATCACCATAATGTGTTGATCAGAGTAAACCTCAAGTGAAATATCCACAAGATGTAAGTAGTTCTAATCGCATGTCTTGCGCCAAAAGATTATATGATATAAAGAGATGACAAGGTGAATTGTACCAGGACTTGTTCCATATTTGTGGATGTGTTGTTAGAAATACCAAAAAGTGTCAGGCCTAAAGAGTCAATGTGCATTGACTTGTTTTGTGAAATATACCAGTCAAGAACAAGTATGTTGCCAAAGGAACTGAAGCCTGAAAGTATAGGCCAAGTAGTTGATTGGATCAAATTGGTAGAAGGAATTGGAAGCAACCATGTAAGACATTAGATGCTTCTAGGTAATAATGGTCATAGCCCTGACAAGGAAGAGCAAGAAATGGTCTAAATAGGTGAGGTAGACTAATCAAAATATAATGATTGTAATTTGTTCACTAGTAATTTGGGGACATGTCACTACCGCAGTGATAGAGAGAAAGAGGACTTCTGTTGTGATGGAAGATATGATGTGTCTGAATTAGGTTCTTGGGAAGTAATAAAGGATGATGAACTGGATGAGATTCGAATGATTGCACCAATAAGTCATTTGGTCAATGGCTATGATTCCAATGTTGATGATCATTAGTCTTCTACCAATGATCAAGATATTGATACCAGGAACTATGACATTCAGTCTGAGGGGTCTGAATGCAGTTACACTATTGATGGATTCTCATGTTTTGATGGTTTTGATGATACTGAGTCATGTCTTTCCTTTGTTGAATATGATTACCCCTACCAAATGAAGGGAGACCCTCTTTTAAAGGTTTGCAAGGATTTTGAGTATGATGATAGGCTACAAGGTTTGCATCCTTATGTAGAGAGAATAGATGCTTCCTTCACCAAATTGAATATAGTGGAAAATCCCCTCTTTGATGAACCTTTATCCATGATAGTTGTTAAAGAAGAATCCCCTGGTTGGTGCAAGGATAATCCACTTTTTGAGGATTCTGATGATGCTTTGGATGTATGGTCAGAATATGGTTGTAAGTAGTACACTGGAAAGTTCATTGATGATAATGCCTATGAAAATTTCACATTTGGTACTAATATGGAGGATGAGATTAAGGATCAAGGGAAGAACAAAGTCCTTGAGTGTCTCTCCTAGGAATATAATTATTCCCATGAAATTAACTTGCAAATACCTCAGTCACAAGAAGAAGAGTATTTTGAATTTAATAGTGATGAAGGGTTTGAGGATATGGGTGTTAATGATCAATGTGTAAATGTTGAGTTTAATGGAAAGTGCTTGGAGGGTGATGTGTATTCTGATGCACATGTAAATTATGGATTGGCTTTGAAGCTCACAAAAGATGAATGACAATGTGACTCATGTGTAGGGCAATTGAATTGTGTCAAATATGATATCAACCAACATGAGTGTGTGGTTGAGTTTTTTGTTGATACTCCTCATCTCTTGGGTATCCTTGTGAATTTTCTCCCATTCAACAAGGATGGCATCTTTGTGAGGTAGGGTAAATATTTTCTTGCATCTTTCCATTTCACTTCTGACTCTTCAGAAGATTGCTCACCTAGTTTGATGCACAGTGTTTTTGAAGGTTTCAAATTTGATATGCAGTGTAAATGTGATGAGGTGGAATATGGATGTTTCCTTTTACCATTTCAATTGGACAAGCCTAAGTTTGATAAATAGGGCAGCTATAAGGCATGTGAGGCAATTGGTATCTATCAAAGTAGTACAAACTATTGAGAGTTTCCTAACATTAGTATTCATCCAATGGAGGTATGTGAAAGAATGGCCTTTGATAAGGATAATATTTGGCTCCAAAGCTTGGAAGGTCTGGAAGCACCAGGTTTAAAAATTGAGGCCTGTGGAATTGGATGAAGTCTCTTAATAAGGGAATTTTGTACAGTGTTGTAAATTTTGTATATAGGTGTGGTTTGTTCTTTTTATGTCGTGTCTGCTTGTCTTGTCCAGACAAGCTCCTGGTTTTTTATTTTGGGTTGGTCTACTTCTACCTGAGATCTAGATTCTTGCCATACCCACTAGGGGTATGCATCCCCGAGTTGGAGCCATTGATAGAGATTTCAAAATTTTACAAATTTTAGCTGGCTCCATGAGGAAATTTGTCAAATTATCATACTTGTGCTTGATTGTCTTATGATAGGTTTTAGAGATTTGTTACCCTTGTTCAATTTTTTTCAAACTTATTGAACTCTTGCATTATATTTACATGTTAACCCGTTGTACTAGGTCACCAATCGTCTCAGTTATGACTCATGGCATCATGCCCATTGTCTTTACCGACCCTGTTGCTCAGGTCTGTCGATCATCGAGTGTTTGTTAATTTTAATATTTCATGGTCAACCCAAAATATTTCGTATTTTAAAGACTTATGTCTTAAGTCTTTAATTATTCGAGGGGTCATTTCCTATCACCTAGCCCATGGCCCCTTCCTTATAACAAACAATATGCACGTGTAGAAATCTAAGCCGTTGGATTTAATGATTGAAATCCAAGCCCTTGCGTGCATGCTACGTAGTATTAAAAAAATGAATTTTTTCTGGGTTGTGCGGTGTGTGCGATTGCACCACGCATCCTTCAATTCAAGTGGGACACATTTTCCCACTGTCGGCTTGATCTCCTATTGTAGAGGATCGACAAATCTGATGTACCATTGGGTCTTAATCTAATCCGTAGTGCATGTACCGCATAGAATATTAAATGGTTTCACCTAACACCTTGTGTGGTCTGCGCGATGGTGACACGTGGACTCTATTGGTGACATAAGCAAGCTGGATGGGGCCCACGGGTGGTATACATGTATTATGACTGGGGGAAGCATCATTGGCTAAGGGATCTGCCATGCGACAATGTGGACTTTTCAAATGTTTTTGACTCAATCTGAGTCGTTCAATAAGCCAACGCACCGGTGCATCGATGACTCATATTCAAAATATAGAATTGCCATGCTATGGCTAATAAGGCTCTACAAATGATGAGAATTAATGGTGCAAGCTCTTCGAAGGATATCAGCCTGATCTCCATGCGTGCATAGGGATACTTCTTGGCAATTATGATGAATTATACGCCGATTTTCATGTACTTGGGAATTAACAGTGGTGAAACTGACGCCAACGAATAATCACTCGCTCGATCATGCTTCTATTTGAGCATTGATGATCATTTCATCTATTTTCTCAGTAAATATGGATGATGGATTTTAATTTTCACCATAGCAATTAAGATTTTGGAATTTTTTATGCTTTTGTAGTAAGTAGTAGTTGCTCCTACAAAGGTTTTGAATTTGGGTACAAAATGAGCAAGTCGACTGCTTCTCCTTCGTCTGTACGTAGGTTTGCAAGGGTGAGTATATGAAGATATCATGAAGAGGTGCAACAACATGAGAAAAGTACCTTTCCAAGTGCTCTTATCTTGAAGGAGGAAGATATGAAGTCCATCCTAGGTGTTACTAGGTGCAGCTCTCGACTCAAGGGCCAAGCTGCAAGTGTAGAGGTGGCGGTGCTTGGCAAGGAGAGGAAGTTTGCAGAATATGAGAAGGGATCAAAGGCCAAGTTGAGGTACAATCATGGCTCTCTGGGTCGATATAATTCACCCATTGATATCTCTGGTGGTTCTGGTGACAGTGATGCAAAGACTGACTCTGATTACAACTATTTCCTCATGACTTTGACTGAGATGGCTGGTGTTAATGAAGAGGTCCTCATGGTTTCTCCAATTAATGCGGTGGCACCATGCAACGTTGCAAGATCTGGTGTTGTGAAGTGTGATGATGAAGAAGAGGTGGTTGTTTCACCTCCCACTAAGGTGAAAACATGAAGTGGCTATCTGTACCATGGTTGTGGTGCTGCTCTAGGTTTTGGGTGATGATATGGTTTTCTAGGCTTTCCATTTTTGTTGTGATGCTGATGTTGGTTCTTTTTGGGTTTGACGTGGACATGGATGATAAGGCCTTGATGGAATTTTTCTATGGGTATGGTGACAATGACCGGTTACGTGGTTTGTTACAAAATTTGATTCCCCTATTCTGTAAATGATTACATCCAACCGTAAGGGAATTTTGAAATGTAGATGAAATTCTGTTTTGAAATAAAATTTTGGTGAAATTTAACTGCAATGAGCTTGATGCTTGTCGCTCTCTTGTGCTATAAAAGAGATCTCAAGGTTCATTGCAATGGTTGGATTTTTGAGTCCAGAAGGTCTAGGTTGGGTATAGTGAATGCATATGATGCAGAATTCTGGATGAATCTGTTGGTAAATTGTCTTGGGTATAGGATATATGTGAAATAGTCTTAATAGTTTTATGCACATTACTGATATCGAAAAAAATCTAGAAAATTAAAGTATGTGCTCTCCTATGTACAGTTGTTACAAGCAATGAATGAAAATATCAAGTATAGTTTCGTTTGTCTTCAATGGTTCATTTGAATGTATGATTCTTTTTCTTGCCTTAACTCAAAGAGTTAATTAAATGCTTTGAAACGAGTTATGGGTCTGTGATAATTTTCTATGGATGTGGTAAGCAGTAATACTTTAAGTACTGTGAGTTTTTGTGATGTAATGCATTACGAGAATGGTCCACTCATTTTAGGGTTGAATGTTTTGCATATGAAAGAGTATTTCATGATTGACTCCTCTTGCCAAATTTGATGAGGCATTGGTTTATTTGTCAAGGATTCTTATAATATAATGAAATCATAAAATACCTACCTATGGATTCAAGGTTGGAACATTACTTAATTCATATTTTATCTATTCTGAGATGCAAATCTCATATAATACTTGTATTCCTGGCAAATATGTGGCCATTTATGTAAAGGTCAACCAAACCTTTGATAAGTATTGTATTTTCAAGTTAGTAGGAATACATTTGTGTATTGAAGTGTTCTTGTGATAGAGAGTATCAAATGAACACAAATAGGAACACCCTCCTTGGTCTCACAGAGCCTAAAGAGTAGGGGTAAGGCCCTGAGAAGCTTTACCTATCAGTTGGCCACTAAATTTGATAATTCTTGAGCATAGAGATTGGCTACCTCTTAGGGAGTTTCAAGGTTCAATTGGAAAAACAAACCAACAACAGGTCTAAAGGTGTAGGGCAAAAGCAAAGTTGGTTAAGATAGTCTATGCCATGATTTGTTTGAAATCCTATTTGTATTCTATTAAGGATTGCAATAAAATTTTCATCTTTTTATCTCGTAGTTGTGACCAATGGGTAGCATTTTATATTATCTTTCAAAAAATAGTAAGGAATCAATTCAGTTACAATGGGTCTATTCTCAAATACAATGGATTCAAGCACAAGTTGCGCTTGGTAAAGATCACCACAAAAAATTGTATCAAGGTTTGTAAAGTACAGTGTAGGCATTTGCATTATGTCTCGTATTCGTCTATCATAGTAGCGTAGAAATGTTGAGCCTACTAGTGAGATTTTGTCTATAAGGAGCACACACAATTGATCATAGTGCTTGGAAATATTGTCCAATGATTCAGACGCTAAGGGAAGAAAATATGATGTATGAAATGGTATGTGAAATGATGAATGTAATGTGACTCCACCTAAGTTGTAAGTTGCTTTACCTGTATATGCAGTTAATAAGCCTTTTGGTTTGTCTAGATTGTTGTCCATTGACTTGCTATAAATGTGAATTAGAGCTTGGTATATAGCTTTTGCTGTGAAAGTCTTTCCACTTCTAGCTCCTCCAGTCAAGAAAAAATGCAAAGGCCTATCAATGTTATTCATCTTTTTCATTATAACATCTTTAATAATTGCTTGTTGTTCTTTGTTTAACATTTGTCTTAGTTTATAGTATTCATTGTTATCAACTATTTCTGGGTGTTTGGAAATTTCAAATGCATTGTGTGACATTGTATTTAGTTTTATGCGATCTATGTTTGGAAGGTCTACTTGAATGTCATATTGTTCTGTTTGTCTAGTTTTTCTTGTTGTGAATGACTTATCATTATTGCCATCGTCAAGGAACTCAACATATTTAAGTTCCTTTTCTATATCACCCCATGTAGCACTTGTGTTCCGTGTGAACTTTGCATGATTTTTTATAATTGTTTTTCATGGTGCATGTATGCATGTTCCCATGAGTCAATTTTTTTTTTTAATGCTCTCGTTTATTGTGAATGGTACATAGAGCATTAATTGCTCTCTACATTGATTCTACAGGTCTAAGTGCTTGTTGAAGTTAATAAAGCGTATTACTCTTGGTTTAGTTCTTGGGTTAACTGTAGTTCCATTTTTATTGTAACTTGAAACAAATTCTACAAGACATATGTCTATCAATGTTTGAGGACATATTAAATAATAGTCCACTATAGATTTTGAGAGAATGTTTTCTGAATCATCTGGTTCATTGTTTAATTGTTTGACGGATTTTAGAATGAGTGTACGGTCACTATAGGACCGTGTGTCAATGAAAATGCATTTTCTTGAACTAAAGTTTAGTGGAAGTGATAAAATAATGTGAGCATCTTGTTGTGCTGACATTTGTTGCAAGTTCAACAATGCATTTTGAAGTTTACCAATCATTTTTATTGTATCAATATTTGTTTGCTGGTGGTCCTTACGTATTCTTTTGAATGCATATGTCATTGATTTGTCTACTTTTGTAATGTAAGATCTGTAATACATTGTTGCGGCATATGCATTAAGCACAAACTGGGCATCTGTATTAGCCTTCCATAGGTGCGACATTCTCCTTGCAAAATTTGTATTCCATATTTTTGATGGTTTTCTTTGTAAAATAAGTGTTGGCTTATTTAGTGTAGATCTCAAAGCTATTATATAATTAGTTTCAGACATGTTTATGTCATTTAAAAACATTTCTAAAGTGTATTAATTGTCATAGTTTTCTTTTTGCAGTGTCGAGTAAATGTTGACAACATTTGAAGTTATTGTTTCAGTCTTTTCTAGTATTGGTGAAAGTATTTGTTTCTTTCGCATTGGTGGTAAAGGGAAATCGTATTTGCAAACTATTTTCATTGGTCTTTTTCATCTCTTTGTGTGGTGATGCGTTTGTAAACTAGCCAAGTCAGCTTGCAAATGATCAATGCTACAAGTAATGTACTTGTCGACAAAAGCTATGATGTCTATGTTGTTGTTTTCTGTATAGATTGGTGCATTTTTCACCCATATTAGCATATGATCATGCTCATTTCCTTGATTTTGAAGCTCAGTCACTAAAAAGTAATCAATAACATTTCCAAACATAGAGTCATATGTAAGCATCAAATTTTTCATTGTATTTATTCTATACATGTCTATAGTATCGTACACAAGTAATAGGATCCTTCTTGATCAGTTCAAATTTGTCGATGTTCATTTGAGCAATTGGCTCTTGATGTTTTTGACCTAATTGATGCTGATTGTGTAATTCTTGTAGAGTATTTATTAAAGGATCCCAATTTTTTTTGGTGCTACTAAAAGTGAGGAAGAATGTTGGTGGTCCTAGTTGTCGTATCATTGCAAAAACATTTTTCTTAAGTTGTTGAGTATAATCTAGGGATATTCTTATGCTTTTGAAGTCAACATATCCAATATTTGATTTTAGAATTCTTTCAGCGTTTGGTTTGTGTTTCACATCTTTTGCAAGTAGCTTGCATCCTTTTAGTTGGCCCTTTCGTATTCTTATGGATATTGTAGACAAGACCTGTAGTATTAGTATCTTGATAGTTTTGAAAAATATGTTTGTCATGTGATATGCAAATTTTCTGTTTGATTGTAACACTTCCCACTGTGTGAAATTTTATGATATGTAAAGTTTTTTAGAATGTCATCATCACGTGGCTTGTCGAAGAATAATGTTGGGAAATTCATTTCCTCAGCATATTTGTCTTTAAAGATTCCAACTGGATAGTTTTGTTTTTTGCAGGTGCAATTTCAATGATTTTGTCTTGCATGCTATGTATACTAGATTCTATGAATCCATGGACCAAGTTTTCTGATGTATTCTCATGTTCCATGTCACCATTTGACTTGGTTTCAATTGTGACAGGACTAGTACTTTCTTCAAGCTCATCATTGGTATACAAAAAATGTTCCCAATCTTTGTTTATCTGGACATTTTGCATTTTGTACAGTGTTATTTTTGACAACTGGGACAAAGCTTCCATGACAAGGTTGGGCCGTACCATGCCCTTTTGAAATGCATTTTTGTATTCCAAATATCTTTTGAGTGAAACAACAATCATTTGTGTGTTATTGTTGATTTTGGTATTGCCTTTTATATAATGCTAATGTTGAGAGGGACATTAATGATAGATCCTATAGAACCTATTTGAGATATTTTGTGCTCTAGTTCCCATATTTGTGCAAATTCAATTCTAAGTGATACAAGTCATTCCTCTAGTTGGGACAAAAGTTGGACATATGACAATTGTTTATTAGTTCGGATTTTCTGTGGCACAACATACTTTGGTATCATGAGTTTTTTTAGTGTGGAGTAGCATATATGGCAATATGCAATTTGTCAATGCTATGGATATTGATTGTACTAGTTCATAATATATTTCCTTTTGCTTGTCTTTGATTTTTCTAGTATCTTTTCTAAAACATAGCATTTGGAAAATTGTACATGTGTATTTTGGTGTATCTTGAATTGTTGTTTCGTAAAGCTCTACTGCTGAGACTTTTTTACCTTTATTTGATCTAATAGGCATAGGCTAGTATTCTTTATTATTATTTCTAATAAAGTGTTTAAGGTGCTTTAGTCTTATAATAGATTTATGATTGAGATACTCTTGTTTGATTGTATGAATAGAATTGCTCTTGTCATTCTCTAGCTTTTACTTTTTGTTAGCATTCGTAGTTTGGTATTGTGTATTGTTTCTAATGAGTTTTTTAAGTTGATTTAACCTTATTGGCCGTTGGGCATTTGGATTTTGTGGCTAAATTCTTAGAAGCGATTCAAAATGCCCACTTTGAGGGGTTGCATCAAGGAACAAAATGGAATATTCTGGTGAACTGGGTACATTGTTAAAGTGCAAGTACTTTCTTCTTGATGTTGTTGACCAAACAAATATCTATATATTCAACCATTTGGATAGCCACTGAATACAAAACACGTCTCCCCACAAGCTGCTTTAATCATTTTTGACTTTTGGTTTCATGGAAAGGCACATCCTGCGTAGATATGTGTCCCGGTCATGCACTTTGTGCAGTCTATAGATAATTTCAGGGTCTAGTGCAAGGTCATATGATCTAATTGCATCTCTATCTTGTTTTTCTAAAGAAGTCAAAAAGTAATCTATTGTTGTTCTTCGTAGCTCAACTGATGTATACTAATTGTTTAATAGTGTTTCTAACGAATCAAACAATCAGTCTCCAATGTTGTACTTAAATGTTTCTACTTTACATAGTCCATTTTATTTTAGTACATTGTCTATATTGGAGATTTGTGAGCACTTTGCATATTCATACCTATCAACGTCTATTGTTTCCATAATTTGATATCTTGTTTCTATTCAAAATGCATATAGTATTAGGTTGTTGAAAATGCTAATAGGCCTTAATATGCATATATGTTGAACCTTATGTACTATGCACATAAATGAAGGGCAAGAAAGTTGATTTTTTGTATAAACACTAATTTTTGCACTACAAACAAAAAAGCAATAGTGATCTAAGAATCTGACCTTGTATTTTCTTGTCTAACAATCATTTGTATTTGCAACAATGTAGATTTTTGTGTCACGTTCAAATTGTAACCAACAAATCCTATTAGAGGGGCATATGAGACAAATGAGCATAGTCAATGACATGTTACATGCAATTCATAAACATAAAGCAATCAATGCTTAATGAATTCTGTAAATATTAAGAACTTTATTGTAAGAGTCAACATCGTATTTAATAGAAGATAACAAAATCTTCATAACTTTTAACAATTAATTTGCAAAATCTTGTTTACAAGATTTGCATAATCAAATAAAACTTAATCAAGTATGAACTGAATCTTTCATGTGTGAATTCTATCATTAATTTATTTTTCTATTGCGTAAAGTAGGTGTGGTACTCTTCTTTGTGTAAGTAAATCACCAAAATATTAATCTACTTACATCATTGGAAATTACCAACAAAAAAAATAAGTTGAGCCTAGTGGTATGCATCAATCTCAATACCTTGTAATCTGTTAATGGTGAATAGGTGTGTACGGGAATGCTTCTCCATGTCTTGCTCAACTAAATGCATAAATAGTGAGAATGGCAGGAGTGTTACATGTGAACGTGTGAGAATATGGAGTGGACACAAATTTGTCCTTTGGTTAATGCACAAGAATATGATCTGCAAATTTTGTAAAGAACGTTGAGGCAGATATAAATGTTCTATTGTTTTCAAGACAGAGAACATTTGCAAAAGAAATATTGCTTTAGGACAAATGTGAATAGTTTATTAATCCAATAACTAATCAAAAAATGGACAAATTGAATGTCATATTGCAATGGTTTCATTTGCAACTAAAATACAATAAAGAATTTATCTCTTTTTCTATTGGTTGGAGTACGCCTTTTATTCATTTTTGTTGAAGTAAATTGGTAGAATAGGAAGGTAGTATTATAATCAGGGGATGCATATTTAATCAAAAATACTACCTTCCTATTATTGGTAGAATAGGGGATGCATATATTGTGTGTTTTCCATAAACATCAAACATAGAAACAAATGATAAAATTTGCAAAAAAATAGAGCAACACAACATTTTTTCCTAAACATTGAGGCATTAAATATAGTTTTTGCATGTTTTTCTGATAGGTTGATAGCCAGTGGAGCACTGAATACATGGTTAATGCATCAAATTATTGCACAATTTAAGTCACGTTGGTCAACATATTTAGTTTTAATGCTTATTGATTTAGCTACAAAAAACTATGCTATTTGGGAAAATCACTCAAAGAAAACTGTATAGCTTTTGCACAGTTGGAGGGCTTGATAGACTTATCAAACATGGAACAGAGGAATGTAGAGCTAGAAAAACACAAGTTTCTAAACACACAATAAACACATGAAAATTAGCTCAAATAAAACTGATTGGTGTACGTCTAACAAACTATTGTTTCTGAATTGTTAGTCATACTATTTAATGCATTAAACATGTATTGACTTCTTCAGTATGTACCACTTGATCGACAAAGGTGAGACAATTTGCATTTATTAATTAAATATTTACAAAATATATAATGTTCTCTTATTTTCATAATGTACTTTAACAAAAAGGAATAATAGACCTGCTCCAACCAATAGAAAAAAAGATAAGTTATTTATTATTTGTGAATTGCAATTGAGACTACTGCAATAGCAACCTACTCTTTAGCTTTGCTAGTGACTGGCTTGTCTATGTGTTTGTGATACTTGATAACTAGTAATACTGCTTCTTGATACAAAAGCTAATAAGGCAAGTGGGTATAGTAGATGACATATTCTTTGAGCAAGGTCTTATTGACTATGGAGGCATTCAATGCATTAATTATATGATTATTGCTTGGGTGGCCAGTAGCCTATCAACAAAGCATGAATTTTTTTTATTTAATGTCTGAATCTTTGTAGAAATTTATGATGTTGGTCCATTTTTTTGCAAATTTTATCATTGTTTATATGGTTCATGTTTCACTATTACAATTGTTAGTTTCTGTTGATATGAAAGCTTACATTTGCATTTGTTGAATTTGCTTTTCAAATAGTTGCTTATTGTTCTTAAACTTGTCATGTCCAACCAAATTGTATTGTTTAAAGTATTTTCATGTTTCTCCTATAGTTGGTTGGAGTGGGTCTATTATTCATTTTTGTTTAGATAAATTGTAAAACTAAGGGTACAATATATATTGTAGAAAATATTTAATCGTGAACCAATGAATACATGTTTAATCCATTCAATCCAAATTATGTGAGATGTGTTTGAGAGGTGGTGGATACACAAGCATCAAATGCAAAGTTAATTCATGAAATCTTAGGCGATTGTTGCTTTTAATTTGTGCTAATTCTTCTTTGTTCATTGTTTGTTGAAAATATTTATCCTAGGAACAGTAGACTGTTGACAAGAAGTTTGTGCATATGTTTATGATACTTCAAGCAATTTACCAACAATGTACTTTTGCACAAGAACAAACATGCAAAAGTGCAACGAAGAGATTAAAAACCTACGAGCTTTTGAACAAACAATAGATAAACGAGAATAAGAATAAACAAAACCCATGAATCATACGATATTTCATGAATTAACTATGCATTCTTTGCATACACACTGACAGACCCTCCAACACATCTAGCACCCACGGTCCAAAAGACCTTGTTCAAATTGTTTAGTTTTACCTCTAACACTTCTAGCTATCAAGTATCAAAAACAAGTAGATGAGCCACTCAACAGTTGCACATCGTTCGTGCAACTCCTTCCTTGTTCGAGCATTGTACAAAATGAAAAACGTCAAAGATAACAACCCACAACCCAAAACATAGAAGCTTTTCAACAAATAGTAAACAAACAATAAGCAAAAACTAACACTTCTCTCATAATCCATGAATTAACTATGCATTGTTTGCTTGTGTTCGTGCTATTGAACACATATTGTGAATTTTGAATTTAGTGCATTAAACATGCATTCTCTGTTTCAGTACTCACTATTCCATTGCCAAAATTCACACAATATGCATCCCCTGATTAAATATTTTCCACAATATATAATTTCCCCCCATCTTCCTAATTTTCTTATAGGAAAATGAAAAATCGACCTACTCAAACTAATAGAAAAAGAGATAAACCATAATTTTCAAGTATGTTGGTTGCTGTTACAAATGACAAGGAAATAAATGGGTACAGTACATGGCATATGGTATGTAACCCATGAACATGCAGCAGTTGAAGCCAAGGAGTAGCTGAGTATTATAACAAACAACAATTATCAAAGGAAGACGTGAATGTTATAAGCAAAGTCTTGTATACTATGGAGGCATTCAATGCATTCACTATGTATTCATTACCTGAGTAGCAAGACTCAGGAAATTTTCATTTAATGTTTGCATGTTTGCAAAAAAATTATTGCATTGGTCTTTTTTTTTCTTTTTTGCATATTTTAACATGTGCTTCTTTGTTTCATGTTTATGAATCACATAGTATCTTGCACAATTTGCATTCAAAAGACTATTGTTCCTGATATGTGAGCCATAATATCTAATACATTAAACATGCATTGCTTGTTTCAGCATCTACTATCTTGCTGCTTAAGGTTGCACAAATTTCATTTACACATTAACTATTTATAAAATATATAATTTTCTTTTATTTTTGCAATTTTATTTAACAAAAATGAATATTAGGTCTAGCATAAGCAATAAAGAAGCAAAATAATTATTTGTTATTGCTCAATTGAAAATAAGACCATTGCAATTATAACCTGCTCATTGGCTCTAGCAATGCACAATATAGCAACCCATTCATGTCGTTTGTTATCCACTGTACCTATTTGTACAATTAGGCCTTATAACAACAAATAAAATTTCTAGTCGCACTAGAACAAAAGTACTGGAATCGGGATAAGTGCAGTCACTTAAGTAAATTTCTACAATGCATACAGTTGCAACGAGTTACTATTATAATTGTTTAATTGAATTTTCAAATAGTTTCTTGTTCAATGAAATTATGTTGTTTATAATACTTTGACAACAGCCTACTGCCTATCCATGCAATGAATTCAGAGTTAATGTATTTTATGCCTATACAAGGAAAAAGACCTTGCTCAAAGATCTAAAAAAATATTTTTTTATCTAGCTACAATAGGCTAGGAGAGCTTGGGATTGGTGCCTATCACTAATGCTAGCATATGATGTTTCTTAAAACATTTGTTGATGTAGTTTGTATGCTTAAAAAGTTTAATGCATTTCCTATGTTATTTCAATTTAATAGACTATTATTTCTGATCTGTCTGTCATACAATTCAATGCATTTAACATGCATTGATTGCATAAGTATCTATTATCGTGGTATCAAAGGTGGCACAATTTGCATTTAGCAGTCAAATATTTGCAAAATATATAGTGTCCTTTTATTTTGGTAATTTAGTTTAACAAAAATGAATAATAGGCCTACTCCAACCAATAGAATAATTGTAACAAATGACAATGAAGACACGAAAAATTGAAAACTTTGACCAAGGTCTTGTTGACAATGCAGACATTGAATGCATTACCCCTAACACAAATTCCCTTTTACCCCCTTACACTTTAGAAAACCAGCTTCAGAGGCGAAATTCCACCTAAGCTTGTTGCCTTCGTTCTACTTGGAACCTGTTTTGAGGTGATTCAGGTGCTTGTTGACATATCTGCCCCTTCTTCTAACGACAAGTGATATCGAGGTTTACCTCTATCCTGTTCCAAGTATCTTGTGTGGTTCTCCTCCCCTTTATGCTGGGGGCAGTGATAACTTATTCTAGAGATGTGCATCCTTCTTGAGCACCCCCTCTCTTTCTTCTCTATGACTTTCAATTGTAGCGTCACTTGAGTGGACCTTCTTCCTTTTGAAGGGTTCACAAGGGACCTCTTTGAAAGCCTTTTTTTCAAGTAAATTCTATGGCATCTAGCTTGGGGACAACCCAACTAGACCTTCTTTACATCTTTGTGTCTAGCTTGGGGGCAACTCGACTAGACTTCACTTTTCAAACAACGCGTCCCTTGAGTGGACCCCTCTTCCTTTGGAAGGGTTCTCGAGGGACCCCTTTGAAAGCCTTACAACTTAGTGATGGTCTGCATGACTATCCGTTCACTGGCCTATGTGGCCGCTTCCTGACATGTTCTATTTGTGGGTAAACATGTTATCAGCTCTGACTTTGTGGAGTCCCCTTCGTTCGGTCTCCTTCATGTGAGAGTTCTTGGAGGATACCTTCCTTGCAGGTCTGCGGGTCTGTAAGGTGCTTTCTTGGTTTCCTTCATGTGAGAGTTCTTGGAGGATACCTTCCTTGCAGGTCTGCGGGTTTGTAAGGCACTTTCTTGGTTTCCTTCATGTGAGAGTTCTTGGAGGATACCTTCCTTGTAGGTCTGCAGGCTTGTAAGGTGCTTTCTTGGTTTCCTTCATGTGAGAGTTCTTGGAGTATACCTTCCTTGTAGGTCTGCGGCTCTGTAAGGAACTTTATTTCTTCAACTTCATAGTTCCATGGACTTATGAAGTTCTTTTCTTGTCCTGCACTCTCGGGTTCGCCAGATCGCGTTCTTCTTCCTCGATGGTATAGGTATATATTTATTACTCTGTTACTTCATTACTAATCTACTTTACCGAAGCACTCATCAGTACTCTTGCTTGCTAAAGTGGGGGAAAAATGTATCAATGTGAATTTGCACCCCTAACACAAATTCCCTTTTACCCCCTTATATTTTAGAAAACCAACTTTGGAGGCAAAATTCCACCTAAGCCCACTGCCTTCGTTCCACTTGGCACCTATTTTGAGTGTCGATAGAGGTGTTTCTGTCTAGGACGTCTACGTGGTGTGCTAACATCCCTGATAGATTCCCGCGTCTGGAGCCTACAAAAGCATTACACTTCCCTTTGGGAGTCAACTTGTAACACCCTCTTTGACTGACCGACCCGAATATGACTGTTTTCTTCCCTCTTTCCTTCATATTTAGTCTTCCTTCATCCATTTTATTCTCTTCATCCTTCACAGACTTTGAGCAGTCTCCTTAGCATTCTACAATCACTTGGATCTTGGGACCTCTCCATCCTTTCTAGCTATCTCTTCACATCCTTTCTACATCCTCTACAATCTCCAAGCAACTTTCTCACTCAACACTTTACACTTCACAACAACAACATCAACACTCCATCACTTCAGTAGAGCAAGTGTGGAACGAAACACCACAACAACAGAGGCTTGAGTTCCTCTCATTTTCTCCCCCACTAGCCTTGAGCGCTTTGGAAAGAGGTGGTAAGCTTTCACTCCTCTCCTATATTACTTGGTTGAGTAGCATAACACTATTTTGTAGTGTCTTTGTGTACTTTACTTTATTTCCTACATTTATCTCTATCTATCTAGCTATCCGTGGAGGTGGGAACACCAAAGTGAGGGTTTGACTGAGGAAAAACCATATACAGCCCCAAAAATTTCTATCTCTTGTGTGCAAGTATTAAAGACATTCTCGAGCTAGAGGCTTCATCACTCGCATGTTCGTAAACGTTTCCTTTCCCTTCTTCTCCTTGTCTTTCTCCTTGTCCTTATCTACTTCACTTCTATTTCAGCTTTATCGCTTTCTGTCATTTCCTTACAATCTAGAAGTTCTCAGTAATCGGATTGCTAGTAGTCACTTAGCTATTTTCTAAGATAAACCTACTCTTCTAGTCTGTACGAGATGCCAATGCGCTGCGTTGCCGTCTGCATTCTGCGCTGACGTCCTTTGGTCGAGAGCTTGTCAGTTTGTCCAGAGAATCTCTGTAACCTGCTCTTTCTGATTCTAGAACTCTCTCTGCTTTCCTTTGAGGTAGTTTAGGGAAGTTTGTCTCGTGAGGTTCTTTGAGTGAAGAGAACTTGTGAGTATTGAATCCCCCTTCTCTTACATTTGGGTGAATCTGACGTGAAGAACAATGTTCTTCAAAAACTAGGAACCTATTTACCCCTACTTGGCGGGGTCATAAATTTTGACTCGGTGCTCGAAATTCAAAACCGTTTGCACCATTGGAAGGTCTTCTAGAGAACTAGTTCAGTCCCTAAAATATGAGTGCCTTTGGTAGTCAAATTTTAAGGACCGACGCAAGTTTCGAACCCAAATTCCACTCCGAAGACCTCCGAAAATGCAAATTACTAAAATTGAAAAAATTGAAAAAATCATAATGAATTTAATATCTCCTTTTATTAGTTTTGTATCTAATTTTGTTCAAAATTTTAATGATATTCCATTTCATGCATGTGATGGTGACTTAGCTTGACCCATGCCACTTGATATCTTTGATCCTTCTCATGAAATTCCTCCTACTTCAGAGGATATCTTGTTGCAAGAAGATGAAAACATTGATACCTTTCTAAATGTTACTCTTACCTTCTATTCATTCCACTGCACTCTCTTCTAGAGATGATGCATTTGTGAATGATGAATCTCCTACACATTCCAATGCACTCTCTTCTAGGGATGTTGCATTTGTGGATGATGAATTTACTATCTATTCTAATGCACTCTCCTCTAGAGATGATGCATTAGTGCATGATGAAGCTCCTTCCACATTTGATCATGTTTGTATTGATGTTGAGAATATATCTTGAAGTTATTGTTCTACTAGTTGTGAAAATTCTGTAAATATAATCTATGTCTCTATTGCCCCTCAAAGGCCTAAGAGACCGATCATTTGCGTGACTCCAGCTAGTCCTTCTCCTGAAAGGGTTTGTTCTATTGATGGTATTCCATTTGGTAGTGACTCTCTTGATCCTTCTAAGGCTCCCTCCCATAGAGTGGTAGCCCGTACCTATTATACTAGAATAAATAAACAACTAAGCCTTCTTCAAGCACCTGAACCTACGAATAAAGCACCCAGTGATTACGATCTTGTCGAGCAACTTCAGGTTACTCCGACTAAGATATCGTTGTGGGACTTGCTTTAGTCTGCTCTGGTTTATCAAGGTATGCTTCAAGAAAGCTTGCAAAATATCCTCTTGCCTTCCTCTATTAGGCCGACAAATGCTGATGCATTGTTAGCATATATTCGTGTGGATTCGTCGAATATTATGTTCTATTCACAGGAGCTCCCACCTTTGGAAATACAAAAGCAAGTAGATCCTCTAATGATTATAGTCAATATTAATAAGATTGGTATTAGATGTGCTCTTGTTGATGTTGGTTCGACACTCAACGTATGTAGCATTGATCTATTGCCTAAGATTAATAGTGATCCATCTTTTATTAATGCTTCTTTTGTTGACATCTGTGGGTTCAATAATGTTAGGAGACAAGCTCTAGGTACGATAGTATTACCTCTATAGCTTGGACCCATTACTGTACCTACCCTTGTATATGTTATGTCAAAGAAGTTACCTTATAACCTTCTTCTTGGTAGACTGTGGATTCATGCTATGGGTGCAGTCTCGTCTACCTTGCATAAATCAATTAAGTTCATTTGTAATAATAAAGTAGTCATAGTCAAGGTTGACCTTGATGCTAAGCGCTTATGTGAGATGGCAACTGTTGGTCAGGCTTTAGTTGTGCTTACTCTTATCCCTTTAGTATCTTCCAATGTGTCGATGTTTACTCCAACAATACCTACTACAAAGGATACTCTTGAGATAGACATCCCTAAAGAAGATCCTTTTGAAGCGAGAAACCTCAAATCTATTCTTTCTACCTCTCTTCAAAAGAATGTGTGTTTTGATGATGATTGGGGTCCTTTAGACTTTACATATTCCTTCATTCAAGAATTTAAAGTTGACCTGATCCTCTTAGACCCTTCGATAACATCATTCACACCTGTTATCAAAGATGAACAGTCTTTTGCATCGCGGGATAATGTGAATATGAATTGTAATGTTCTTAGCATTGATCCTCCCCTTGAGGAGGATGATTACACATCTGCTAAAGAGTATGATGTTGGTAGTTCTAGTAAAGAGGATGATGGTGATCCTATAGAAGAGCATGTTCCCCCTTGCTGGAATAATGCTCTCTATGAGGATCCCCCTTCTTCTCAAGATTTACAAACACATTATGGCCCCGACTTTAAGCTCATCTCTAAGTATGGTTATGAGCGTAAAGGTTGTGGGCGTAATGAACAAGGCATTCAGGTCCCTATATAATTCACACCTCACAAGCATAATCTATGGCTTGGTTGCTTGAATGAACAATCTAAGTAGAAACCACAGTTGAACGTTGACATGATGTCCGCTCAACCTCGTTCTCATAGATTGCTCTATCCTCCTTTGTCTTCTGTGTTCGTATCTGTTTCTGGTGAGTAGTCAAACCTTTCTCTGCAAGAGAAAGGGTTACTTCTGGCTTCTCATCCCTTGTTTGAACAAGAGCTTATTTTGTTGGGGCTTCTTAAAGCCCACTTAATTACTCTTCCTCCTCCTACACGCAAGAAATCTCACAAGCATAATCATGAAAAACATTCTTTCTTTGCATACCATCGAGTGCCTAGCCATTCCACTAGTGAATGTAAGGCCTTGAAGGACAAAATAAAATAGCTTCATGATTTAGGTGCCTATTGATGCACCTACCCCTTCTTTTAACGACAAGTGATATCGAGGTTTACCTCTATCCTGTTCCAAGTATCTTGAGTGGTTCTCCTCCCCTTTATGCTGGGGGCAGTGATAACTTATTCTGGAGATGTGTGTCCTTCTTGAGGACCCCCTCTCTTTCTTCTCTATGAATTTCAATTGTAGTGTCCCTTGAGTGGACCTTCTTCCTTTGGAAGGGTTCCCAAGGGACCTCTTTGAAAGCCTTTTTTTCAAATAAATTCTATGGCGTGTAACTTGGGGGTAGCCTGACTAGACTGGTTCCACATCTTTGCATCTAGCTTGGGGGCAAGCCGACTAGACCTTCTTAACATCTTTACATCTAGCTTGGGGGCAGCTCGACTAGACTTTACTTTTCAAACAACAATTCCCTTGAGTGGACCCCTCTTCCTTTGGAAGGGTTCCCGAGGGATCCCTTTGAAATCCTTACAAGTTAGCGATAGTTTGCGTGACTATCCGTTCACTGGCCTACACGGCTGTTTCCTGACATGTTCTATCTGCGGGTAAACATGTCATCAAATTTGACTTTGTGGAGTCCCCTTCGCTTGGTCTCCTTCATGTGAGAGTTCTTGGAGGATACCTTCCTTGTAGGTCTGTGGGTCTGTAAGGTGCTTTCTTGGTTTCCTTCATGTGAGAGCTCTTGGAGGATACCTTCCTTGTAGGTTTGCGGGTCTGTAAGGCGCTTTCTTGGTTTCCTTCATGTGAGAGTTCTTGGAGGATACCTTCCTTGTAGGTCTGCGGGTCTATAAGGGGATTTATTGGTTTCCTTCATGTGAGAGTTCTTGGAAGATACCTTCCTTGTAGGTCTATGAGTCTGTAAGGCGCTTTCTTGGTTTCCTTCATGTGAGAGTTCTTGGAGGATACCTTCCTTGTAGGTCTGCGGGTCTGTAAGGTGCTTTCTTGGTTTCCTTCATGTGAGATTTCTTGGAGGATACCTTCCTTGCAGGTCTGCGGGTCTATAAGGTGCTTTATTTCTTCAGCTTTATAGTTCCATGGAGTTATTAAGTCCTTTTCTTGTCCTACACTCTCGGGTTCGCCAGATCACGTTCTGCTTTCTGGACGGTACAGGTAAACATTTCTTACTCTATTACTTCATTACTAATCTACTTTACCGAAGCAATCATCAGTACTCGTGCTTGCTAAAGTGGGGGAAAAATGTATCAACGTGAATTTTCACCCCTAATGCAAATTTTGTTTTACCCCCTTACACTTTAGAAAACCAACTTCAGAGGCGAAATTCCACCTAAGCCCATTGCCTTCATTCCACTTGGCACCTATTTTGAGTGTCGGTAGAGGCGTTTTGTCTAGGATTCCCACACGATGCACAAACATCTACACGGTGCACTAACGTCCCTGACAGATTCCCACGTCTGGAGCCTACAGAGGTGTTACACTTCCCTTTGGGAGTCGACTTGTAATGCCCTCTTTAGCTGACCGACCCGAATATGGCCGTTTCTTCCCTCTTTCCTTCATATTCACTCTTCCTTCATCCATTTTCTTCTCTTTATCCTTCATGGACTTTGAGCAGTCTCCTTAGCATTCTACAATCTCTTGGATCTTGGGACCTCTCCATCCTTTCTAGCTATCTCTTCACATCCTTTCTACATCCTCTGCAATCTCTCCACAAGCTCTAAACAACTTCCTCACTCAACACTTTATACTTCACAACAACAACATCAACACTCCATCACTTGAGTAGACCAAGTGTGGAACGAAACACCATGGCAATAGAGGCTTGAGTTCCTCTCATTTTCTCCCCCACTAGCCTTGAGCGCTTTGGGTGGAGGTGGTAAGCTTTCACTCCTCTCATCTATTACTTGGTTGAGTAGCATAACACTGTTTTGTAGTGTTTTTGTGTACTTTACTTCATTTCCTACATTTCTCTCTATCTATCTGGCTATCTGTGGAGGTGGGAACACCAAAACGGGGGTTTGATTGAGGCAAACCCCTATACAACCCCAACAATTTCTCTCTCTCTCTCTCTCTTATGTGCAGGTATTGAAGAAATTCTCAAGTTGGAGGCTTCATCACTCACATGTTCATAAGCGTTTCCTTTCCCTTCTTCTCCTTGTCCTTATCTACTTCACTTCTATTTCAGATTTATCGCTTTCTGTCATTTCCTTACAATATAGAAGTTCTCAGTAATTAGATTTCCAGTAGACACTTAGCTTTTTTTTGAGGTAAACTTGCCTTTTGGTCCGTACGAGATGTCGGCATGCCTCAGGGATGCCAGTGCGCCACACTGTCATCTGAGTTTTGTGCTATCGTCCTTTGCCTGAGAGCTTGTTGGTTTTTCTATAAAATCTCTATGACCTGCTCTTTCTGATTCTAGAACTCTTGCCGCTGTCCTTTGAGGTAGTTTAGGGCAGTTTTCCCCGTGAGGCTCTCTGATTGAAGAGAGCTCGTGAGTAGTGAATCCCCCTTCTCTTACAATATTTAATGTCTTAATTTCTGTGAAAATTTATCTCACATGATTTGCATTTAGAACACTATTGTTTCTAATCTGATAGTTATACCATTTAGCGCATTAAACATGCATTGACTGGTTTAGTAGCTACTACCCTCTCACAAAAGCTGACACAATTTGCATGCAGTGATTGAATATTTTCCAAAAATATAATCCACTCCTAATACCTTGATTTACTTTCACAAAAATGAATAATAGGCCTACTCCAACGAATAGGAAAAAGAGATAAATTGTTTATTATCTCTTAATTGCTAATGAAGCCATTGCAATAGGAAATTGTTGCTTGGTTTCAACTACTTCATCTCATATGTCATCTATTGTATCCATGTGTACAATTAGGCTTAATAACAGTGAACAATGCCTCTAGTTACAATGGAACACAAGTACTGATACCAGGACAAGGGTTGTCACTCAAGTCGCTTTGTAGAATGAATATAGTTGCAACAAGTTACTATTGCAATTTGAATTTTCTTCTTAGATAGTTGCTTGTTGATTCAAAATATATTGTTTAATTATTTTTTACAAGCCCGGAGCTTCCATTTTTTTGGAGAGCTTATTAGCAAGCATATGTTTCATGTTTACGAATAACATATTGTATGCATGATAACAGTAAAGCTGACACAATATGCATTCAACTCTTAATTTTTTCATTTGTAATTGTAATACTTGCTTGCCCAATCAAATTTAATTGTCTTGCACTAGCCCTACTATACATTTTTGTTCAAGTAATCTAGGATAATAGGATACCATATATTTTTGAAAACATTTAATCAATGAATGCAAATTGCATAAGGTTTTCCAATGTGCTGCTTGGCACTACAATAGTAAATGCATGATTAATGTAGTAGGTCTATTATTGATATTAGTTCAAGAAAAATAGGAAAGTAACAAGACTCCATAAATTCTAGAAAATATTTAACAAATGAATTGCATATCCCATGATTGCAACTATGCACATTTTTGATTGCAAAAGTAACATGCTTTAGAGCAAAAAATCTAGTTTCATGTTTATGAATTACATGGCATGTCATATACTATGCCCATTTGTTTCTTTTTCATTGCAAACAAAGCAAGAGTATGATACAAGAATATGACCTTGTAGATTGTTGTTGAAGAACCAAGTCTAATAGCAACAATATGGATCTTTGCCCTACATTTCAATTGCAACTGATGGTTCCTATGATAGATACAATTTAGAGAGATGAGCACACTCCATGACATAGAACATGCTATTCATAAATATGTAACAGATAAGCACACAATAAATTTTTCCAAATATTGAAGAATTAAATCCAAACTGTAAGAGCTTCACTGTTGAAAATGGGCTCAATGCAGTTTAATTTACTCATTTGCATTTGTAATATTCACCTCGCTAATCAAATTTGATTGTTTTGCAGTAAGTCTATTAATAATTATAGTCTTAGAAAATTAGTAAAATATGGAAACATTGTGGACTTGGGGTTCATGGACATATTTTTCATGTTTAAAAACTATGATTTATCTCCTTTGTTATTGGTTGTAGCGCGTATACTATTCATTTTTTATTAAGTAAATTAGGAAAGTAGAAAATTATATATGTTGACAAATGTTTAATCACTAATGCAAATTGCATAAAATTTTCCAATGGACTCCTTGGCACTATATCAGTCAATGCATTATTAGTACACTAGGTCTATTATCGATTTTTGTTTAAAAAAATTAGGACACTAGGAACACATCATAGTTTTTCACAAATATTTAACCAATGGACTCCATATCCCATGATTACAATTATGCATATATTTGTTTGCAAAAGCAACATGCTTGCCAAGGGAAAATAGTTTCATGTTTATAAATTAGATAACATGTCACTAAGTATGTTCAGTTGTCTATTTCAAAAATTAGATTCTTGAACAAGCATTCGCCTTTATTGTTCATAACTCTTCCAATACATAATACTTAGATGCATTACAAGATTTAAATTTTATTGCAAAGAGAGCGTGAGAATGATACAAGAATCTGACCTTAGAGCTTGTTGTTTAAGAACCAAGTCCACTCGCAACAATATGAATCTTTGGCTTCCAATTCGATTGCAACCAATGGTCCCTGTTACAGCTAGAATTTAGACAAAATGAGCATAGTCCATGACATATAACATGTTATCCATAAACATGAAACAAAAAAGAATACAATAAAATTTGCCAAATATTTAAGAATCAAATTGAATCTATATGAGCTTTCATGCACAAAATGCAGTCAATGCAATTGATACATAACACTTGAAAATGAATCAAATTCTATAATATAGACACTCATGGTTTTATTTATATGGACAACACTTTAGTTCTTAATTTTCTCATTTGCATTTCTAATATTTACTTGGCCAATCTAATTTTATTTTTTTGCAGCAGGTCTACTATTCATTTTAGCTTACGAAAAATAGCAAAACATGTGAACATTATATAGTTGGGAGTGATGAACACATTTTTTGGAGTACTTGTGCTGAAGTAGATGTATACACAACATGTTATGCACATAATCATCATGCGAAAAATCTGAGGCACACACAGCAAAACACTCTTGCCCTCCAGTGCATGTAGTTAGAAATGCTATAAAATTCATGACAAACACCATGACTTGTAATTTCTTGACAAATGCCATGAATGTTAAAGTCATGACAAATGCCATAAATTTTATAGCATTTCCCTGCATTCTCTACTGACCAAAATAGCTCCTACATTTCTTCTTCCTCGTAATCTTAGATGCAATATGTGTTTCACAAATATTTAACTAATGAACTGCATATCCCATGATTACAATTATACAAATTTCTGTATGCAAAAGAAACATGCTAATTAGGAAAAATAGTTTCATGTTTATGAATTACATGGCATGTCATTCACTATGCTCATTTGTTTATTTGGGAAGCCAGATTCTTGAGAAAAATAAATTTCATTGCAAAGAAAGTGAGAGAATGATACAATAATTTGACCTTGCAACTTGTTGTTCAAGAACCAAGTCTATTTGTAGTGATATAAATTTTTCACCCACTTTGGTTACAACCAATGGTCCCTGTTACAACTACAAAATAGACAAATGAGCATAGTTCATGACATAGAATATGATATCCATAAATATGAAATAAAAAAGAACACAATAAATTTTGGCAAATATTTTAAAATCAAATCCAATATGTATGAGCTTCGTTGCACAAAATACAATTGATGTAATTGATACATAACATTTGCAAACAAATCAAATTCTATAATCTAGACACTTCTGGTTTTATTTCCATTAAATGAATAATGTCCAAGATGTCTTTGAGATCTAGCAAGTATGCAAGCAACAAATGCATAGATGATTCTTGTTTGTTTATTGCTTGTTCAAAAGGTTGTATGTTTTTAGCTCTCCATGTTATTTGTTCGTATGCGAAATTTTTTAACCATAACTATTGCTTGCTATTACAAGGGCTAAGGAAACAAATGTGTGCAGTCCATGACATATGACATGCTACTCTTATACAATCCTTGCCAATGAATCAAATTGCATAAACTAAATATTTCTATAATCAAATTTTATAATTAAATTCTATAATCTGAACATTGCATCAAATATCTCATAGCCTATTGTTTCCAGATAAACCAATACTCTTTTAGATCTTTAAGCTAGGTATTCTTCCTTGCACAAGAATACAATGCATTTACTCTGAATTCATTGCTTGGATAGACATTACCCTTCTAGCAAAGTATTTTAAACAATACAATTTCATTGGACAAGCAACTGTTTCAAAAGTGAATTGAACAATTACAATAGTAACTTGTTTCAATTGTATTAATTATACAAAGTCACTTAAGTAGCTGCTCTTGTCTTGAGATTAGTACGATGTAAAAGAATACACAAGCATTCCTATTTAGGAATGGCTCCTTTGATTAAGACCAACATATCACATTTTTCAACAAAATTTTTAGTCTTGTTGTCTCCCACATATTGTATACATTGATTAAATATTTGACACAATATATAATGTCTTTCTATTGTCCTAGTTTACTTAAATGAAAATGAATAATAGGCATACTCCAACCAATAGAAGAAGAGATAAATTATAATTTTCAAACATAGAAAATATGTCCTTAAATCCCAATTGTAGGAAAAAGACCAAAATATTTTAAATAGTTTAATTTCATTGATCAAGCAACTATTTCAAAAGCAAATTCAGTAAATGCAAAAGTAATCATGCCCTCTGCATTCACTATTGTTTTTTATAAAGTGGATGCTATTGCTTACTGATTTATCCACAAAAACTAAGTAATTGGTAAAGCAGCTCAAACATAACTAAATCAAGTACTGACTTAATCTTTCATGTCTCAAATATATCATCTCTCTCTATTGCATACAATAGGTCTGCCATTCCTCTTTGTATAAGCAAATAAGCGAAATAGAAACACATTATAAAATTTGTCAAATAAATTTCATTAGCCAACTAAGTATCACAAATTGAAATGCAATATATGCAATAACAACTTACCCTTTAAAAACATGAATGTTTTGTATTACTAATATATTGCATACTAAAAAGCTGCAACACCAAAATTTAATCCATTCAAATCGAAACATAATAAAATAAAGTATTATCTAGCATATAAAGGGAGAAGATGTCAACTGCAAAACAAAAACAACAAAAAGTTTTAAGTCACAAAACATGAGATATAGTGATATAGACAAAAGAGCTAGCAAAAAAAGCATAAAAAAAAGAGAAGACCAGATTGATGCAAATATTTAATGTCTAAATTTAAATTGTGCCAGCTTTGCCAGCAAAATGATACGTACTGAAGTGAAACAGAACAACGCAATGGATTTTTGCAAACATCTAGTCATTTAATCCAAATTTTATAAGCTTTGCTATTAGGCTA
This sequence comes from Sequoiadendron giganteum, assembly GCA_007115665.2. Lineage (NCBI taxonomy): Eukaryota > Viridiplantae > Streptophyta > Pinopsida > Cupressales > Cupressaceae > Sequoiadendron > Sequoiadendron giganteum. Next base: position 493,880,022 of record CM021106.1, read on the forward strand.
GTGCCTATCGAAGCAATCAAGCCACAATTAATTCATTGTAAGTCTCTACAATGGACAAGATCTAAAACAATATTGCTCTACATAGCAACAACATACTACCATTCTAATGCATCAATCAACAGACAAATTTGCTCCAAGTCTATATTCTCACATGTTCACATGTAACACCCTTGCCATACTCACCATCCATGCACTCATTTGATATTTACAACGTGTGCAACACAACAAAGCATACACAAGCTTTACCATTTACAGTTGTTCACAATTCACATACTACAAGGTATTGGGATTGCTCCATACCACTAGCAAAACAGATAAATAATGCTTTTCAAACATCAAAAATATGTTCATAAATGCCAAGTATATAATGTTCCCATATTTTTCTAATTTATTGAAACTAAAATCAATAGTAGACCTACTACAAGACAATCGAATTTCATTGGCCAAGCAAGTATTACAAATGAAAATGTTAAAATTAATAATTGAATGAAAATTGTATCAGCTTTATTGCCACCATGCACTTCATGTGCATGGCATTTTGCTCAAAGCCAAGTCATTGCTGCGATCAAAGTAGTTCACTATTACAATTGTATAATGTACATTGGAAATGGCAGGCTTGCCAATCAATCTACAACTAATGCATTAAATGCCAACAAATCTACTACTCATTTTTATTTAAGTAAATTAGCAGAATAAAACTCTATGTATTTTCACAAATATTTAATATCTAACAAACTCTACTGAGCCATAACAATTAATTTACAAAATGTTCTTTACATTATTTGTAGATCATAGCCTACATAACATAACAACTGCGCAATGTAACCCTAGACTTAGAAAACATAACAATTGTGCCAGTATTGACATAGTATTTAATGCATTAACTATGCATTCACTGCTCTACAATGCATTGCAATTATCTGAAAAATTTGTCATCTACTTCTACTTTGCTACTTTGCTTACAAGAAAATGAATACTAGAGGCACATGACAAAACTAAAAAATGAGCATAGTCCATGACAAATAATACGTTATTCATAAACCTGAACCACATAAACAACAATAAAATTTGCAAAACAATAGTCCAACATTATAAATTTTTGCAAGCATTCCCTGCTAGCCCTTGTAACAGCAACCAAGCATCATGCTAAAAACACACAAGCTTTTTAACAAACAACAAACAAACAAGAATAAGCACAAACACAACCTAGTACTCACCTCACATTTCATGAATTAACTATGCATTCAATGCTTATGTACCCACCAACCCTCCAACACATCTCACACATATTTTTCTGAGCTTTGCTCATAGGGTAATAGCCACTCAAGCAATAAACAAATAATTAACGCATTCACTGCCCCCACAACCCACAAGACCTTGCTCAAAGCATATGCAATTTAATATACCCACTTGCCCTATTAGCCCTTCTAACAACAAGCAATACTTCTAGTTATCAAGTATCATAAATAGACAACCAAGCCATTCATGACCACTGCACTTTTACAAAATAACAAACATGCAAAAGCGCAACCAAGAGTTAAAAAATCAACAAGCTTTTCAACAAATGATAAACAAACGATAATGAGCACAAACAAAACCCAACACTCGCCTAAGATTTCATGAATTAACTATGCATTCATTGCTTCCATACTCACCAGCTCTCCAACACACCTCGCACAATTTTCATTTAATGGATTAAACATGCATTCATTGCTTTAGAACCCATTACCCCACCGCCAAAGCACCCATAATTTGCATCTAGTGATTAAATATTTTTCAGGATGCACAATATCCTCCCATTTCCTAATTCACTTAAACAAAAATATGTCCTTAAAATCCCAACTATAGAAAAAAGAAAACAATATTTTAAACAATGCAAATTGGCTGACAAAGCAACTAATTCAAAAAAAAATTCAACAATTGCAATAGCGGTTTGCTTCCCTACATAAAAATAACTTCATGTTTACGAATTACATGGAATTTCATTCACTATGCTCATTTTTTAGAATGATACAAGAATATGACCTTCCAATTCCTTGTTCAACAACCAACTATATGTACCCATTTGTCCCCACAACCCTTGTAACATCAACGACATAGAAAGCTAAAAACACACAAGCTCTTCAACAAACAAGAAACAAACAAGAAACAAATTTAAGAACAACAAGCAACTATTTGGAAAGAAAATTCAACAAAAGCAATTCTAAAACTTCCTATCAACATAAACTAACAATTGCAATAGTGACCTGCTTTTCAACAAATTTTTTTTTCATGTTTATGAATTACATGACATGCCATTCACTATGCTCATTTGTCTATTCATCAAGTTAGATTCCTGAATGGGGCTTCTCCTTCATTGTTCACAAATCTTCCAAAGCATAATTTTATGCACATTGGAAGACTTAAAATTCATTGGAAACAAAAGGGAAGAATGATACAAGAATCTAACCTTTTAGTCCCTCGTTTAACAACCAAGTATATTTGTGCTCATATAGAAGTCTGCCTCCAATTCCAATTGCAAGTAATCGTTCCTGTTGTAGGGAAAAATTAAATAAATGACCACAGCCCATGATAAATAATATGCTATTCATAAACCTAAACCGTAGAAACAACAATAAATATTGCAAAAAAATAGACCAACATGATAATTTTTTCCAAGCATTCCTCGTTAGCCCTTGTAACAACAACCAAGCATCATAAACACAAAAAAAAGCCACTCACCAATAGTGCACTACCACACAATAACAAACATTGAAGAACAAAACTAAAAGCTAAAAACACACATGCTTTTTAACAAACAACAAACAAACAAGAATAAGCGCAAATAAAACCCAGCTCTTGCCTCACATTTCATGAATTAATTATGTGTTCACTGCTTTTGTACCCACCAACCCTCCAACACATCTCGTACAATTTTCTTTCTGAGCTTTGCTAATAGTGTACTAGTCACTCAAGCAACAAACACATAATTAACGCATTCACTACCCCCACAATCCACAAGACCTTGCTCAAAGAACATGTAGTTTAATATACCCACTTGCCACGTTAGCCCTTGTAACAACAAGCAATAATTCTAGTTATCAAGTATCATAAACACACAATGAAGCCATTGACAACCACTGCACTTTTACAGAATAACAAACTTGCAAAACCACAACCAACAACTAAAAAACTGACAAGCTTTTCAACAAACGATAAACAAACAATAATAACCAAAAATAAAACCTAGCACTCACCTAAGATTTTATGAATTAACTATGCATTCATTGCATATGTTCCCACCAGCCCTCCAACACATCTCACACCCACGGTCTAGAAGACCTTGCTCAAAGCATTCAATTTCCCCTCTAACACTTTTACTTATCAACTATGAAAAACAAACAGATGACCCACTCACCAGTTGCACATCGTTCCTTTAGCTCCTCCCTCATTCAAGCACTACACAAAATCGCAAGCATTGGAAATGGCAGCCCACAGCCAAAAACACACAAGCTTCTCAACAAACAATAAATAAACAATAAGCAAAAAATAAGCACTTGCCTCATATTTCATGGATTAACTATGCATTGTTTGCTTGCGTATGCACCAGCTATCCAACACATACCACCAAGTTTGTATTTAATGCATTAAACATGCATTCATTGCTTTAGTACACACTAGCCCACCACCAAAACTCATACTATATGCATCCCCCGATTAAATATTTGCCACAATATATAATGTCCCCCTTTTTTCCTAATTTACTTAAAGCAAAATGAAAAATCGGCCTACTCAAACCAATAGAAAAAGAGATAAATCATAATTTTCAAGCACAAAAAATATGCGCATATATCTCGACTATAGGAAAAAGTAAAAAATAAATTAAACAATACAATATCATTGGCCAAGCGACTAATTAAAAAGCAAATGCAACAATTGCAATAGTAAACTTGCCTATTGGCAGGAACTAATAAATTCATCTTCGATAAATTATTATATTTCTCTCCAAGTCAATTCTAGACAAATGATTGGGTCTAACATGATGTTTAAGTGGGCATATTATTAAACAAAGTTTAAATTATTAGAAAAAAAAAAGACCAATGTATGAACATAATCAATTAAATATATCTTATTCACTAGGTAATAAGTGTCTAATGATTACTATAAAACATAAATGGTGTGGCTAGCAAGTTTTGATTAAATTTATGGAGTGGATACACTATTGACAATTCCTCCCACTATGTCATAGTATAATTCTGCTCTATTGCTAACAAATTTTTATTCGTGAAATTGATCAAATAATTGATCTCGTCATCCCCTAGCTTTGCAAGCAATCCTTGATCATAGTTTTGGAAGAATCAATATGTACATGGGATGAGGTGTTCTAATCCAAAGACTATAATATTGGCACAACTACCAGCTTCTCCTTGAATTATTCAAAAGTTTATTAATGTATTTCCATCTAATAAAATAATTCCTCATTTTTTGAGTAAAATATATACATAATTATTAATGATTTTTTTATAGTATCCAATGTGTCTCAATATTTCATGTATCTTATGTGATATTTTTAACTTCTAGTTTAGCATTTCCACCATCTTCACTAGGTCTACCAACACCAAATGGTTTCATACCACATGCATTTATATAGGTTGAACATAATGCTATGTTGGGATAAGGCTTCTCAATCTTCGAAATGATAACTTTCATATCTTAATATTCAATATGTATCACTATATTTTGTATGTATTGTCATATCAAGTCTCTTGTACCTTTTTTCTTCATTTAGAAAATTTGGCATCCTATTTCAAAATGACATAAATTTTCTCATGTAGTGTATTTTATTCTCACATTAGGATGTAGGCATCCCACTTGAGTTTTATCTTATTTGGACATGTATTGGCATCTCGATTAGCTTTCATAGGGGTTACATATGAAAAATTCTTATGATACTTGTCATGAAGCATCAAATGGATAGAATAATAAGGGTGAACTAGATGCCCAAGTTTGGGTGGTTGAATATTTTATGTTATGACACTATGAAAATATGTAAGGAATATGTTATTAATATCTAGGGACATCTTAGACCAAGAGAGTCATTGGGTTTTGAATCCAACTAGTCTGACCACCATACCTCTCTTGGGGTTGTAAATGTTTTCAAAAACCATCCCATGGTTTCATCTTATAACTATTCTATGAATCGTAGCTTAGCTTAGAAATTTGGGCGTGTTGTTTTGTAGATTGTAGTAGTAATGAAGTGCTATAGGAATTTAGAGAGATAATTTGTATTGGTGTTACTTATTTGAGGGATTAATACAAGATTTAGATCTCTTTAGGAAGGGAATTTCTTCCCAATGTATATCATGAGTTATAGTTTGCATCTCTTTTATGGTTATTTACATTTCTATTTATGAATTATCACTATCAATGAAATTGGGTGTTTTAAAATTTTAACATACTTCCAATATTTAATTATATCCTATTTCTACATGCTCAACTACTATGGATAGGTCTATTATGTATGGATCATTTATTATATATGGTAGATAGGTCTATTATGTATGGTAGATAGGTCTATTATGTATGGTTCATTTAGTTCTTAGATAGGTCTACCAAAATTATGATCTTTTCATCCTTCTTGATGGATATAGCCATTTGGATGATCCACTCATATTCATCAATTAGAAAAATAACCCTAATTTAAGCATCTTATAAATTCCTCCTTGATCTTGGATTTAAGATTTTGGTTGAGCCTATATGGTCTTTTTTAAAACTAGTTTGGCTCTAGGTTCACATTGATATACATCATTCCTAAGATTAGATGCAACCCATTCATTTCTTAGTAGCCTCTTGGAAATAAATTTGTATATTCTTGTAATAATTCTATCTTGTGGGCCCAAGCTATTTCTCCTTCCACTAAACCCCAATAGTTTCGATGTTTTGTGCAACATCACTACCCATGTTCAATTGTAATGTATTAAATGGATGGTTATAGTATGCCCCTTCACTCCCACTATTTTTTCCTTCTATCAACCTTTCTTTCCTCTTATATCAATATTTTTCCTTCTAATGTTTATATATTTAGATGATACAAATTAACCTCCTCATCATCACTATCACATCATAAATCCACATTATGTAGGCAATTCTTACCATAATTATACATACAATTGATTCCTAATTACTCTTTTCTTCTAACATTTTTCCTCCTCTAGATGTAACATGGTTACTTCATCCCTAAGTTTTCTTTAGCAAACAATTTTTTAAGTTCAACAGATGGGTCACCAAATTATTTGTGAAGTGTTAGTAGCATTATTATTATCATTATATAAGGAAAATCATAAGCGTGTGAGAGAGATGTTAATTCTAGATGTTATATCCTTGAACTAAAATGTGTGCTAAAAATCTACTTTGAGTTGTTTTTGATTGGTAGATTCATATAGGATATTTTGTGGACATACCACACACACATAAAGATTGATGAAACATGCACAAACATATGTAACCACAACTTTGCATCATAAAATGTAACAAACAATCCCTATAATATCTCACAAGAAGTAAAGTGTTTCTATCAATGTTTTACAAATATACTATAAGAAATTATGTATGTGTAACTTTAGAAACTTATAAATAAATATAACCTCGAAGTCTAGCTATTTGGTTATATAATAGTAGCGCATATCCAAAAATGAGCAGTCACATCTCTCAAATTATACACAATAGAATTGAATCACTCTAATTCTATATCAAGTCCACTCTCCATTCCAGCACAATACTCTTATAGAATATTTTCACCATTAAAACATGGACTAAAGTTAGCAATTATATAAACATGACATAAATATTGTCATAATTGGATAGGTATATAATACATCACTATTACTATTGGTTTAGTAGAGATTTATGGGATACACTTAAAAATGATAGGTTTATCTTATTTTCAAACTTATTTAGAATTTAATGCACCAATGCATGGTCTTGACCTTGTTATATGAAAAAATTTCATATACACATGATCTTGTGGAGGTTACACGCTTGTTCAACTCTTTCTAGTTAGCTCAAAATCACCTTGGATACACATTTCAAACTATGCATCAACATTATATTTTGATACACATCTCAAGTAAATAAAACATCAATATCTAGTTGCATATATTCCTTATCTTTAACAAATTTTACGCTGTTCCAAATCATTTACTTTAATATAGATAGATTCGACATATGTGGGTCCTTGTGCATAAGAACAAATGTTATGATTACTCTCTTATCATCCTTTTTAAAACACATAATTTGATGCTTGAATTAAGTATTTGTAATAGATACAAAAAAAAACAAGCTTACTCATAATATTGTATAATTTTCTAATTTATCCATCTCTAGAACTTTGAAATCGATACAAAATGTAACCCTTTCAATGTTAACTTCCATATACTATAGAACACCTAAATTATATGACTCTCAAGCCGTATTTTCCATATAAAAATGTGAGGTGATGGACACAAGGGTGGTCTACTTATAAGACATCCATTAATCATTTATTAACATATTCACTTATAAACCTATATCCACCATGATGTCACATACCTAATAGTCATTAATATAAAGTATTAACAATAAATTAATATAATACCTAATATCATTTGTATACAATACACATCTAAGTTAAGAGTTTCTTATTTTTACTTTAGGTTGCATCACCACTATATCACTCTATGCAAGCCTATCTAACAAAAAATTGAACTTTGATAACACACATCCATAGTGCAATAGGTACAAGATGACATAAAACACATTTCTCTCTTCCCATGGCTCATTATGCATCAAGACATTTCGATACACTTTTAAAAACATACTCATAGTTTCTAGATACACGAATCATGTAAGGTGTGTGAATTAATAAGTGAGTGACCTTCTCCTTAGATTGTTCAAATTTCTAGTTATATCATAATGAATGAGCATTACTCCTAGGTAGTAAGAACCTACAATAGTTTGGATAATGATGGAGTAGTAGTAGTCAACAAATCCACTTTCTTAATCATCTTAATAACCTTTTCGACAAAAACCACTACTATAGAAGCTCAAGAAATCCTTAATTTTGTGTTCATAATCAAAGTGTCCATATTGGAAATTTTATACATGAAAGAAAATAATAATATTGACAATTAAATAGAGAAGAGTATTATTAAATACAAATAAATTTAACTATGCAAAAAATTGAAAATGAAGATAATATCAAAGCATACTCATGTATACAACTTCATAATTACCCTAATAAACCATTTTATGAAAAAACCCAACAACAACACCACTCAATTATATAATTAATAACAAAATTACAATATAATAAAAAAATTACTTGCGTGGAACCTATATCTGATTTGACAACATGCACCCTTATATAATCTCTTCTCAATACAACATGCATTCTCACAAAACCTATCTTCAATGCATCTATGATTCATTCTAAACCTATGATGAATCCACTATAGAGTCCAAAATTGCATACTTCATACTTTTCACTTCATGTTTGTGCTTATTTTATTTCCCATCTCCCTCAAACACGATCAAGAGTTATTTTTCTTATTCAAATCCTAAGAACTCCTAATTATGTTCCATCCCTCTTAATAAAGATCCCCTCCACTTAAGACCCACCATTCCCATCTATTTATAATGTTATTTCCTTCAATACACTAGCAACCTCATTGTAGAGAGCTTCAAGACTAATAACCCCACACTAGTTTCCCCTAACAAATTTGAATTCTTTCACCCTCCAAAAACCTAATCTTAGGAATTACTACATTTTATTAATTAAAAATACTCTAATGAAACTTTATAAAGTTGTTCTTTCACACTCATTTGATCCTCTTCTTGCACTCTCTTGAATCTTTTGGTTTTATTGCTCTTTGGCACAATCCTATACTAAATTTTTTCCCATTTATACTAAGTTTCCATTTCATCCATTATAGACCAACAAAGAAATACAATTGAGATTATATTTGAAGATCTATTAGCCTTCCCATGATATATTCTTGAATTCCATGACCCTATTTCCTTCATTACTTAAAGAGTACATACACATTTCTAAACTTAGCAAGCCCCAGTAATCCTTATCACTCTTTCACACGTTACCCATTTCCCCTTACAATATAGGAATACCTTTTTCCTAAATTTTCCATTTACTTATATTCAAACATTCATAATAAAAACTTGATTGAGACAAGATCCTTAATCTTATCTCCCATAAATTCTCCTCATTATATATTTTGATATGTTATTATTTTTCATTGAAGGCACATTTCTAGCACTAGCACTCATCAATAGTGCTAGTGATAATATATTGGTTGATGAGTGCTAGTCATAATTCATAACATATCAAAATAATAATATATTGTTTGATGAGTGCTAGTCTTCTTTCTATCTATAATTAAATAAACTATTTATTTAATTATTCACTATCATTTTCTTCTATAGTTAAATAAATTATTATTTATTTAATTATTTATCATCCTTTTTCTTCCATAATTAAATAATTGTTTCTAATTATTTAATTATTTATCATCTCCTTTCTTCTATAATTAAATAATTGTTTACAATTATTTAATTATTTACCACCCCTTCCCATTTATCATTAAATAATTGTTCTTAATTATTTAATTATTTGTCTCCCTCTCTTCTTCTATAATTAAATAATTATTTTTAATTATTTAATTATTCATCCACCACCTCCCAAATTAAATAATTGTTGTAATTATTTAATGCATCTATCCCTATCCATCATTCAATTCATTTACCTATGCCAAAAGAATTAATTATTGTTCCCTCAATCAATCCCCACCATTGATCATGTTACATCATCACCCAATTCTCACCGTCCATCTAATTTGAATTTATATGAAAGAAAGCTATCAATTCAATTTCAAGGTTAACCAAAATCTTCAACATTTTGATTTCAATCATTCATCTTGAGGAACCAAAATATTCTATTTTGCTATCACTCATATTATTCATCTTGAGATCTTGCTATCAATCATCTACATTGAGCTTATTGCCAATATTGCACACTACAAATCTGAGAGCAAACAATCAAAAATGAGAAGAGCAATGGAGGAGAATCAACTTTGACATTGGATATGAGGTGTATTTGCTTTATTATTTTAATTTTATTTGTCATCTTGTGCTTCATTGTTAGATTAGGGTCTCTATGGCTTGAATTTAGGTAGTTTTGTGGTTGCCATCGATGATTCATGATTTTCCCTCAAATTTTTCATAGTTGACAAATTGGTGAACCTGATGTGAATCGAACACATCCCTATTGTATTTTTATTTTATGAGGTTTTCCTATCCTTTTCTTGTTGTTTTGTTCAAAAATTTCAAGACTAACCTTGTGCAGATAAGGTTGAAGACAAAACCCTAGGATTTTCCAAAGATTTAATCATATCTTCGAAACGGCTATGATTTTTTTTTGATTTTTTTACTCAAGGTTAGGGATCATATAAAAAACATATAGTCCAAAAATCAAGTTCAGGTCAACATTTTTGAGCGAGTTATGATGTTTTTTATGATTTTTCATAAATCTTAGTTTTTGGGCACAAATAAGCAATTTTTTCGTAAATGTTTATAGATCTGGAAAGATCTTAGAATTCCAGAAGGGGTCTATTCTTTAAATTTTTATTTTGACCTCAAATAATTAATATACAATTAGATCTTCGAAAATTAGTACTTCATAAATCTACTCCTTAGGGCTCAAATTAAGGCATTTTTCTAAAAAAATTACATTTTTGGAAAGTTAGAATTTTATGAGGGGTATCTTCTTTGCATTTTTTTTATTTTGGGGTAAAAAATATAGAAAAAATAATTAGATCTTGGAATGAGGTTGATAGTATGCGAGCTTTTTGGTTACTGATATTTGATTTCTAGCCGTGTAGCAATTGTTGGGAGAAGACTTGAAAAAACCCTAATCCAATTTCTTGCAGGTTCCTTTATGGTTTTTGTGATTTTAATTTAGGAACATTTGGAATTGGTGCTTAAAAAGAACAAGTGTCTTTAATGTTTTGTGTACTTGCCCGCATGTGAATTAGTTATCAAAAGCGTATTTATCTAAATTATCTTCTCTCCTTGTGCTATGTGTGATTCTTGGGTGATGAGAAATAACAACACTATATTGTTTAAAGTATCCTCTCCCCTAAAAAGGGGGATTTTTGTATCTCCACTAATTCATAAGAAATGAATCCGTTGGCATTTGTAGTGAGCACTAGGGTTTCGTTGGGCATGATTGCTAGAATCCCACCAAATCACAAAGGTTTGGAGGTGAGCTTTGGACATATTCCTAAGCAACCAAGGGAAATAAGAGATAAATATGGTGTTGCAAGCCATGGAACCATTTTTAGGGAGAGAGCCAGTGGATTCTAGTTGGGAGTGGTGGAAAATGCACATGCTGGGCCTCTCCTCCAAGCATTGGGAAATATAGGAAAGGCCATTTTGGTGTCTGTATCTCTGCAAGCAAAGATTGATGAAGAGGTAACTCATAATGTTAAAGTTTTTTCAGAAATAGGATTGATTGGACGCTTTAGGGAATTTTGGCCAAGTTTGTGTGATCTACATAAATGGATCTATGAACATTGGGAGCCCATAGTGAACAATTGTATTCAACTCTACCCAATTTTAAGAGGTTATTTTATTGTTGTTTTTGAATCTGTGAAAGATAGAAACAAAACTTTGTGTGATTATTTTTGGAGTTGGGAGGAAAAAATTTATTTATCTCTGAAGCCATGGCATTTGGCATTTAATCCTGTAAAAGAGACGTTTGATAAAGTGCCATTGTGGGTGAGACTCCCAAACTTTCCTCTTCCTCTTTGGTTTGAGTCTTGTTTGGAGGCTATAGGAAATTACTTAGGAAATTTTTTGATGATTGATGATGATTCTTCAAATCTTATGCATTCTACTTATGCCCAGATTTTGGTGGAGATGGAAGTTGCAAAGACTCTTCTAGAAGAGATTGCAATCAACACTTCCAAAGGATGCTAGACGCAACCTTTGGACTATGAAGGGGTTCCATTTCGTTGCAAAAGATACTTCCAAACTAGACATCTAGCTGCGCAATGTGCAAAGCCCCGAGTGCCTAAACCAACTACTTGGTGGAAGGATGTGTCACACAAACATTATGCGGTGGGAAAATAGGGTGAGAAGAAGGAATAACATGGCAAGAGCTACTCATAGGCTGTGAGTAACTCAAAATCACATACACTAAATGGGGCCTCAGAACAAATAGGGGGTTAGGTAATGTTGAGGTTCCTACCTCAAATGTTTCTGATGTGGTGAGGGTGGATGAAGGGGTGGATGAACAAAACCACCATAGTGCTAAAACTCTAGAGTGTAGGGAGATGGTGCAGTCATGGTAAGGAGGGTCCTCAAAGAGAATAGTCTGAACCATGCAACAAGAGTAACACAACAGAAGCAACACAAGTTATGGAGGTGAATGCAGGTGCAAACATTCTCATTATCTGAAATATTGATTACATATAGTCGGCCACATCCGGGCTTACAGATTCGACACACAGGCTTGATTACAACATGCTCAAAATACAGTGCTCATACATGCAAGAGAAATCCTATAGATTAGACCTAATACACAACATATCCTTCTTAATCATCAATCTCCATCTCTTCTAATGATTTAATACTAGCTTTATATCATATCCACAAGTCTAGAAACATCTGCATCGACGAAAGATTGCTACAATCTCCAATGAAGATGAATGTAACATGTGCAAGAACGGGTCGGCCTTAAATATGAAATTTATCCATGGTAGATGTGTATGATGAAGTGTGGACCTAAGTGTAAGGTTGAGGACACTCCATGGAATAAATCCAAACACACCGTGAGGATCCGCAAGTCATGGGAAAGGTCTGCGATTGATCCAACTAGCTGTTAGGTTTTGAAGTTATTCTAGGGCCAGTCTCAAAAACTGTCAGGTACTCCGAAAGCGATAAATTTCTAGAAAAAGATCCAAATGAGATAAAAACTTGGAAAATGAAGATTGAACATGTCCACAATTAAATCCTAGGTATGCACGATCTGGCAAGCAAACATGAAGAAACACCAGATCTACCAACTCGAACAAGAACAGGAACAAAATAAGAACAAAACTGAAAGGAAATATTTTTGGTTGATGCAAGATTGCCAAGAACCAAGAATTCTCATGCATCAGACATCCGGGGTTAATAAAAAGTGAGCCTCTCACTTTGCGGGGGCCAAAGGAAAACCAATACGGTCTACCTCAACCTGATAAATCCAAGAAGAATCCTCCACTGGTCTACCCTTCCATTTCACCAAATATTTTGTGTACTGTCTTCCACGAGTCCTCCTTCCATCCCTGACATCCAAAATCTCTTCTATCTCATCTGATTGTTGTTTAGGAAGCTGTTATTCCAACTTCACTTTGTTGTCTTCACTGAATTCTGCTTCATGGTGTTGATGTAGATCTACAATGTTGAATATAGGTGATATACCCATGTCATCTGGTAACTTCACTTCATAAGCATTCCCTGAATTAAACTTCTTCAAAATTCTACAGGGTCCAAACTCCCTCATCTTCAATTTACTATATGTTCCAACTGGAAAAATTTCTTTCCTCAAGTACACCATCACTTTATCTCCAACTCCGAACTCCTTATGTCTACTCTTTTCATCTGCTTTCTCCTTATACTTTTGGTTCATGTTCCCCAAATGTTGTTTCACTTGAGTATGCACTATCTTCATATGTTCTACAAATTCTACTGCTTCTGCACTCCTTTTATCTTCCCTATTCATGTCTCTCAACTCTGATATACCTCTAGGATGTACTCCTGTAATAATCTCAAAAGGGATCTTTCCAATACTCCTGTTCACTGAATTATTGTAGGCAAACTCTGCTTTTGCTAGGACTAGATCCCAACTTCCAGTCTTCTCTCCAACCAAACATCTCAATAAATTTCCCAAACTTTAGTTCACTACGTCTGTCTGTCCATCTATTTGCGGGTGAAAAGTAGAACTAAAATTCAAATTTGTTTTCAACTTCTTCCAAAGTGTCCTCCAAAAATAGCCAACAAACTTCGTATCTCTGTCTAAAACAATAATCCTAGGTAATCCATGCAATCTGACCACTACTCTGAAAAACAAATTTTCTACATGTATTGCATCTATTTTCTTCTTACAAGGTATGAAATGTGTCATCTCAGAAAATCTGTCCACTACCACAAATACCGAATCATTACCTCTCTGTGTCTTAGGAAAACCAAGTATGAAATCCATACTGATATCCTCCCAAGGTCCCTCTGGTACTGTTAGAGGATTATACAATCCAACATTATGACTACTTCCTTTTGCAACTTGACAAACTCAACAACTCTGTACAAATTTCCTGACATCCTTATGAATTTTGGGCCAAAAGTAATTCTCACTCACCAATGCTACTGTCTTGTCAATTCCAAAATGTCCTGCCAATCCTCCACTATGTTTCTCTTTTACCAAGTTATGCCTCATTTAACTTTGGGGTATACACAACTGGTTTCCTCTAAAAAACATGTCCTCTTGGATGAAATAATCCAACCAATGACTTCTACCCTTCAGGATTGGTTCTCTACATGCTCTCCAAGGTTCTGCAAAATCTGAGTCTTCCTTATACAAGTTCCTCAATTCATCAAAGCCTAATACCTCCACTCTCATTTGTGCCAATAAATTCCTTCTTCTACTCAAAGCATCAACAACTTTATTTGACTTTCCACTCCTATGTTTCAATAAAAAAGTGTAACTTTGTAAGAACTCTACCCATCTCATGTGTTTCTGATTCAACTTACCTTGACTATTCAAATACTGTAAAGCTTGATGACCCGCATACAACAAAAACTCCTTAGATAACAAGTAATGTCTCCACTTTTTCAAATCTTGAACTATGGCATAGAACTCCTGATCATATACTAAATACCTTCTCCTTGCATCATTCAACTTCTCACTAAAATAGGCTACTGGCCTTCCTTCTTAACTTAACACTACTCTAATTACATTTCCACTTGTATCATAGTCTACTTGAAATACCTTATCAAAATCTAGTAAAGCCAACATAGGCTGCTCAATCTCCTTCTGCTTCAACAATTCAAAACTTCTGTCTGCTCCGAATGTCCATCTAAAATCCTTCTTGTCTCCTCTGATCGTCTTTGTCATGGGGTTACAAATAGAACTAAAATTTCTAATGAACTTCCGGTAGAAACTAGCCAATCCATGAAATGATCTTACCTCTCCAATGCTTTCAGGTGTAGGCCATTCAACAATAGCTCTCACTTTCTTAGGATCCATCTTCAATCCATCCACTGATATCACAAATCCTAGATATACCAATTCCTCCTTCATGAAACTACACTTCTTTAGGTTTATCAACAACTGTTCTTCTTTCAACCTCTGCAAAACTTGTCTTATGTGCAACAAATGTTCCTCTCTAGTCTTACTGAAAATCAAAATTTCATCCAAATATACAATCACAAATTTACCCAATAATTTCTTCAATACCTCATTCATCAACCTCATGAAAGTATTCGGTTCATTTTTCAACCCAAAAGGCATCACCAACCACTCATACAATCCTTCATTTGTCTTGAATGTTGTTTTCCACTCATCCCCTTCTCTAATTCTGATTTGATGATATCCACTCTTCAAGTCTATCTTTGTTAATTAATTAGCTCCACTCAAACAATCCATAATGTCATCCATTCGGGGCAAAGGAAATCTATACTTCACCATGATCTTGTTTATGGCTCTAGAGTTGGTACACATTCTCCATTCTCCATCTTTCTCAGGGGCAAGCACAACAGGTACTGCACAAGGACTTAAGCTTTATTTGATCAAGCCTTTCCTCAACAACTCTTGCACTTGTCTGTTGAATTCTTTATTCTCTGTCGGTGTCATCCAGTGTGCTTCTTTGTTAGGAAAACTAGCTCCAGGAATCAAATCCATCCAATGACTAATACTCCTTACAGGTGGTAATCCATAAGGTACATTATCTAAAATGATAGCCTCATATTCTATCAACAACTCCCTTATCTCTTCTGGTTGTCCTTCTACATGCTTCAAGTCTTCAACTTTCTTAGGAACCAATGCATAACACAAGTTCTCATGTCTCAGTCCATCTAGAATTCTTCCATCAACCAAACAGATTCTAGCATTCGTGCAAATCTCAGCCTTAGGAACATCTTCCAAGGGTAACAAAGTTTGCTTCATCCTATTAGCAACAATGGTGTATATGTTCTTCTTTCCATCATGAATATCTTGTCGATCATACTACCAAGGCCTTCCAAACAAGATATGGCATATATCCATAGGCATAATATCACACAAAACTTCATCATGGTAGTTTCCTATCTTCAATTTCACCAAACATTGTTCATTTACCAGTATTTTATGCTCATCTTGAATCCATGCTATCTAATAGGGTTTA
Organism: Sequoiadendron giganteum; assembly: GCA_007115665.2. Taxonomy (NCBI): domain Eukaryota; kingdom Viridiplantae; phylum Streptophyta; class Pinopsida; order Cupressales; family Cupressaceae; genus Sequoiadendron; species Sequoiadendron giganteum. The sequence goes on from CM021106.1 coordinate 493,896,470, forward strand.
GGGTGTTTCAACCTTTCCAACTTTAATTTGGTTACTATTTCTTCAGATTCCAGGTTCTCTGAACTTCCACTATCAATGATCACTTTACAACATTTACCAACTACCTTACATATGGTCTTGAACAAATTCTTTCTCTACAATGGTTCTTTCTCCAATTCAATTTGACACAATACTCTCCTATTCACCAATACCTCTCCCTCTTTTGGTTGATTAGATGATCCAACATGATCCTCCTCAACAAGGGTTATTCTCCTATTGTTCTCAATCTTTCTGATTGACTCTCCTTGTTTGCATTCAAAGGCTCTATGTCCTTCTCCACCACATTTAAAACAAGCTCCCCTGAATACTCTTTTCTCTTGTCCTCTGTCATCTTTTCTATACTCTTCATTTCTGTAACCACCATATTCTCCTCTTCTGTAAGAGTTTCCATAATCTCTTTGGTATGAATTTTCACTCTTATTGACCTCCTTATTCTGATTTGTAAAGGTTCCTCTTCCTCCTCCAATAAATATTCTTCCTCTCTGAAATCTTCCACCTCTTCCTCTCTGTCTTTGTTCATGTATTTTATTCAACTTCTCTGCTTTTAGGGCACACTGATATGCCTCTTCCACACTCAACAACTTAATCAAACTGATCTCATCTTGAATAGATGACCTCAAACTATTCGCATATCTGGCTACTTGTTAATTCTCATCTTATGAATGTCCATATCTGATATTCAACTTATAGAATTCCTCAGTATACTCTGTCACACTTGATTCTTTCTGCTTTAGGTTCTACAATTTCTTGAACAAACTACTATGATAATCTGCAGGCATAAATTTTGCCTTCAATTTATTCACCATCTGATCCCATTATCTTATCTTCTCCTTTCCTTTTCTTTGTCTATCTGTCTGCAAATGTTCCCACCAAAGGGATGCATGTCCTCTCAATTTTGTACAGGAAAATTTCACCTTCTTATCATATGGGGTACCTTCAAAATCAAACTATTTCTCCATTTCTGTTATACAATCCAACAATTCGTCTGAATCCAACTTACCATTATAGTCTGATGGATTGAAATGTGGCTTAGTGTTTACTCTGGGTAGGGCTCTTATGAACCTCTCTACTCCCTGATCAAGGCCAGGTTGCTCTTCTCTTACAACTTCTTCTTGTTCTTCTACTTCTTCATCACTTACATCATCAACTGGTCGACCTCTTCTCTGGGCCGTTTCAACCGCTTCTAATCTAGCACCAATTCCTCTCAACATTTCCATTACAACAGGGTCTACATTTCCACGCGCTCTATTTCCTCTACCATTTCTTCTTCCTGCCATCTTTACACAAGTCCTTTACAATTGCAGGTCGGATCCTTAATCCGCCACCCCACAACAAATCTTCAACAAGACTATACAAATTCTGATGATCTTACAAGGAACGGATCTCACTCTGATACTAATTGGTGCAGTCACGGTAAGGAGGGTCCTCAAAGAGAACAATATGAACCATGTAGGAAGAGTAACACAAAAAAAGCAAGGCAAATGCAGGTGCAACAGATCGGACCTAATATACAACATATCCTTCTTAATCATAAATCTATGTCTCTTCTAATGATTCAATACTAGCTTTATATCATATCCATGAGTCTAGAAACATCCACTTCGGACAAAGATCGCTACAATTTCCAATGAAGAAAAATGTAACGTGTGCAAGAATGGGTCGGCCTTAAATATGAAATTCATCCACAGTAGATGCGTATGATGAAGTGTGGACCTAAGTGTAAGGTCAAGGACACTCCATGGAATAAATCTAAACACACCGTGAGGATCCGCAAGTCACGGGAAAGGTTCACGATCGATCCAACTAGCCATTAGGTTTTGAAGTTATTCTAGGGCCAGCCTAAAAAAATGTCACGTACTCTAGAAGCGATAACTTACCAGAAAAAAGATCCAAATGAGATGAAAACTTGGAAAACGAAGATTGAACATGTCCACAATGAAATCCTAGGTACGCATGATCTGGCGAGAAAACATGAAGAAACACCAGATCTACCAACTCAAACAAGAACAGGAACAAAATAAGAACAAAACTGAAAGGAAATATTTTTGGTTGATGTAAGATTACCAAGAACCAAGGATGCTCCTGCATCAGGAGAAATCAGGGTGAACAAGGGGTCAATAAATGGGGGAGGTGAATGGCACCTCAGAGGGTCAGTGTGGACATGTTGTATGTGGAGATCAAGGAGAGGCTGGTATGCAGTATGAAACATCTAATGAATGATAGAAGGAGACAACAAGGATGGAGGAGGGATGGAAAGTTGTGAAGGGTAAGTGGAACAAAAAAGGAAAGAAGGAAACCTTTAACATGGTCCTCTGATCACAGACAAAGGGAGGAACCAAAGGCAAAGGACACACTTGAACAACTTGATGTCATTGATGGAGGGTTTGGGATTTGCGGCTCTGAGTATTGAATTGATAGGGGGTTTATGATTTTTTGTTCTGAGTATTGATTGTTTGCTGGTGTCATTTTAATGAGGAGATGGTTTCCCTTGTTACCATCCCGATTTTGGGGTAGGAAAAATCCCAAAAAATATTAATAAAACTCAATCCTATTACTGATAAAAAAAAGTATCCTCTCCCCTTGCACTACGTGCAATTCTTGGGTGATGAGAAATAGAAATACACAAGATTTCCTTTTTCTTTTGTAGGGGCCCTCCCTATGACCTAATCACCCCAAGGTTCAACCTCAAGCACGTATCTCCAGTGGGCTATATAAATTAGGGGAAAAAATTGAAAGGTGAGCTCAATCCAATTATGCCATAAGGGGTGGGCCTTGTGGTCCTGGGTGATTCCGGATGGGGGTTAGAGATTTCAGTCTCCCATCGCTACTATACCATGGTGTTCTTAGGAGTACCTCCACTAAAAACCATTTTTTTAAAAACCTAAGACCTTTTGGTTGTTTGCTATTTGTGGTGCATCATGAGAACATCATCACAAGAAGTTACTTACCATGTATAGTTCTTGGTTGAGGTGATTCGGTTCCTTGTTTGGATTTCATCCTTTCAAGGCGAGGGGTATTAAGGTGGTATATGACCTTAGCATACCCTAGTTAACCACTGCTTGAATTTATATTAACACTAGTATCACACTAGTGTGGTAAGCCCATGATCGTAGATAACTTGTTACTACTAGCTAAGTTGTGCTTGCTTAAAGTGTTTTTGAACAAAGGCTTAGCGAGTTTTGTGGAATAAATCTTGTGAAATACTTCATTATCCAAGAGTTAAAGAGTCAAATCAACCAAATCTATATTCTAAGTGTTTGTTGTGTTTTTTGACCACATTCACAAACTGTCCAAAATGAAAAATCACTTAGAAATCATTGACATTAGGTCAAAATTATCCAACACATCTGTTAGATAATTTTTTTTGAGGAAAATCCCAAGTGTCCACATTACAGTTCTAATTCAGATAATGACCATACATACAAACTAGAGACTTGTTTAGTTTATTTGTTTCTTTCAACACATTTACCATTCCCCTAGCTTATCTTGCATCTCCTAGTTTAGCATTTGTCATCTTAGGTCATGCATAGTCATCTTTAAGTCATGAAATTGGGAAAATTATCAGACCATTGATTAGACCAGAGTCATATAGTTGGACTATCTTGACCTCGTAATATTTTACCAATCTTATCCACAAGTTGAGCCTTAAACTCATAAGTCTAGTTTAGGTTCACTTTATCCAATCATCATCCTAGTTTTTGTCCTTCTTGAGGTCTTGATATTTTGATCTATTACCTTGGTCCATCATCATTCATCTAGTATCCATTTTCAAAGTCCAAAGTCAAATATCAAAAAATCTCGAAAACATAGTCATTTTGCATCCTCATTCTTAGTTTGCATCTATCCCAAAAATCATAAAATCCAAAAAAAGTCTTTGATTTCTTAGCTTTACCTTGCACCAATGCTTGCATTTGAACCAAAATTCCACCAACTTATCCATCCAAACCATCCATTATCCATCCTAACCCCAAACTCACAACCATGTCTTCAATTTACCTTGATCTTCTCTGTAGTCAAGTTGAACACCTCATACTCTGTCAATGCCAACAAACCACAAGCCTTAGTAATCCATCCATCAATTCTTAATATCAATCAACCATGGTCTTGAGTCAACCACTCATTTACCCCTCTTACCAATAATCCATAAGCTCTAGTCATCCATCCAGCTACCCTCACTATCAAGAACCAGTTAACACAATCCATACCATTAATCCCCAACAAACATCCATTATTCATCTTTATCTTAACCTTGACAAGGGAAACCAATCTTCCATCCAAATCATTCCTCAACCCCAAACCATATCATAAATCCCTATCTCCCATGTATATCCTAAATTTTCATCCCCATCACCAAAAAAAGAAAGTATTATAGCCTCCACCCCCTCTTGCAATCTTTCATTCACTAATCCATTTCCATCCACTTCATCCCAATCCACAAATCCGTCCAAGAAAAGCACATTTGTCAATGATCTCCTAAGAAGCATAAAAAATAATTCTCAACTCCAATGTGAAAACAAAGCTATGCAATCCAATCATATTGATAATCCTACACCACCCAACCATATTTCACCATCGTGTCCTCCATTGCCTACCAATCCTAGAAAATCTCTTGCTATTGTAACTACATTGTTGTCATGCTAAAATTATGAGTCCATCGAAGAAAATCATATCCTTTTCCAAAATCACATTCCATCGCTTAAACCATTGGATATATGTCAAGAGAAAATTCGAAAGCATTATGAAACAAACTCCAAGACAAATCAAGATCTAGTTACCCAAAAGGTCCCTATAGAGAATTATGATATACAAGTTAAATCAATCCTTGATCAATGTCCTATTCATAGTATCCATGATAATCCAATTCTTGATCATGATCCTAGCCTTGATTTTTTCCAAGAATCCCCTATAGATGATCATGATGTCCAAGTTAATCTAATATTTGATCAAGATCCTATTCCCAATCATGCCATCTAAGATAAACCTATCTTTGATCAAGAAATCCAAAATGATCCTCTCATTGACCTTTATACCATCCATGATAAAAAAACCTTGTACTTGATTCTATCCAAACTCCAAAAACCTCCATTTCTCAAGATGAGACACTTGCCTCCCTTGGATACATGGAAAATCAAATAAATGACATGGATAACATTAAAGAAGAACATAATAATCCATTATGGATCAAGTCAAACAAGAAGATACAAAATCTACTTTCGTTCAAGTCAAAAAAGAGGATACAAAAGATACTATTGATTAAATCAAACAAGAAGATACAACAACTACCATGGATCAAATTGACATCCCAAATGATCAAGACGAAATAAGCATGATGAATGATAAATTCAAAATATCCTATCAATTAGGATCATCCACTTTTATCAAATCGGACTTTCTCGTAGAGGAGAAAATTCCAAGTAATGGTTTCCACATACACAATGATGGGTTCACATATTTCTTTCAAAGTAACAAATATCCCATCACAAATTAATATTTAAGAGCATGCAGTATCAAGGAAGAGGACTAGCCATATATGAGCAAGACATTCTAGAACCAATACAATTTTAGGAAAATTTTGGACACCAAGGTCTTGGCTATTTTTCAATCAACAAATAAATTGATGTTAGTGATACCTCCACAGTATTGGGGGAAAATTTATCCAATACAAACACCAAAATAGGGGACATGAGTATTCCTTATCATAAGGTTGTTGCTAACACTTCTTCCACCCATACCATAAACCATAATTCCCGATTAATTAAATCCTTCAATTGGAACCAACAAAAACAAAAGTCTTACAAATCCAAAGTCCAAAATAAAATGTTAAAGGCTAGTGGGTCAAACAAAAATCCAAGTGGACAAATGAAGTCAAAATGGATCCCAAATAAAAATGGATCAAGTAAAGAAAATAATTCAAATCCAATATCCAATAAAAAACTAGAGCCATAAGAAAAGAGGTTTCCTACATATAACAAATGTCCACCTCCTTCAAAATGGTCATCACACAAGGCATATAAAAGTGCTGGTTCCAAATACTATCCCAATCAAACTCCAAACTCCATCATCCACCATCCCAAGTTTGGAAAATAAATACTGCTACATCCAAACTTTCAAATAATCCATCCATATCTACCATCATCCATCATAATCCAACATCTTGTCTACATTCCAAAAATCCCACTTCACAAATCCATCACCTCTTGGCAACAACTCTTTATCATAAGGGCTCTCATATAACTCTATCACAATGTGTGTATTTCATTAAGGCCAACCCTAGTATTAGAAAGGATCACAATGACATACATTAGTTGTATTCAAGTCTATGATCCTGACAAGGCAACTACTCCATAAAGGTCACTATTGGCATATCATGACATCGAAATATAAATTAGTACCATCGAAGGATTCAGAACAACTAGTGATCATCCAAAACATCAAGGCTGTCTAAAAAATACAAAAATCAAAAAATAAGAAAAAAAGCAAAAAATTGTCACCTTGATGAAAACCTAGAAAAAAGGTGTCTTGTGTGACGATTTTTTTTTTTTTGAAAAACCAATAGTAAAGAGAAATAATTCATCCAATAGTGAAAACCATTTTTTTGGCGCTTTGGATAAGTACCATGATGAAAACTGGGCAAACATGCATCATGTGTAAGAGAGATTATCTATGTGGACTATTACACTTGGGGGAAAGTTGTCTCATCTTCCATACCTTTCTCATGACATTTCCATCTAACCAATCCATATCATTTCCATCCTTTTTCCCATCTAATTTGATCTTGATAAGGACTGGGCTGCAAACATAAATCATGCTTTGGGAAAACTCTTGACATGTCAATCCTTTGGTCATACACTATCCTTGCAATATCACGTCATTGTCTACATAGTATTATCCAAATCCATATCTCAGAGAAAGCAATTATTCCTAGGTGACATAATCCTTGGAGATCATAGGCTAATTTGTCCATTCAATAATTCCGATGTCTCCTATCCTTTACCAAAGAAATCCATTATCCTTTCATACCTATCACTAGAATTGGTTTTCCCTTGTCATTGGTTTAAGGATTCTAATCCACTTATCCAACATCCCTCCATAACCCAATTCAATCCTGGAAAGAACTCATTCCAAATGCAACAAGCCTAATCCATACAATCTTGCTATGTAACCTAGCACATCATCCAAAACATTCCTTGGCTTCATTTCTAGCCTTGCTGTAAACCTTGATCATTTACTTATGTTATCATCAGTAGGATATGTATTTCCCAGTCCTCACATTATTTTGTGATGTGTCCTTCCCATATCAACGTCATCATCATCATCACCAATCAATTGGTTTTCATCTTGACTAGGGTTAAGATCATGTTTGTCCTTGGATCCTTGTGCATACTTGCTTGCTTGCTTGTGTGTATCTTTCACATGCATTTTTGACGATCCTTATAGTATACAATCCCACTTTCTGACCAATCCATAATAAATTTAATTCACCCTTCTCATGGCTTGAGAATAGTTGACATTTAGCATCCCCTACTTTTCATATCCATCCATAATACACATTCCTCATCCAATTTGATTCACAATAACTGGTCTTATACCTGATTGAAGGAAAATCCTTGACTTAGGTTTTCATATGGGATCTTAGACATGGTATCAGAGGACATCATTCAAAACATTTCAAAAATCCAAAAAAATTTCAAAACATTCCAAAATAAAAAATAAAATAAAATTCAAAAAGTCCAAAAATAGTCGTAAAATGTCAAAAATCTCAAAAACAACATTAGTCATCAATTCCGTGTTGATGTTAGTCCAAATAGTCAAACTACGTTGCCTCTATGACTTCATGTAGGAAAGGCCATCATTGATGAGCCCCCAAGGCCTAGGTTAGTCCTTTAGTTTTTTCCATAATACACTTTCCATCCATCACAATCCACATTCCATAATAAACCATCCATTGTCAAGGTCAATCGAACTACGTTGCCTATGCAACCTCATGTGGGCAAGGCCATCATCGATGAGCCCTCGAAGCCTAGGTCTATCCCTTAGGTCTTGTCCATCATTACCCATGTTCAATAATAAATTTTCCCTTGCTAAGGTTGACACTTTGGTCAAACACAAACACGATATCTTGCAGAGAATCGAGCTTAACAAATCTCAAAACAATAGACAAACTATCCAACTAGTCCCCAATCCTAACCGATCAATTGCCTAATCCTAAGTATCTGTCAACATTAATTACCTTTATCAGCTATCATTTTGTCTTATACAGGATGTTGCATCCTCGAAACCAAACTCAACATCTTATACTAGGTGTATCATTCCTAAAACCAAAATCAATCCTATCAATTGTCTTATACAAGATGTTGGAGTATCGAAACCATAATTAACGTCTTATACAACATGCTTCATCTCTCGAAACCAGACTTTATCTAGAATCCTATCATACAAACACTCATTGATTAGCAGGAATATCTAAATGGTTTTTGACTCGTTTGGTCTAGTTAGTCTTATCTTTTTATTTGATTTATCTTTGGTCATGTTACTATATGGCTTGAGGAAAGCCAAAAGTGATGAGAAGAGCGATGATGGATCATGACCATTTTCTCTTTGATTTCTATTTTTAGTTTGTCTTGGAAATGACTGGGGCAACTAAGTTCCTTATGTGTGATTGAGGTTCCATTTGGCATAATCAAAATATTCTATGCAAGTTAAAAGTCATCTAACACTTTCTTGCATCAAGACTCACATGCTTTGCGGTTGCTTCTTCACATATTTTGAAAAGGTTCTATTGTCACTAGTATGCATCATGTCATTCCTTTTTTGCAATGTGTATGTCTTTACAAAGGGATAATATTTTGCACCTTGGTCTATGTCATACCTTGGTGTCTGTTACTCATTGCCATAATAAAGTGCTCCATGATGATAATTGTGCACTAAAATTAAAAATCAAAATCTATCAACAAGATCTCATATCAATTCATTTAATTTCATCCATCCTATTTCACCTCATCTAACTATTCTTCACTTCTTATTAACATTTTCTTCTTGCTAACTTTTCTTTTGTTAGTCCTTGCACTTAAGCACATCAAATTAACTTGTCGATAAATTTGCCAATTTTTTTGGAATTTTTCAAAAAATTGCCAAATTTCCCAAGGGGCACCACGCTATCCCATCTTAACCAGGGCATACTAGGGCAAGTTACGAGTCGAAATTTCTTGATTATTCTTTGACACAATGCTCAAAATATCATTGTATCAAAGAGGGAAAAAATGTAGACACTAAAACATGTCCTAAGTCTACAAACAACATTTTTGTACTAATTTGCATCTTTCCTACATAATTAAATAATTTTTAAATAATTTAATTATTCCTTAATATCACTTTCTTCTATTAATTACATAATTTTATATTATTTAGTTAATTCATTTTATCTTTATTCTTCTCAGATTAATTAAATAAATCTTATTTATTTTCGTCACTAATGGTGTTCTTTTTATCTATAATTAAATAAATGCATTTATTTAATTATTCACTATCATTTTCTTCTATAGCTAAATACATTGTTATTCATTTAATTATTTATCATCCAAGTTTTTCTTCCATAATTAAATAATTGTTTCTAATTATTTACCATCTCATTTCTTCTATAATTAAATAATTGTTTTTCAATTATTTAATTATTTACCACCTCTTCTCATTTATAATTAAATAATTATTCTTAATTATTTATCTCCCCGTCTTCTTCTATAATTATCTAATTATTTTTAATTATTATTTTATTCATCCATCACCTCCCAAATTAAATAATTGTTATAATTATTTAATTCATCTAACCCTATCCATCATTCAATTCATTTGCCTATGCCACATTAATTATTTATTGTTTCTTCAATCAATCTCAACCATTGGTCATGTTACATCATCACTCAATCCTCACCATCCATCTAATTTGGATTTCTATAAAAGCAAGCTATCAATTCCATTTCAAGGTTAACCACAATCTTCAACATTTTGCTTTCAATCATTCATCTTGAGGAACCACAATCTTCAAATTTTTTCTATCACTCACATCATTCATCTTGAGATCTTGCTATCAATCATCTACATTGAGCTTATTGCCAATATTGCACACTACAAATTTGAGAGCAAACAAGCAAATTTGAGAAGAGCAATGGAGGAGAATCAACTTTGGCATTCAATCTGAGGTGTATTTGTTTTATTATTTTAATCATTTGTCATCTTGTGCTTCATTGTTAGATTAGGGTATCTATGGCTTGAATTTAGGTAGTTTTGTGGTTGCTATCGATGATTCATGCTTTTCTCTCAATTTTCCTTGTCTTACACTTACTTATCTTATATTCCTCTCTCTACCCATATTATTTTCTCCCACCCAACTTTCCTTCCTAGCCCACCTTTCCCTTGATATCCTTTTTTCTACTATCCATTCCCTAATCTTCCATTAATATTCCCCCATTTCATTTGTTCCTTTACTATTTCCTTTGCCTTCTTGGTCACACCATCTTATTGACCATTTTGACCTCCACATAATATTCCTCATCTCAACCCCAACATGTATCTCCCTCTTCTCCTCACCCACTTAATAATCTGACACATTTCCTCTTGATGATGACCACTTTGACCATGATGCTCAAAATAAGTTTATACAAAACTAAAAGATTCAATGTATAGCTTATTATCTTCAAATTATTTGATGAGGTAAGAACATATAGGATGAAATTTAACCTTATACATCATCTATATTTTCTTCTAACTTTTATACATTACCTTCTCTCTATTCCATTCCCATAATCTCTCTAATATCCATGTTGTTCTCCACTCTACCTATTTTCCTCCCTACATAATCCTCATTTCACTCATACCTCTTTCTTTCCTAATTCTTCCCAACCTTACACTTATTTTTATCTCTCATCCCATCTAAACTCTATTCTACTTCCTAACCTTATCCATCACAAGTATAATTCACCTTTCCATTTCACACGCTACTTCTCTAGCTACTCCCCTTACTTCTATTCATGGTATTTTTCTTTCCCCCCTTCTTCATTTCCACTCTCTCCCCTTCAATTTTGTCATCATTCTTTAAACCAAGATCGATACTCTCCCTTGTCTTTTAGAGTTTTCTATTGATTTTCATTATAATACTCTCTCCCCTAACAATATTTCTCATCCTTTCCTCCTACATTAATATCCCCTAGGGAGACCCTACAATGCATGTGTAACCATTTAATGCAAATTACCTATTTTTTATGATGACCATATTCTAGCAGAAGTCTTCCCCCACACAGCTAATGATTATTCTCTTGAGTGGTTCTACTCTCTTCAACATAGTTATATTTTCTCCTAAATGAAACTTTCTCATGCATCTATCCAACATTTTCAAGTCAATGTTGGCTTGAAAGTTACCTATTTTGATCTAGTATGATGTAAGCAAGGACTTATTATGTTAATGTCTTTGTCATGCAATATTTGTATGTGTTTAAAATATGTGTATTATCACTTGGGGATGATATATAACATATATTTGTCAAAAATATAATCACTCTTATTAATGATAAAGCCATATTCAATTATTATACTTGTTTTTCATATCTTTGTACGAGTTTAAGGGATTGTGAGACTAAGCTACCAAGTGTGAATATTTTACCTTATTATCCCTCTTTCTCTACTACTTCCACTTATTTTGAATTCCATTCCAAATTTTCCAATCCACCCTTTAAGAAATCTATTTTTACCTCAAACTTTTTATAATTTGAAAAAATAATCCAATATTTACCATGTTGATAATCCAAAAATAGATCTAGTTTTATACTTCATGGCATGTTTTTAGATAGTGACCTACTTATTGAGAATGTTTTGGATTATTTGGGATATATTTGAAAATTATTTGGTATAGGATAGATTATTTCAAGATTACTTCTAGTCATAGTGGGATTTATAAATGTAGTTGTGTTGTGAGGACAAACATAATGATCCTTTGAAATTGAAACTTGTATATGAGTTCATATTTGGATTCCTCTCATTTTTTTTATAATTTAAAAAAAATGAAAACTTGTTTCAAGTTCATATGTAAAATTTATGGCTCTTGGAAGAAATAGGTCAAATAAGGTTTATGAAGTAGTTATTTTATCATGGAAGTTGAGAACACATGTTCATAGGTCTATAGATAGCAATGACTTAATCATTAACTAGTCAATATAAAGTGGTAATTTTTTCCTATACAACCCTAAGCATCTATTTATAGTCCAAATTATTGACTTTTAAGCTTATTATCCCTCCTTGCTACTTGCTTTAGCTTCCATCATGCTTGAGAATATGTAAATAATGGATTTAAAATAAATTAAATGTAGATATATTTTTAGAGTCTAGTATTCTTATTTTGAGAGCTATTTGTGATAATTGTTCTAATATTTTTAACTATATTGGGGTAGAGAGTTCAATGGAGAGTTAAAAATTAGTCTTGGGAGAGATATTAGTTACTATTGAAGGCTCTTAGACAACTTATGAGCTGAAATAATTTATAGTATTTCCATCTTAGAGTACTTAAGTGAGTGTGACTCACATCTTAGTAGAGGTTTTACCCGCAAGGGTTTTCTCCACATTATTTTATGTGTCTCCATTACTTAGGGTATTATTATCTAATTTATTGTTCTTAATTGCAACCTAAGATCATGTAAGAATTATTTAAATTAGTTTATCTCATTATTTACTCTATCTATAATTTATAAGTTAGTAACTAACCTCAGGAGTATCCTTGATAGTTAATGAACTTAGGTGGTTTTAGAGAAAGAATTTTCTTTTTAGAGTTTGTTGTGGTGAATTTTTATGTACAAAACATAGAGAAAATTTGGAATATCATTATATTATTAAATATATTTGTGTGATTTCCAAAAGTAAACCATAAGAATGGATAGAGAAGAATGAATCCTTGATAAGGAAATAGGGTTCCTTATTCTAAAAGTTGTGATTTCTCATTTTTCTCAATTTGTGGAGGCTACAACATGGAAAATGGAGACTCTTGTTTAAAATTTAACCTAATGGAAGAGAAATGGGACAACCATATCCATAAAAATAAAAAGGTTTCCAATGTAAATCAAGTCTTCAAAAAATGGCTCAAGAATAAGGCAAGCTAAGAGATGAGATTTTTCATTAAAAAGAGATACAAAAAACTTGGAGCAATGGTTTAAGTAGCTAGAGGTATATTTTCATTTGCATTCTTTTAATTTTTAAGGAATTTTTGTATGCTAACTTATATTTAGGAAAAGATGCACTAACATGATTTTAAGATTTGTCGATTTATATGGATATTGTGAAGCATGATCCTATTGGGAAATAATTTAATGAGAATTATCATGAAGGAAAAAAATGTTTGGAGTTTGAAGGAGATAATACACATGCTCAAATTTCTCCATCATTATCGAAGGCAAGTGGAGTTATGAACAATACTAATGAGGAAAACTCAAAACTTGTAAAGTTTGTGATCATTGTGAGAAAGATGGACATAGATAATCCTCATGTTGGAGGTTGCATCCTTAGTTAAATTATCAAAAAAATATTAAGGGTAAGAACTCTTATTCCTCCAATAAGAATGATGAAGAGAATGGTTATACTTCCTTATAGTTGAATTTTAAAATTTATTATAGTACTAGGAAAGGTGGTTTTGTGACTAAGTATTTCTCAACATGAAGTTACATGTAAATGGTCTTGAGGTGGATGCTTTGTTTGGTTCTAAGTTAGTGATGATGTTTTTGTAGATGTCATTCTTATGGATATTTGTGTTGTTGCATTAGGTAGTACATGATTGTATGACAAAGAGGTAGTTTATATAGGAGATGGAACATATATCATATGATCAAGAATGATAGTAAATTCATGTTGTATTAAATTATCATGAAAATTTAAATATTATAGCATCTTAGATATTAATAGAAAGATGCGTTGAAACACATATAATTCCTTTGGAGAAAATTAGTGTTGTAAACATTACTCCATGATTACACAATTTTCCTTTGTATCAATTATATAGCTGGAGGTAGATAAAAATTAAGTTATGTTCAATATTTGTATTATGGTGTAAGTTGAAGAGGAGTACATGTTACTTGTTGAGGAGTTCTTCCACCTTTATCCATTGTGTACCTAGTTTGTGAGGACAAAAATCTCCTTGATTGAGGAGATATGATTTGAAGGATTTGGTTTTGTAATCCATGACATGTTTCTAGATTATACCTTACTTATTTGATGCTTGAGAAGGTTTGGGATGGTATGGGACATCTTGAACATTCTTTAGTAGATGAGACATCTTTCAAGGATTGGTTCTAGTCAATGAGGGCCTCATAATTGTAGTTGTGATGCAAGGGGAAAAAATAGTCATTATTAAAATATGAATATGATTTAATTTTTTGGATTCCTCTCAAAAAGTGTAATTTCAAAATATGACAACTTTTTTTGAGTTTATTTGTAAAAGTTATGGATCTCCAAAGAAGTATGTCAAAGAAGCTTTATGAAGCAAAGAAATTGACATGGAAGTGGTGAAAACATGCTCATTGGTCTATAGAAAGTGGTGACTTCATTAGTCACCAATGTACAAAAGGTAGAAAATTTATTCTAAAAAACTATGAGCATCTTTTAGCAATCCATATTCTTGATTTTTGGGATTGTCATTCCTCCTTGGTGGACATTGTCTTCCTTGATGGTGTTTAAGGTTAAATTAAACATTGATGGTGTTTGTAGAATCTTGTATCTCTTTTGATGGGAGTTATTTGTGGGGTTTATTATCATATATTTAACTTTATTAGGGTTGAGATCATTTTTATTGATGTAATTTTAGAGTAACTATGCCAATGAGACACATTTTTTTAGATTTAGGGATTTCTCTATTTTTTGGATTAAATAAGTTGGGAAATGGTTTTTAATCCTTTTCAGATTTTTCTTACTAGACCACAACTAAGAGCTAAACATAACTCATAACAAAAAATAATAGAGAAGCAAAACAAAATAATGCATAACAAAAGAAAAGAACATAAATCAAATATTTTGACTAGCTAACAAGGTCTCCCAATCAGTAGTCATAATTTAGAGTTTCTTCCCATGTAGTAGCATTGAGAGTCTTCTTGTCCTTCATATTTTTCTTTGTTTCTTCCTTTTCCTCCTCATTCTTTCATTTTTATTTCAACTTGCAAGGTGATGAAATTGGAGTCTGTTCTTCTCATCATGTCATTAGTCCCATTCACCATACTGTTCATAATTTTCTATAATTTAACCATTTTATTTTGACAAAGCTTCATTGTGTTGTACATTTTTTCCCATCTTTCAATGCAACTATCACACTCTTTTCCTTTGTCCAACATTTGTACAAGGAAATTCACTTTGTCATTGAGATCCTCAAGGGTAGTATATATATCAACAACATTATCATAACCAATAATATTTTCACAATCATGAGGCTTCATGTCATCCACCTTCACTTAGTATTTATCAAAATCCTTTGACCCCAACCTTGTATCAACTGTCTCCTCTTCCTCATTATGATCAGGATAAGTAAAAAACTTTAGTTTCCTCTTATTCACTTTCTTCCTCATATTTCTTAGACTATTGATTATGAGAATCTAAGGTTATTTCTTGCACAACAATCTGACTGACCCTACCCTCATCTTTGTTATCATGACCTCTACACTTAGTGTCACACATGTATTTGCCTTAGCTATCCTAGTAGGTCTTCTACCCCCACTAGCATATTTTCCAAAGACTTATTTTAAAATTTCAATCTCCTCAAGGTTTGAAGGCTCAAATTTTGTGTTCTTGTTAGGGGTTGACTTCATTATTTTTACTTTTTGTAGATTTTCTTGGAGTCTTAGACACAAAATCTAACCTATGCACACCCTTCTTAAGGGATAGAAAGATTTTATCTAGGGAAGAGACTTTTTTATTTTTATCATTCAAGGATTTCTTAGTAGAGACATGGGTGGAAGGAATGTGATCCTCATTCTCTAGCTCCCTGTTGGAAAAGGTGAGCTTATTTTGACTTTTCTCCCTAATAGCCACTTACTCAGAACCTTGGAGAAATTCATAGGAATCTATAATGTGTGCGTCCTCGGTACTAGGCCCATAATTATTTTTTACCTTTCCCTTTTGTTTGAATATTTTAGAAGAAGGGGGGCTAACAATGATAAAAATGTGTTAAGAAAATATTATATTGATAATGAGAGAAGATTAATCATTAGTAGAGGGGGGGGGGGGAGGTTAAAATTCTCCACAAAGGACAACAATAAGAAAGTAAAATTAACATGATTTTTATGCCTAAGATGGTCCAAGAGAGGGAAATGATACCCACAAACTATAGATAATTTTTCCTCAAGTGTAAAATACTTGATAAGGTAGAAAGTTACAAGGGCCCAAGGTGAAAGAAGTGTCATCCTATCATAGCTATTCTAATCACACACAACAACTTCACCTTCCTCCTGAAATGACTCAATGAATTGCTTCTCCCTATAATTTTCAAACCTTGAGACCTTCCTACCATCCTATTTGAGATCAATAGCTTTCCTTTTCTTGTGTCTCTATTATTTATGGTCTTTTTCTAATATCTTGTTCTAAAATATGATATGCTACTATACAAGAATTGGTCAATTTAATTACTTTCATATTTTACTTTATCTACATTATATAATTTGGTGACTAACTAAGGAATATCCTTGGTAGTTTACTATCTGGTTGAACCTTCCACATTTTCTTTAAATTCCATTGCCTTCAAACCAAAAAAACCAACATAGATTTACTCATCTTACGAATTCTCTTGATGTTATCCAAAACTATCTTGTCACAACTAACTTTATTACTCTCCCTCTTATTTTCCATTTAGAAAATTCTCTTCTCATCCCACATAGCCATGATGAAAAATATTTTTTATTAGTATCACTATGTCCTAAACCGTAAAATTTCATAGATCTAATAACGCCATACATGTCAAGGGCCACAATTATAATGACAACTGATTTCCATCCCCTCATGATTAGAATATATGTTTATACTAATCCATCCCCTTGAAATTCAAATCATATAAATAATGTTATTGGTGCTTCTATTCATTATTCTCCTATTCAAATTAATACTTCTACCACTTATCCTCGTATCCCACCATCCCTCATTTGTGTACCTTTGCTTCCCTTTCATGATTTTTTTGGTTCTCCTGACACAAAAATTTCTTATTCATCTTCTTATATTCTTATCACAATTTCCTATTATATTATCAAGGCCATATTTACATTGGAAATATTATTAGCTTTAGAGAATAATGCTACCATCCTTCTTGACTCAAATTGTTCCTTTAACATAGTGATAAAAGAATTTTTATACAACCATCATTTTCAATAGGATTTTATACTACATGTAGAGTTTAACTAAAAAGATTTAAGGATAATTTCATTATTACCTTGGGATGAATCATTTTTCCTCTCCAAATTAGTCTTAGACATTTGTTTAGCCTATTCCACATCATTCTTACCTATAACTACTTCAAAATTCTACTCTAGGCCACCCTTGGGATGAACAGGTCAAAGTGGTCCTTTTAGTTATAATCAAATGTATCAAAATTATTTATGATAATGAAGTGGTAACCATTCCATTCCATGATTACCAAACCTTTTTGAGTTGGGGAAAATCACTATCAAAACTTTTCTTTTAAAACCTACGAGATGACCTTATGAGTGCCATTATACTCTTTTCACCTTATGCAAATATTTTAAAGAGAAACATGCCCACATTCATTCTAAAAATCCTAATACAATTATATTCCCTCATGAGCCATTATCCCACAAATTTAAAATATTTTTTCTCCTAACACTCCTCACTTTTCTATTACTACACTTTCTGCTAGTTCCTTTCCTCTTCCCTCTACTTCTAAACTAGCTAACCCAAACTCAAAATAATATACCTCTCTCATGTCCCAAAGAATTTATGCTGTCCACATTTAACCTATCCTACCACTCATGATATTAATCCTCTCTTAAAATATCTAGCTCATAAGCATCCTTCCAAACCTAAGCCAAAGAAACTTCACTACATCTTCCTCAAATCAAAACTCCAACTTCCACCTAATTCCATTGCACCTCTAGTCTCAAATATCATGATAGAAATTATTTTCTAGATTAGAAATGATGTACGATGATCCTTATATAATCTCACAATATGTTGTGTTCCTTTTAATCCCATTTTAGTTTTTATCACTAATTTAACCCTACATCCCTTCACCCTCATGATATGACTAAGATTGTTTAGCTTCCCATCCACCATATAAATATTATCTTTCCCCCCTTTCACTTTCCATGGGGTCAAAGATGAATTTTTACTATCAAGGAATATCTTCTCAATATATGTTCCTCCCACACTCTTAATTGCAACATCTTTTCCTATTATATTTTCCCTCTTATTCAATTCTCCTTTCATGCTTTTTTTTTAAATTTTTAAAATGCTTATTATTTTCCCTTACCATGGGAGAAAGGATCATGATAATAATTTTGGAAACAAAACTTTCCTCTCTCCTTTCTTATTATTTAACCATTTTATCACTTTCTTTTTTTGATTGGTACCTTAGGAATTTTTAGCTTGGGCCAAGCTAGATGAGGCCACAATTGGGGGACCTCTTCCTCGGTATGAACACATTGCATTAACATGAGTATTCCAAACCCACAAGCCTAGTAGCCCAATAGGAGCACAAAGCCCATGAGTACACCAGGCCGACAAGGGTTTGGGGGGCATGAAGACAAGGGTAGGAACACACACAACTTTAATGCTAAGGTTCAAGACTATGAGCACATTGGATCAGTGAGGGCACAATACCCGCGATCACAATGGCCTAGTGGAGGTTTGTGTTACAGTAATAAGTTATTTCACTTAATTAATTTAATCATATTGGTTAATTAATTAATTCACTTATCACTTTAAATTTACTTAAGTTAAACTTAGGAACATTAATAATTAATTATTTATTAATTATTAAGTGTGCACACTAGGGTTTCTTTTTAGGTTTTGATCTCCTTTCTTAAGGATTGATCTCATTGTAATTATTCATTCTCTACGGAAACATATTCAATGCGGTAGTTGTTCACATAATGCATATTTGATGTTTTATCAGATTTGAGTTGTTGAGCAATAATATCTTGCTTATTTCTTCATAGTGTGATAGGTTTATCGTTGTAGGTGATTCTTGGAGCTGTGGGAGTACATACATCTACTCTAACATGATATCAGAGCACTAGATTTGTAGCCGCCTTGTCCACATTTTTTAAAGAAATCAACTCATGCATTAATATCCATGATCCGTGGTCAGATTTTGAGTATTTCATTAAATCCTAAGCTAAAGAAATAGTCATGTTTGCCTTTCGTTTCGTCAAAAAAGGCCTCCATTTGTCAGATCTACGAGGGTTTGAAGTTTATGAGGGTTTCCAGATCTAGAGCGTACCTAAAATTTTGGAGAATTTTCAGCCCAAATGGACCTCACCATCGTGTTCAAAGTGCCCAAAAACCCCTAAATTGACTATCACATTGTCGAAATCGGACATAGTGACTCCGGGAGGCAAATTTTTTTCATTTCTGGGTCGTACGGCCTAGTACGACACACAATCTGAGATTTAAAAAAAAAAATAGTGTTAAATGGGTGCCACCGTCAGTAAATGCTAGCGGTTAGTCTAACTGCCAGGCTTTCCCCCAAACCCTCTTGGAGCATTTTTGGTATTTTGGCCATAACTTTTGCATACGAACTCGGTTTTTCAAAAACGAAATATCATCGGAAAGCTGGTTCCAATCCCAATCCGATGGTTGAGGTTTGATTTTTGATTTTTTCAGTTTTGATTCCTTTTTCGCCAGTAGAAGATAGAACATGTTTTTTGCACTCTGGGGGGCGTAACTTCTGCGTCCAAACTTTATTTTTCAAAAACAAATAGGTGTTGGAAAGGTGGTTCTGCGCTCTTTCCATATCTACAACTGGTTTGATAAGATAATTTACTAGGTAAATTTTATTCAAATTTGTGTGTTTTACACTTTGCTTAATTACTTGGATGTTCTGGCACCTACATGAGATCTGTTTGCGTTGGATGGGTTATGTTGATTTGATTTATCGTTGCTGAGAATTTCAGTATCTAATTTTTTTATTTGAGTGAGTATCATGGGTTTTTCTACTCACCCTTATGTGATCAAGCTGGATAAGGACAACTATGAGTCTTGGCGTCATGGCATCCTGACACATCTCAGGTGGCTTGGTATTTTTCCTCATTTGTATGGACTCATACCTACACCATACACATCAAGGAGTTTATCAACATGGGTTATTATTAGAGATCATATTGTAGGGGTTATTGGTTGTAGTGTTGATTTTGACACTTTGTGTGCTTTATCTGACATTCGTTGTCCTCGCACACTTTGACAACGTCTTTGGGATATTTTTGGAGACTCTAATATCTCTCCATCCCCAGAGGATCCCACTACAGATTGTCTCATCCCTCTTGCAAATGTAGATTTCATACCCTATGATAATCGTACTCTAGAGGAGCTTGAGCATATCACAAGCCTTGCATGTGTCGATGGTTCAGAGACTTGTATTCATGTTCCCACTCTTTAGATTGAGAATTCATTAGCATCTCCTGTTGTTCATGATTCAGTGCAGCAGGGCATCATTCATCTTCCAGACATAGCTACTTTGGACTCTTATTTTGCAGACATATCTTTCTTGTTTGTGGAGTCTTATATTGCAGATTTGGAGGATTATTTTGAAGACATTCATCTCCTCTTTGTTGACAACCACAACACTGATGTTGGCCCATCATGTTCATCATCTTTGGAGCATGTGCTTCATCAGTCTTCACAGGTTTCAGGATTGACATTTTCTCTTTATGACTTGAGGATGCTTGAGCAGTTTTCAGAGACACCTGCCATTTGGATTTGGATTCCAGATTCACCCATATTTTTGGATTGGCTTCACATTTCATCAATTGGCCTATTTCTTCCTAAGGGGATAAATGTTGTTTGCAGGCAGTGGATCATATTTTGTCTTCAGATGTTAGCCAGTGATACAGGAGCTATTTCTTTGTGGGGGGGATTTATATCCTCTTTTTCTCTCTCCTATGAGGGGAGCATATTTTGTACTTGTGTGATAGAAGCAGTTCTTCAGGGGTCATGTTGAGTCCTCCTTATATCTCTCTTCTTCTTTCACTCTTGTATTTCCATCTCTTTTTGGAGAGGAGTTTTTCCCATTGGGTTTTCTCCTTTACTCCACTTTATAGAGATTTGGTTGTGATTGGGTACCTGATCAGGCCTTGTTGCCGAGACCCATCTTTGCTTTCATGCATCTTTTCCTTAGTGTTTTAGCTACTTCCTAAGTTCATCTTAAGGGGGGTGTTAGAGTAATAAGTTATTTCACTTAATTAATTTAATCATATTGGTTAATTAATTAAGTCACTTATCACTTTAAATTTACTTAAGTTGAACTTAGGCACATTAATAATTAATTATTTATTAATTATTAAGTGTGCACACTAGGGTTTCTTTTTAGGTTTTGATCTCCTTTCTTAAGGATTGATCTCATTGTAATTATTCACTCTACGACAACATATTCAATGCGACAATTGTTCACATAATGCATATTTGATGTTTTATCAGATTTGAGTTGTTGAGCAATAATATCTTGCTTATTTCTTCATAGTGTGATAGGTTTATCATTGCAGGTGATTCTTGGAGCTGTGGGAGTACATACATCTACTCTAACAGTTTGAACCTTGTTGGAAACAACAACAATGCCATGAATGATATTTTATATCACATATTTTTTTTGCTACATATTTTATATCACATATTATACCTTAGAAAAATTTACATTTTATTTCCTTTTAACTAATTGTATATTATCCTCAAATTTATTATATCTCTTCATAATTCAATCAATTTTAAGGGGTCATAAATTCTCCTACCTTCACTCCTAGATCACAGTGTACATATTTATAGAAATTTATTTTTATAGGTCCATTATAGCTTTATTATTTTTTGTTTCAATGGTTTTATCACAACCATGGTACTTTAATCTACATGGATCCTTCATACCATCAATTTAAGGATTTGAGGTGGATCCTTCATAACCAATTTAATGTTTAGGTGGATCCTTCACATCCAATTTTATGTCAAGATAGCTCCTTTATAGACAAACACATATCTAAGTGGCTACTTCATAGCTAATTCCACATTTTAGTGGTTCCTTCACAACCAAAATATATCTAGGTGTAGCGTCGTAAATTGTCACCCTTGATAATTTCACACTATGTTTTGCTCCCCCTAAGTGATTGGACCTAATTGTACACCTATTTTCCTAAATTATGCATCCCATGGCCTGTTTTAACATTTATCAAGAAATCAAATTGCAAGACCCAAATATACATCTAATGTTTTTCTCTCAACACTTTAGATCCTGAAAAATGAGGGATTTGGACCAGGGTGTCCTTGCACCCTAGTCCCCTTAGTGTGGCCCCAAATTTTAAAATGTTGGTGGTAGTAATTTATTATTTGAAATTCAAATTATAATTGTCGTTTGCTAGGATTTAATTTTCAAAAAATTAGATCAATTACATATAAATACATAGTATTTTCACAATTTTAATGAAAGAAGCATTCATAAGGAAATTCACAAGTGATTATTACACTTCAAAGAGTAGTCAAGATCAAAATTTCATTTAATTATTTTAGCATTTCATCATCAAAGTATCATTTCAAGTTTCATGTGAGTTTGTTCATGTTTATGCATGCATTTTATTGTGAGTGTACTAATGCTTGTAGGTCTTCAAGTCAAATCAAGCCAAATTGCAATCAAGCCTTGGGGTGATGTGTATGAATTCAGTCCTTCAAGATATCATATCTGAGTGGTGAGTGGAAAAAATTTGCTGATACATCATTCATTTATCATTTAGCCTCTATCCCTCAAAAGGATAAGCTCTCTTTATCATCAATTTTTCTATTATGGAGGTGGAAACACCGACACAGGGTTTGACTGAGGCAAACCCCTATATATGGCACAACCTTTCCTTCCATTTTGAATGTGCATGTAGAGATCTGAAGAGGATTGGAGGAATATTTGAAGATAATTCACTCATTCATACATTCAAGCCCTACAACTTGACAAGATACGAAAACTACAATATCTTAGAGATAGACGAAGATTCGACCATGGGATCTAGAAGGAGGAAGCTACATACTAGAGACATGAGGAATACAAAATCAGATTTTAGTTTTAGACACCCAAAATACGGCATACTTATGCCCTAGTCCACCCAAAATCAACTCAAGTTTGAATCATAGGTGCATACATGTCTGCTTTATCTATTTCTTGTCTTTAAATTTGACTTCCAGATTCTAGTTTCTCTACATTCATACTAGAATAGTGCATTCTCATAGTCATTTAGTTGCATTATTTCATTTTCATTTCAAATCCATTTCAAAATCCACAACAATCACACACAAAGGGTTGATTGACTCACCTTTCAGGTTGCAAGTCAATCTCATACCCTTGCCAACCCCTAATTCCAATGTTATGTTAGAAAAAGTGACAAATCCTAGTGAGACCCTAGGGTTTCATCTTTTCTAACATAAAACTAGGTAGCTCCTTCATAAAAATTTCTAATCTCTTCTCATAATTTATAGTCTAGATAAACCTTGAAGGATCCCTATCATTTCTCAAATTATTGGGTTGAAAGTAGTATATGATATCTTATTATGTGTGGTACTACTTGTCAATATATTTCCTATTAACAAACTTTAACATCTTCCTCTTGTGTGTGTGCATTACAAGTTTAGATATGATGCACAAGTGAAATGAACAAATGATAAGGGGTATGAACCTTTAAATGTACTTCAATATATCCTTTTATAAAAAAATGAATGTTTATTTAATTTAGCATGCTTGATACACTTTAGCTCAAGTATATGCTTCACATTTTCACTCCATGTTTTATACTCATTTTAGTGTTAATGTACCTTAAACATGATTATAACTCATTTTTACTATTTCTAAGCATAAAACCCCCCAATGGTGTGTCGTACCACTCAACCATGGCCCAATTTGATTAAGACATACCATTCCCCTCTATTTTTTATGTTGTGTCCTTTAGGACATTAATACTCCTACTCTTTTATCCCCCACCAAATTTGAATCCATTCTATTTCCAAAAGGCATTATGATATCTTATTAATGACTATATTATAAATAAAACCTTAAAAGGTACCCTTTCACCCCCTTTTTTTCCTCTTATAGATCTGTTTTGAATCTCTTGGTTTTCCTCACTCTTTCTCATTATCTCATACTAAGATTTTTTCTACTCATACTAACTTTCCAATTCCTCCATTGTAGACCATAAAAAAATCCTCTAGAGATTAGATTTGATCCATTACCATCCCCATGACACATCCTTCAATTACCCTACTTCCATTTTTCCTCAAACACTCCACACACACATTTCTAAATTCATAAAGACTTAGCAATCCTTATCACTCTTGCACACATCATCTATTTCCATTTGCATTCATTATCACACACTTGAAAAACTACCATTTACTTATGTTTTTGATTAAGGCAAAGACAAGTTTTGATGGGACCCCGAAACCTATTACAAGCAGATTTTGAATGGATCTGGAACCCAAAACCAGAAGGTTGTTAAAACTTAAAGACATGGAGGCATAAACAACCAAGGATAAAAAGGCCATCAAACAGCCATCAACTGACCAAAAACTAGCCCCCCAACCAAGAACCATCAAGATTTACATTTAGAATTGCTCTTGTGGGAGCGGAGAGTCATGTCAAAAGGAGGTTTAGAGGACTTATCTTTTTTTCCCTTTACAGTGATCCAACCCTCTTCCACTTGCGCTGCATCAAGCCAAGCCAGCGAACCATTGTCCATAGGAGGAAAGCCAGCAGCTGCTGTCTTAAAGATTTCATCTGTATTCCTCTCAGTAGGCGTGGTCAAATCAAGAGAGACACCCGAAAAGGTAGCTGAAACACTGTCACAAGAAGTGGCAACCAAAGACCCACTCTCAACCTCAAAAGGGGGCACAACATTGTTGTCTTGCAAAGCATCAACAATCCTGCCATTAGAGACAGTCAGAGAGGAAGCCTCAAGGCCTTGTGATTCCTGAGCAACAACCTCCGAGAAGCTCCTTGGTTGCTCAACCTTCTTCACAATCATGTAGTGTTGTGGGGAAGCATCTTTCCACCATGTAACCTTCATGGCTTTTTTCTCAAAACCACATTGAGCAGCAACATGACCTGTTTTGAAACATCTTCTACATTGAAAGGGAATCCCCTCATAGTCCAAAGCTTGGACCCAAGAACTCTTAGAAGTTTTAAGTAGAATTTTGGCAGGCAACCCTTTTGAAATATCCATTTCAACCAATATGCGGGAGTAATCCCACAATACTGGTTTACAATTTTTGGGCAAACTGGACACTAAACTATTTTTTTAAAACTAAATCTTCACTTTCGGGCTCTTATAACAACTAAACCGTGAGGAATTTGAAGATGATGCAAACTAGTGATTTGTGACGTTTTGTCTATAGATTCTAAATATATTTTTTTCAAAATTTTTGGAATCAGATTGCACTTCTTTTTCCATCTCCTTTGAAAACTAGCTTTTTTGAAAAAACAACATTTTTAAGAAGTGATGCTCATTGTATACAACATAACTTTTTTTGTATGAAGGATAAAATTCTAATTTTTTCAAATTTAGATTCGTAACTACGATATCTAGCACTTTCATTTGGTTTCATTGTTTTTTATTAAATATATTTTCCTTAACCAAGTTTCGAAGTCAAACCAATTAAAATTCAGACATAGGCGGACTGTATACAACATAACTTTTTCTGTATGTATCAAAATTCATTTTTTTTAAAAATGGATCAAGGACATCAATACCCAGCCTGAACATATTTTTAAATTTTTTTTTTTGATAATCTACTATTTTTCCCCATGTGTAGAATAAAGAGCTTGATTTTCGGTGAAAAACCTATGTTTAATAAAACTAAAAGAACAAACACATAATAAAACCAAAACATATTAAAATTATATTCATTGGATAGCCCGTTCCAATGACTACCATCATCATTTGATCCCCCAAAAGTTAATTCAAAAGTATTTTTTTATCAGCATTTTGATAGGTGTAAAGGAGATTCCATTGTAGGTATGGTTTAAAACTAGCGGGGTTCTATCCAAGGGGGTTTGATCTAAGGTGGTTTGACCAAAACCTCTTCAATTGGAATCCTTAAAATGGATTTTTTTAAGGCTTAAATCATTATATTTTCTAAAAATATGTGATTTCAGCAAAAATTAGAATCTCCCAGAAATTGTAAACCAGCTTTGTGGGATCACCTGCGGGCAAAGGTAAAGTGAAACATATCAGAAGATGCATCATCCACCAACAAAAAATCACCAAGAGCCTCACCCACTTCCTCTAAAAGGGAGTCAGTCCAAAAATGGAGTGGAAGATTAGGAAGCCAAACCCAAATCGGGATTTTAGTGAAGGTTTCAGAAGAGGGGTTGAAATCAGCATGCCAAGGCTTGATCATCAACAAAAAATTGTCCTCCTAGCTAAAAAAGTGATTACATAATATTTTGTTTCTATCCATATCAATGTCAAATTTAGCAACAAAAAACCCCTTGGCCATGGGGAAAATATGAACTTTACCAGTTATTAAAGGCTCCCATTCTTTTGAGATCTAGGAATGCAGCTGAGGGAGAGAGGGCCAAAAACCCTTAAACCGACAGATCACCCCATGGGAGGAAAAGGCAGAAGCATTAAAGTCAATTTCCTCCTTTGTCTCAACAGTCAAGTCAATAGAGAAAGCATTAGCCATAGGAATAAATCCGCTAGACGATTGTCTCCCAGGACGAGATCTCTGAGCCAAAGTATTCTGCGAACGGTTACTTATGTTGAAACACACATATCAAGGGATTTATTGAGGCAATCTCCTCAACCTAATCTCTCAAATTTTTTCCAAGACTATAAATTTTGATAGGTTATTCTTCATCATTGGTAGCACTTTTTTGGATTCTATAAGCACTAGAAGAAAAAACTATATTTGGTGAAAAACTCCAAGATGTTTTAGAGTCATATAATCAAGGGATACTAACGTCTATAGAGTTTCACTAGAACTTGTAAAAAACTAGCACTCTTATTGAACACTAGTGCCTAGAGGGGGTTACCAAAACTTACATAAGATCACTAGAATTTCTATTAGACACCAAAACCTATAGACGGTCACTAGTTCCTTTGTCAGAAACTAGTATATTTATAAAGCTATGTTTATTTGATTTATTTTCTAGAACCTAATTGAACACCTCCAAAGCATTTCTTGATTCCTTTTCCAACCTTTTCCCATGTTTTGAACTACATTACATGTCAGAATAAATAAACTCTCTTATCCCTAATACCATTGTTTTATAGTTCCTAAATAATTCTTAGATTTGGTATTTTATTGTAAGTTTAGAGTAGAATGCCCTATTTTTATTATTAAAAAGAAAGATTTGGTTAAGTAGAATAAACATTTTAATAAATAATCAACTATTCTTTATTTAAACTAAAGAGTGTTGTTTAGTTTAGGTACACCAATATTTACTCACTATAGAAACCTATATATAACAACATGCAACCTTACATCCATAGTCATGTCTATGCTAGAAACCTATCACAACAATATGCAACACCTCATGACAATTACAATAACAACATGAAACACATGAATTCTATACATGTATTTTTTTCCTACATGAACCTACATGCTATAATCATATGCTTTAGTTGGATGCACATGAATGCACACATATGCCTATACAAAGAACTAAATATATAGGTGATAATAAAACCAATAAACTAAGAATGGTCTCTAACACCATATCCCCAAGAAATCTCTCATGCAAAATCATGTATCCTATTCATGTAAAACACTACATTCCAAGAACAAAAAATAACTAGAGTAAAGCAAGATTTCAAAGAATATTTTTCAATTTTTTTTTTAAAAGAAATAAGAATATACACTTCATATCTCAATCCCTACAATCAAGGGATTGACATATTGGAAAATTATGCTTTCAATATTCATCTTGGGAAGTGCATCCTACATTATTTTTTTGTGATATAATTATTCTAAATGTTTGCAAGGTTTACAAAACACCTAACATAATAGGATACTTGCATGATGTATTCTCTAGGTCACCAAAGGGTAAACCCATAATATTGGTTTACAATTTTTTTGAGGGAAAATTGTGAAAACACTCCCATAATAAAAAATTCGGGTTTTAAAGGGTTCACACGAACTAAGGGGTTCATACAAACCCAAAAAAGGGTTCGTTCGATCGAACCACCTTTTCCACGTTTGGTTCGCTCGAACCATATTATGACATGTTGTTTTAAGAAAACAAAGGGAAAATTCAAAAAACAGGGGGGTTCGCTTCGCTTGAAAGGGTCAAGGGGGGTTCGCTCGAACCCCCCTTTTCCCCCCTTCTCCCTCTCTTCTACCAAATGTCTGCAAATTTTTTCCTTTCAAAGCTCGAGTTGAGGATGAAAATGGAGGAGACTTCACAGACCCAAATTCCAATTGGATGATGGTAGTCCTCGGAATGATCTATCCATCGAATATAATTTTAATATGTTTTGGTTTTATTATGTATTTTTTTAGTTTGATTAAGCATAGATTTTTCTCCGAAAATCAAGCTCTTTGTTCTGCACATGTGGAAAAATAGCAGATTATCAATTTTTTTTGAAAAATATCATTGCACTAGATATTGATGTCCCTAATCCAACAATTTTTTTTTTGAATTTAGATACATACAAATTTTTTTATGCTTTAGCTAGTGAATCATGTCTAAATTATAAAAGGTTCGACTTTGAAACTTAATTACGAAAACAATATTCAATGAAATGCTATGAAACCAATTCCATGCACTAGATATCGTAGTTACAAATCTAAATTCAAAAAAAATTAAATTTTATCCTTTATAGAAAAAAAGTTATGTGTTAGCCATTAATGTCACTCTTTAAAAATGGTGTTTACTGTTAAAAACTAGTTTTCGAAGGAGATGGAAAAAGAAGTGCAATCTGATTCCAATCTTTTTGAAAAATATATATTTAGAATCTACAGACAAAATGTCACAAATCACCAGTTTGCATCATCTTCTACTTTCTCACACTTTAGCCACTATAGGTTCCTGAAAGTGAAGATTTAGTTAAAAGATTTAGTTCAATGTCCAGTTTGGCCAAAAATTGTAAACCAGTATTGTGGGATCACCCCAAACCAATTGTAAGAAAAAAATACTCTACTGGATTTCAACCTCCTCCGAGCATCTACCACATCATTTTAAGCATGGTGGCTTTGGTGTAGGTTTAATCTATATTGTTATCTTAAAAACATGCTTTCCTCTAGAATCAAACTTGAGATTTGAACACCCCTATGGTTTCTCATGTATCATGTCTTCCATTGTAATAGTAATTGATATTTATACCCTTGACACATGAAAAATGGTATAATTAGGAATGCACAAAGGAGTAGGAAATGATTCTTGTAACCAATGGCTTACACTATCACTATAAGATAGTTGATAACATTTTCTCCTTCTCCTTAATACTCCATACACCATAGACCTCTTTGAGTATCCTCCATGATAGTGAAATATTCCATATGCATATTCATATAACCAATATTCTCTTACATCTATGAATTAGAACTATAGCTATGCGGTTTCTCTAATGCCACAAGGTGTAACATAGTCTTAAGTGCACCCTTTTGCATCACTAATAATTTGCACACTACCACACAATCACATGCATTGGTGGATATTAGTTTCATAGTATGTAATCTTACATGTTGATCCTTGCATTACATGCATGTGCATAGCTCCAAGACCAATGTTGTAAAAATAAAAAGCCACTCCTTAGCTTGTGCACAACTCTTTACATCATGCACCATCTACACCACACTTTCATTCCTACACATGCATATGACATGCAATAAATCTCAACACACAACCTTATGCAACATCATAAAGCATTATACAATATTCTAATGCATCTTGTGGGTCCATTTCATGACATGTACCATTTATTAGCATAGTGCACACAAATATTAACTATTAGAAGGTGAAATGCAACATGTGAAATGCCAATTGGTTCGATTTCCATAACGATCTCTATCTTCATGATCTTGTAAATTATAAATGTACATAAATAACACAATAGATGGAGAGATTTAGTATCTATACATTATAAATAAACAACCACACATCTTCATGATCTGATGTTCCATGCATATAATACACATATTAATAAAATAATCTATTATAGTTTTAGTATTCTTCATTATCTAATATTTTATCTTCATATTACTTCTACATACTAATGACACATCTAGGCCTTTGCCTAGAGTGTTACCCTCTTATTACCTAGGATTCAAATAATTTGTATCAAAGAAATTCATCTTGCATGTCCAACCAAATGAGATCAAATTATCTAAGCTTCAATGTCAAACCATGTGATCCATCAAATAATTACCTTCTAGGTCCTTTTAAATGTATTTAGATGGTGGAGGAATAAGATGTAGTCCATATGATGAACAAAGATGAAATCATAAAGGCTCTTTGAGAACAACATGCCTTTTTGCTTATCGAATTCACAAAAGTCCTTGAAAGGGTAGTTCTATTGGTTAATCAAGTAAAGCTTTCAACAACCAAGTCCCCCTAAATTCCAAGTGAAACTTGACATTCTTGCGTTTGAGAGTAAAATAGATGTAGATGTTGTAGATAATTGGTTAGATTAGACACAACATATTTCTCTATAAATGTCTTGTGATGAAGAAAAGATTAAGTTGTGTTTTTGAAAGTTTCATTATCCATCAAGAAGTGATGGCAAACACATACATTTTATCAATTAGAGTACATTTATATACTATTAAATTAATAATTGAGATTTGACCAAAGAAGAACCAATTTAGGCTAGCAAACTCCTCAATGGTGTCTATCCACACAACTCTTCTCAGACACAAGTTCTAGACATCAAGGTGAATGTGTCTTTGATAACAATTCCAACATAATTTAGCTTTGTAGGCTTAGTTTAATTTTGCAAATAGGTTCAAATTTGTGGGTGTAAAGATCAGATCACTTCCATAGACATGGAAGTGAACCAAAATATTAGACATTAGATTATCAATCTCGAAGTCACCATTTGATAAGTTCCAATTTCTTTACATTGATACTTATCATAATCAAATATGTATTGAAACTAAAACTAAATACCATTATTTTATTTATTTAAATAATGACTATTAATTTCATTAACATAATTAATTTGACCTCTTTATCTGAAATTAAATTAAAAGATATATTAGTTTCCTTAAAAATATGAAACGTTTGATAGATTGTTAATTTTAAAGAAATTAAAATTGATCACAATCCTACTAAATAATATATTGACTTTTTAAATTTAAAGTCATAATTGTCATTATGAATATAACATATTTTCCCTTATAGATTGACAGTTTAAAAAAATATATTTTTATAATATTGAAAAACATATTTTTTGTGACGTTTTTAAATTTAAAGTCATCATTGTCATTATGAATAAAACATATTTTATAATAAACTAAATTAATTTCTATAAAATAATAAACAATATTTATTCATAGTTGGTATGATTTTTCTATAGTCCATGAAGTATTAGAGCAAGCTTTTGGATTCAACTGTATATGTTTTTAGATCGACGTTTGGATTGTTAATTTAATATTGTAGCTCGGACAGTTGTTTCTCCAATTCCAAGAGTTAGCATTTAATTCTTGAGACTTCTAGATAGAAGTTAGTTAGGTCTAGATATTTAATTATTTAATTAAATAATTGATTCCTCTAGAGACTTCTAGAAACCAGTTAGTTAGGGTTTGTTAAAGTCTAATTAATCTTAGCCATTGGTTTTTCAATGAGAATAGTTTAAAAGGGGGTCATTGGACATTTGGAGAACACACACTGATAGACACAAGTTGTAGAAATATTTGCAGTGATAGCAAATAGTCTTGCAGTGATAGCAAGGGCGCAGTGATAGCGTTGGAGGCAGCAGCAGTGGAATTTCAGTAGGCGAAATTGAGAGAAAAATTTCTGGTGAAGAATATTGCCGGAGCTTTGTCAGTGAGAGGCAAGCAGTTTCTTTTGTATCTCTTGATTTTTTGAAAATTAATATAATTCCTCATCTGCAGTACTGGTTTTCCCTCCGGGATTTTTCTAGGGACAATTTGTCCAAAAATATTGTGTTTATTAGTTTGCATGTTTTCTTCTCTATTCTTGTGAGTTTTATTTGTGAAGTTGCAGTTGTATTATTTTTCAGTATTTGCTGTGAATTAATTTTCGGCAGTCAAATAATCTTTATAGATAGGAGATTAATAATCAGTAACTGCAATAGATTTTTCACATGGTATCAGAACGGATCTAAGGGCAGAAAGAGCTCAGTACAGGCACAGAAAGAAAAGAAAAATAGAGGGTTTATAAAACCCAGTTCTACCTCTTCAATATTATTATTTTTGTTATTACTATTTTTTGTTTGAGATGGCTTCAGTAGGTTTAAGAGATCAGGACAGATTGGATGGAGCCTCAAATTTTGGTGTCTGGAAAGCCAAAATTTCTTTATTACTGGAAGAGAATGGTATCAAAGAATATGTTACCAGTGTTGTAGCTGTACCTACAGATCCAACATAGTTCTTAGCATATAAGAAGGAAGATGCCAAGGCAAGGAGGTTGATTCTTGATGGTGTTAAGGATCATATCGTTCCACATATCGCAGAGTTGGATACAACGAAGATGATGTGGGATGCCATTTTGAATTTGTACCAGAATGCTACCACTAACAGGAAGCTGATTCTCAAAGAAAAGCTGAGGAACACCAGGATGAACAAGGGAGAAGACGTTACAAGTTACCTCACCAGACTTAGACTTGTCAAGGATGAGTTGGCAGCTGTTGGAGATAAACCAGATGATGACGAGCTAGTACGGATAGCCCTAAATGGGTTTACTAAGCAGTGGGATGTCTTTGTTCAAGTTATTAATGGACGAGACACCTTACCGAGTTGGGATCGACTATGGAGTGACTTCACTCAAGAGGAGCTTAGATTAAGCCTTGTCAATGGTGCTAGCAGTAAGAGTCAGAAAAGTGAGGCAAAATAGGAAAACGTTGCCCTAGCAGGAAAAGGTAAAGCAAAGAAGGGGTCTAGCAAAGGATCAAATCCTAAAGGCGAGAAGAAGGACTTGTCTAAAGTCAAGTGCTACGGCTGTCACGAGTTTGGCCAATATGTCAGCAATTTCCCACAAAAGAAGAAAGGCAAGAAGCAGACGACAGCTTCAGCAAGTGCAGATGAGCTCTCTAGCAGAATGGAAGATGAGTTTGCACTCATAGCTTGTATGGTTAGCTCAACCTCACAAGGTGTTTGGTATATAGATAGTGGGGCGTCATTTCATATGACAGGAGTTAGAGAATACTTCTCCAGTTATAAGGAGGAGGATATCAGAATCCAGATTTCTATGGGGAACATGTCCAAACTAAATCCAGTTGGAAAAGGGACTATTCTATTTCAGAGGGAGAATGGCAAGCCGATTCCCATTCTTGATGTGTTGCATGTGCCAGGCTTGGGTATGAATCTTATTTCCGTATCTGTCCTTCAAGATAAATGCTACAATGTACTCTTTAGAGGGGCAAATGTGTTAATCAAGCACAAGGATTGGAAATCACCCATAGCTATTGGAGTTAGGAGCGACTGACTTTACAGGTTGCAGTTTGATACTCATAAGGCATTGATGAGCAGCGAAAATTCTAGAGATCAAGGAGAGCTATGGCATAGGAGGATGGGCCATATACATCATGGAGCACTCAAATTGCTTCGTGAGACAGTGATAGGTGTTCCAAAGGTGAGCACAGAGCATGATGATGTATGTAAGGGATGTATGTTGGGGAAGTTTGTGAAAGCAGCTTTTCCAAGGAGTGACACCAGATCCAAGGGTGTTCTTGATCTAGTACATTCAGATATATGTGGACCAATGTCGAGGAAATCTCTCAGAGGATACGAATACTTTGCTACTTTTATTGATGATTTCTCCAGGAAGACCTGGATATACTTCTTGAAGACCAAGGATAAGGTTTTCAGTCATTTCCAAGAGTTCAAAACTCTTGTGGAGAATTCGACAGGTAGGAAGATAAAGGTTTTTCGGTCAGACAATGGAGGCGAGTACAAAGGGAAAGAGTTCTAGGAGTTCTGTACCAGGGAAGGAATCAAGAGAGAGTGGACTGTTCATTACAACCCACAACAGAATGGGGTTGCTGAAAGGAAGAATCGGTCTATATCAGAGGCGGCAAGGGCTATGTTGTATGACCAGGATATGCCATGTTTCTTATGGGCAGAAGCATGCAGTACAACAGTATACATACAAAACAGGGTTCCACATAAGGTATTGGGCAAGATGACACCAGAAGAGGCGTTCTCAGGGAAGAAGCCAGATGTTAGCCACTTCAAGATATTTGGGAGTTTGGCATATTGTCACATTCCAGGTGCTACACGTTCCAAGTTAGATCAGACTGCAGAGAGAGGGTACTTTGTGGAGTACAGTGAGACCTCAAAGGCATATCGGATATTTATTCCAGGGGCCAAGAGGATTATAGTTAGGCGTGATGTCAAGTTCATGGAGGACAAGGCATTTAGAAGGTCTAGAGATTTGCTAGCAGATGATCAGAGTGAGCAGCCAACAGAAGCTCCAAGGATTGAGCAATCAAATCAGAGACAACGAAGCTCGAGTACAGTGACTAGTACAAGCACAGGCTCAGGTGCTGAGAGTTCGCAGAGTATGGAGCAACAGATGCAACAGATCCAAGAGATGCATCAGGAACACATGGGGGTTGATATTTCATCCTCTACAGTTGGTAGCAGTAACCAACAGGATACTCAAGAGTTTGTGGGAGCTCCTAGGACGAGTAGTAGGCAGCGGAGACAACCAACTAGGTATAATGACTATATGGTTTTAGTTAGTCAGTTGGTAGATAGTGAGCCTTCTAGTTATCAAGAGGCCGCACAACAATAGGTGTGGCAAGATGCAATGGTTGAGGAATATACCTCAATAGTGCAGAACGATGTGTGGGAGGTTGTGCCTAGACCGACAGATAGGGCAGTGGTTGGATCTCGTTGGATCTATAAGATCAAGCACGGTGCAGATGGTAGCATCGAGAAATACAAGGCAAGGTTTGTGGCCAAGGGTTTCTCTCAGAAGGAGGGAATAGACTATGAGGAGACATTCGCTCCAGCAGCTAGGTATGCTTCTATACGAGTTGTGATCTCTCTTGCAGCACAGATGGGATGGCAGATCCATCAAATGGATGTCAAGATAGCGTTTCTTAATGGTGAATTGAAAGAGGAAGTATACATAGAACAACCAGAGGGCTTTGTAGCACACAGCAGTGAAACCCATGTGTGCAGATTGAAGAGAGCTTTGTACGGACTCAAGCAGGTTCCCAGGGCGTGGTATGAGCGCATTGATGAATACTTGCAGGGATTGGGCTTTGTGAAGAGTGAGGCGGATGCTAATCTCTACTACTTGGTAGTTGGGGGTGAGATTCTCATTCTTGTTCTATATGTGGACGACTTGTTTTTAACAGGTTCACTGGGGCTCATAGAGGAGTGCAAGAGGGACCTTGCAGCAGAGTTCGAGATGAAGGATTTGGGGTTTATGCACTACTTTCTAGGCATAGAGGTATGGCAGAAAAATGGTGTGATTTTCTTTGGACAAGGGAAATACTGCATTGAAATCTTGAGGAGGTTCGAGATGGAGGATTGCAGAGCCATGTCTACTCCTATGATCATGAATTGGAAGAAGGTAGACTCATCCAGGGAGAAGGATGTAGACCCCACTTTATACAGACAATTGATTGGGTCTCTCATGTATTTGGTCAACACCAGACCAGATATATCCTTTGTAGTAAATTCTCTTAGTCAGTTCATGGTTGAGCCGAAGAGAATGCATTGGATAGCGGCAAAGCATGTGTTGCGGTATTTGCGTGGTACAATCGAGTATGGGATCAAATATACTCGAGGTGATGGTATCAAGTTGATAGGCTATACTGACGTAGATTGGGCAGGCAGTACAATGGACAGGGAAAACACTTCAGGGTGTTGCTTTAGCTTGGGATCAGGAGTTGTCTCTTGGTACAGCAGGAAGCAGAAGTTCGTGGCCCTGAGTTCTGCAGAAGCAGAATACATAGCAGCTAGCATGGCGACATGTGAGGCGATATGGCTTTGAAAGTTGCTGGTAGCCTTGTTAGGTCAGAGGGTTGAAACTACAGTGATACACTGTGACAATCAGAGTTGCATCAAGTTGTCTGAGAATTCGGTGTTTCATGATAGGTCTAAGCATATAGACATCAGGTATCATTTCATCAGGGATTGTGTACAACAGGGGATTATTTAGCTACAGTATATACCTACAGATCAGCAGGTAGTAGACATTATGACAAAAGCTTTGGGGAAGGTGAAATTCATCTTCTTCAGAGATATGTTGGGTGTTATGCAGAACACCTTCCTCGCTAAGAGGGAGTGTTAATTTAATATTATAGCTTGGACATTTGTTTCTCCAATTCCAAGAATTAGCATTTAATTCTTGAGACTTCTAAATAGAAGTTAGTTAGGTCTAAATATTTAATTATTTAATTAAATAATTGATTCCTCTAAAGACTTCTAGAAACCAATTAGTTAGGGTTTGTTAGAGTCTAATTAATCTTAGCCATTGATTGAGATTAAATCTTGGCCATTGGTTTTCCAATGAGAATAGTTTAAAAGGGGGTCATTGGACATTTGGAGAACACACACTGATAGACACAAGTTGTAGAAATATTTGCAGTGATAACAAGGGCGCAGTGATAGCGTTGGAGGCAGCAGCAGTGGAATTTCAGCAAGAGAAATTGAGAGAAAAAATTTCGGTGAAGAATATTGCCGGAGCTTTGTCAGTGAGAGGCAAGCAGTTTCTTTTGTATCTCTTGATTTGCTGAAGATTAATATAATTCCTTATCTGCAGTACTGGTTTTCCCTCCGGGGTTTTTCCAGGGACAATTTGTCCAAAAATATTGTGTTTATTAGTTTGCATGTTTTCTTCTTTATTCCTGTGAGTTTTATTTGTGAAGTTGCAGTTGTAT
Organism: Sequoiadendron giganteum; assembly: GCA_007115665.2. Taxonomy (NCBI): domain Eukaryota; kingdom Viridiplantae; phylum Streptophyta; class Pinopsida; order Cupressales; family Cupressaceae; genus Sequoiadendron; species Sequoiadendron giganteum. The sequence continues at coordinate 493,933,729 of CM021106.1, forward strand.
TATTTTTCAGTATTTGTTGTGAATTAATTTTCGGCAATCAAATAATCTTTATAGATAGGAGATTAATAATCAATAATGCAATAGATTTTTCACATGGATCGACTTTCCTCTCCCAGATGATGGATCACTGAGTGTGATCCGAAACGTCGATCTAAAAACATACATAATTGAATCCAAAAGCTTGCTCTAATATTTTTTCATTTTCAACTGCAACACTACACATGTGATAATCACAGATTTAAAAAACTGACGGATTATGTCCCTTGATCGAAGCAGTCATCAATAAGAAGAAACAAAACATTTTATTTTTTTAATACTTATATAGATATAATAACACAGATTCAAAAACTGAAGGACCGACGCCCACTGACTGGGATCAGTTATCAATAAGAAGAAACAAAACATCTTTTATCTTTTTCTAATACTCACAGATATAACAACACAGATTCAGAACAGAACTATGCCCACTGATACAAGCAGTCATCCACAAGAAGAAATAAAACGTCACAAGATACCCTGGTAGGCAGCCGATTCTCATACCATGCCAAAATTATAACTTGATGAAATTGAAGTTGCATACAAGTTACCCATTTTGTGTTGAACTGCACCGTCATTTCTGAATAGAACTGGTTTTCTTGACAAAATAACGATTCCATACCAAACTGAAAAGAGCCGTCAGCTTTCATGGACCATCCCTTTGACTCTTTTTACACCAACAAAATCCAATCCTGATATTTGAATGATATGATAGCCAGGCTTATCCCAGAGTCATGTTTATATTCTCTTATGCTACAATAAGTCAAAGGAATTGACTGCCTGCAAAAGCTAATTTGTTTGTTTGTCTGCGTAAGATATGGAAACAATGTTTAATAGTGAAATGCACTTACAAGGGATTCTGTGGATTGACCCAACATGGTGCATATAGGGGATATTCGTTTGTGGTAGCTAACATTTGTGAAGAACAGTCGCACTGAGAAGAGGAAGGAAATGGCAGAGTTGGAGTTGTCATCCAACCATCTTATCCATACAAGCAATCTTTCACAGACCAATGGCTGTGAGAATGATGAACAGTTCATTCGGACAGGTACTGTTTAAAATCCCAATTCTACTGCTCACTCTCTCTATCTTACATTGCAGCTTGGTTATGGCTTATACAAACTCATGAAACACTAATTAATAGGTCATACAGACAAATATGGTCTTGTTAAAAGTCAGCTAATTGAATCCCTAATAGCTATAGTTTATCCTTCACATATTCTAATGATGTGGAATACACCAACAATTAGATTTCCATTGGGTGAGCAGGCACATTCTGGACCGCAACAGCTCATATTGTCACAGCAGTGATAGGAGCAGGAGTTTTATCATTGGCATGGAGTGTCGCACAGTTGGGATGGATTGCTGGCCCTATGATCATGATTACTTTTGCTGTGATAACATACTATTCCTCTTGTTTGTTAGCAGATTGTTACAAATTTCCTGATCCCGTCACTGGACCCAACAGAAACCCTAAATATGTGGATGCTGTCAGACTGTATCTGGGTTCTCAATCTTGCCTTTTGCCCGTTGTAACTCTGTTTCTACTGTATTTGGTATTATTCATTATAATGGTTACTAAACTTTTATTTTGCTTACCTGTCCTCCTTCTAGGTACAAGGCAAGCATGGCTGTGTGGACTAGTCCAATATGTTTCCTTGTATGGAATAGGCATTGCTTATACAATCACCACTTCAATAAGCATAAGGTATGTTCCCCTGACAAGGATTTAAAGGCTATATAGAAGGTTGCCTGTTTCAGCACTACACAGAAGATTTTAATTTCAGCCAGAGCCTCTTACCCTACCTAACTAGCACACACTCTTCTCCCTGGGTCAGTGAATAGTAGTGACAGAAATTGAGCAAACCTTTTCGCTCAGTAGGAAGAGATCAGATCATCAGAGTATGGGGCTTATACCATTTACATGTCTGGAGTGATCCCTTCTGTGACCAGATTTAGTCCCCTGGTCACTGGTAGATGGGCTAGGGCGCCCCATGTATACTTCCTGTCGTAGAATTTCTCCACAGCTGAACTTTAAACTCAAGCATCTTAATAAGATTGGATTGGCATTTGAGGCCTTAGTGTCACCAGATCAAAATAAATTTATATTTCAAGTTTATAAATAAAATTTGGTGTACGTCTTAAGAGAGTAACTACTCTGCATATTGGAAAAATTAACTATAGGGTTTTATATTTTGTTGTTTGAATGTACGGAATACACATGTTTATGACCTGAGCTGCGTAAGTGCTGAAATATATTCTTGGATGGTCATTTCTGTATTTGAATGACATTTTGATTTTCAGCGGGACTTGCATATTTTACTATATTCAGACAGTTTGCAGCCTTTGTACAGCTGATCTGAATGGATCGTAATATTGCAGAGCAATCAGGCTATCAGATTGCTATCACAAAAATGGGCATGCCTATCATTGCCACTTCTCAGAGAAAACCATCATGATCCTTTTTGGATTGACGCAAGTCATCTTGTCTCAAATACCAAACTTTCGTAATGTTTGGGGTTTATCTATAGTTGCAGCCATAATGTCATTTACCTATGCATCAATAGGAGCGGGTCTTGGCATGGGAAAAGTTGTTGGTATTCTTATATCCTATTCTCTTTCATAATTATAACAATTTTTTTGCTTTGGCGTCCTTATGATGTTACGGCCTGTATGATTAGATCAGGGATGTTCAAAATGTGTGATGCTCTGTAATCCTTAACCTTCCCCATGCAAACAAAGATTGCATTTAAATAGTAAATTTTATATCTTTCCTTTTTCTCTTGGAAATTGTAGAAAATGGAAAGTTTAGGGGGAGTATTGGTGGAATTAGCACAAGTCCTATCACATCAACATCACGAAAAGTTTGGCTGGTCCTCCAAGCTGTTGGTGACATTGCATTTTCATATCCATACTCTGTGCTTGTCATAGAAATTGAGGTATTACTAGAAGTTGTGTATTCATTTGTATACTAAATCCTTGTTAAAATATATGATTAAATCGACTCAATTAAGTGGGGATTAATACACTTCTTGTGCAGGACACTTTGAAATCAAAACCTCCAGAAAACAAAACTATGAAGAAAGCATCCCTGCTTGTTGTAACCATGACAACTTTATTCTACATGCTCTGTAGTTTCTTTGGGTATGCAGCCTTTGGGGAGGATACACCTGGAAACCTCTTGACAGGGTTTGGTTTCTATGAGCCTTATTGGCTGGTTGACTTTGCTAATGCATGTATTGTGGTTCATCTGGTGGGAGCATATCAAGTAAGACTTTTTCCCTTCTTCTTCAACTAGCAACTGCCAAGGCTACAATTGTCGAAGTTCCCTCCATAACTAAAAAATCAGTTGACATAACTTTCACCTCTTTGCAGGTATTCTGCCAACCCCTATTTGCTTTTATTGAAGATTGGATTTTGAATAAGTGGCCAAATAATGCAATCCTCCATTATGAATGGGACATACCTATTCCCTTGCTTGGGTTGTACAATGCAAAATTATTCAGGTTGTTGTGGAGAACAGCATTCGTGGTCACAACCACAGTTATTGCCATTTTATTCCCATTCTTCAATCAGGTTCTTGGACTTTTGGGTGCTATTAATTTTTGGCCCTTGGCAGTGCACTTTCCAGTAGGGATGTACATTGTACAAAACAAAGTCCAGCAGTGGTCAACGAACTGGGTTCTTTTGCAAACTTTCAGCTTTGTTAGTCTTCTCATCTCCTTGGCATGTGCTGTTGGATCCATGGAAGGCCTTGTGAAAGGTTAACAGACATAGGAGTTCTTTGAAACGGCCATTATGAATGCAGATCCCAGTGTATAACACACTCCTTTGAAGATAATTATTCTTAACTGTAAAACATATGTATTCCATTAGTAAGGAATTCAATCTGGTTAGTTCTCTTAAAGCTCAAATAGATGTAAATCTGGTTACATGGAAAATGCAGAATTGTCATGTCTATGTAACTTTGCTGAGGCATAATAAATAATTGTCATGGTAAACTTTGTTTTCGTCCCTACCTTCCTGAAGTTTTGTGTTATAAAGCATCTCATTCTAGTGAGTGAAAGATTTGGATCTATATTCTATTTAATATTGTATAATGAGAACTGCAAAATCTTTTACATCTTGATTGGACATGGAAGGCACATATGAAAATTTCAGAAGCAGCACGATCGACACAAGATAGATATCAAGGAATTGGGGTAAATAAAGCATAATAAATTTTAAACTATCTAATTGGAGATATGTATGGATCCTGAATCAATTGAATCAATTTAATCTTGTAAGATCGTTCCTTCAATTGTTCCATAGGAGACAGTACAAGATTCAACCCCACAAAATTCTAAAATATCTATAAAAGAAAAGATTCAATCATTGCCTTTGAATGTGTGCTTATTCTGTTGTTGGTCGTGTTGTTCTTAATATTCTTGTTGAAAATAAAGTCAGGACTCTCTCACGTGATACGTCCATGGTGAATTTACTGACACGATTACAAACATGCCGAGCCTTCTACGATTCATTGTAACATTCCATTGGAGTGTGTCTTCCTAAATACATGCTTATAATGTCTGATGAGTCCTGAGACTTAACAAGTTAGAACCGAGATATTCCTCGAATGGAGTTTTCTCCGTTGAACCATGCCGCAACTATAGTTATGCTGGATGCATGAAAAATGTAGAACATTTTCCACAAATTTTCAGGTATTGACTCTTGAGATTTTATGCTAGCAATAATTGCACAATTGCCTGAATGATAACTTTTGTCTGTTAATTGAATGCAGTACTCCATTTAATAAAGGAGTTCATTAGATTCATAATTCTTCTCAGAAGTTCCCTAGGCATCAATTATCTCAAACTTGTATAATGGGCAATGCTATCCTATAATGTATCTAGAACATATACAAGAGGTTCATTAGATGCATAATGCTTGTAAAGTTTTCCTACATGTGGACAGCCTTATGTTGCACTTCTTTAGATGCATTGTCAAACACACCTTTCAATTTTTCAGATGGGTTACACAAGAATCACTCTCTGGGCATCTGTATTGGTGATCCTATCCGCACAACTTTTAGTTCATTCAATTCAAATTTATGTAGATTTTAAGGTATCTTTTCATTCATTATTTTTTAGACTATAGGAATCGGGTATTTTCTTATAAATTGCAGTGAGTCCAGTAAATTTTATTCAGGAATGTTGGTGCGATACGTGCTTTGGTACCATGGAAATGAAGAGACTGAATTTTAACCTCTTGCCTACAACATGATGCTTTAGCCAATTGAACCAGGACCCTTACCCCAGATCATCTCTCATTCTGACTATGGGAATGGACAAAGATAATTTCTTGATAGCATTAATGTTTTGATTTTGAAGTGATATAATTTCTAATAGCATTAATGCTTTGATTTTGAAGTGATTGCTACGGTTTTGTGTTGTTATCACATGGACCGTTGTAATCTCCAAAAACATTTCTGTTCTGTAATTAATCTTGTGGAAAGCCACATCAATCTTTGTATCCTAAAGACTCCAAGATTTCTATTTCTTTCTAGATAGGATCACACACGCGTTTGATTTATTGTAAATCAAGTTTTTGTTTGTGTTTTATAATCCTTGACTGGATAATATAATCATTGAATTCTTCTGTATAACAATTTAAAATATGCTTCCTATTTCATTGGGAACTTTTCCAAAGCCGCTCGCCACTCCTATCGATACGCTGGTGTGTTAAAGTTCTTTAGAAAAATGGTTATCCATACGCTGGTGGGTTAAAGTTCTTTAGAAAAATGGTTTAGACTTCTTATTCATATATCACTTGCCTACCCTACAAATATATCCTATCATAGAAGCTCTCCACCACAGAAACGTATTCCCTATGGCATGTAGGATCTCCTGCAAGTAGACTTGTCTCCAAAAAACAAACCCATCCATCCAACTTCTATGTCTTTGCGAGATTTTCATATATCAAGATCTCAATCCCGGTTTCCACTAAAGTATTTTCTCATGGGTACTCTATTGAAAATTGTTTCCCAGAAGGGGATTGATGTAGAGTTTAGGATAATGTTCTGGGGACCATGAGGGTGATAATTGATTGCAGATGTGTTTGTTGTTGCTTAAAGCTTAGTTTGTAACTTTGTAATGAGGAGATCTTGTACAGCATGCAGCAATTAGTCCATGCATTCATAGAAATCTAAATTAAGTTGAAAAGCATAAGAATCTAGTTAGTTCATGCATCTATTTTTTACCTCCTCTATCATTACAACCTATTCAAAGCATGGTTCTCCATACATGCTTTAGTATTTGAATGATGCTTGCTGATATTGCTTGCGGAGAACTCAATCAACTCATGGTCTAATTTATTATTTATTAAAAGGTAACATTAATATACAAGTTATTCATTAACAATGCATATATATACAACTCAGTTTCCAACTTAATGAGCAAGCATATCAAATTCACACATAGCATTGTAATTTAATTGAAAGCAGATAAAGAAGATAGGCCTTTTCCTTGCTCCATCAGTATGCTTTTTGAACACTGATATGGTCTTACATCAAATATGCCATTTAGGGCTACATAAATTCAATCAAAAAAAGAGTAACGAAATTCTATGTAACGCCCCACCGCGGAACCCGGAAAACATTATGACAATCACATAAAGAACTGAATAATTGTTTTTTTAAAAGATAACTTGTGACAACAACATTCATAAACGTTCCAGAATTCCACAACTACGCTACTACAAAAACATCAATACATTACGATAACATAACCATATACTAAAACCAAAGGAAAATTCGTGCTCAATAATATAATAATAAGAGTTATATACAACATTCAAGATTATATCCAATCTCAAATTGAAACAATATATAAACAAGGCAACCCATGTAATAATGAGTGCGATAAAAAATAGAATGAGATGAGGAGAAGAATGAGGTCCAGCCACAGATTCGCCAAAGGAACTCAACTTCGCAACCGATGTACAATCTAGATCCAACCAAGAAAACTTGTCATAAACAAACTATCTAATGGGGACCCAATGGAGTAGTGGCACGTTCCTCTCAACCGTGTGGTGCTCGAAAGCCCAACCCTCGTGCTAGGAGATAGAACGAATCCTCATGTCAAACAAAACTCACAAGACATCAATACAGTAACATGGTTGACTCACAAGATGACTCAAGAACCGGTCAATGACAACAAGATGTGCTGGTACAATAAACTGCATAAACATAACTCCATACTATAAACTACAGAAAACACCAGAGGCGACTCACAACGGAAACTAACAAGGTGTACTAGGATAAGAGTGTCATCACATGTATGGGATAATTTACCCTGGGTAGCCTTCCTAGGTTACCGACCCTCCACTGGAGTTACCCTGGCAACCTCTAACGACTCCCGACCCTCATACATACAGTGCGGTCTCGAAGCACTTCTCAAGAAGACGAAGTGTTCGATTTGCCATTCCAGGCCTTCTCAAATTGCTTTAACCTAAATGAGCGTTATAAGCCAAGTTGAGGTATACATTATCTTGCAAGGTTTATTATACTACCCAAACCCCTACAATATGTTTTAATTATCACTTATTTACAAACTTTTGATAGGTTACCCCTACAACCACTTCTGTGTTTGGCCCCTAATGGAAGCCACTCTCCCTAAGGTACAACTCCACCAAAAAGATTACAACAAGGAAGCAACAATCCATGAACATGATTTACTAACAAGGAACTATAACCAATTGATCCAATATATAATCCTTACTGACAAAACATGCCTGGCGAAAAGGACATCAAGACAAAAGAAAAGACTCCAAGACCTTAGAGCTGACATAGCCTCCAAATCATGATGTGAATCACAACAAGCATGGTCTAAATCCTTGAAATATCACAATCATACTACTACATAACCACAATACCCTCCAAGCCTCTAGAAACATAAAGCTACAACCATCCTAATAAGGTAGGAAAAATATCATACAAGAACACCTCCATCACTTAATCCAAAATACATATATGATGACGACAAAGATAATTAACCATCTAACATAATAATACAAATAGGGTGATTAACCAAGAATATTTAATTACATTTCTAACATACTTACCATGTAATCTTATTCTTAACTCAAACCCAAGAATACAATATGGGTTAATCAAAACAATTATCTATTCATGATATTAATTCGTTAACAACCCCTTTTTTTTTTTTTTAATTTAAAACTTAAACAATTTAATTAATAGTTGATAAAATCCATAATATAAACTAAATATAGGTTACAAAAGAATGTACTATTGAATCTATAAAGTGATTATAATTTATAGATTATTATTATTAATAATAAACTATATTATAAATCAAGGTAGTGTTCATTAAATTAACAATCTTAACCAACAAGTCTTCGATCCTTATGTCATAACATATGACTGCATCTATTGTGTTTGATAATAATTCATAAAACAAGAGTGACTTATGTAACATTTATTATACTAGAATTATATTTTAAATTCTAAACTTATAAATATTTGTATGTCTACATTATATTCAAGGTTAATGATGTAATTATATCTATTTTGCCTAACTTGCTAAATAGCATATAATTACATATACACTAACACTTAAGTTAACTTCCTTATACATTATTCACAAATGAAATACTAGTAAACAAACCAATACATAACATAGGAAATAATTTGGCCTAATTTACTTTAGTGTCAAGGAAGACTTAAAGCTCTAACTGCCCGATCAGTAGCCAAGGAATAGAACTCAACGACTCAAGTTACGAACGCGTGCATGCAAAATGCAAATAGAGATAACCGCTAGATCTTGGTTTGATAAAGCAGACAATACCTAAAGCATGGATGATAAGGTGAATACCATAAAGATCAACAGAGTTACACGACTTAGTTTCCTATCGACTTCATGGCAATGCATGCAACAATGGAAGAACTACGGGTATTTCTTAGAACAATATCTAATGCAACCAGGACGAAGGAATCCTGCCAATGAAGACCATCACTCAGCGAGGATAATTCAAGGGAGCGTACACATACACTCACCACCATGTAGGTTCCTCTCCCTAGTGGCCAAAAGATACAAGAGGTCGGGTGACCAAAAACAGTGATGGCTCAAAACAATGTCCATCCGCAGTTAAAAGAAAATACTAGAAACAATCTGATAAGTCTATGGGTGCGGCTGTAGATGAACCAGATCGCATGAATAGATGCCACAACAAGACACAACAATGTAACGCCAAGCTACATCAAGCAGACCCTCCAAAGACCGCGCTTAAAGAAAGACTCCTAATAGGACAAAAAGTATCCATGAAACAAAGCTCGGTCGACATGCAGGAACATGCATTCCGATCAGAACAACCACAGGTAGGGATTTACTACATCACACAGACTATACAATACATGTGCTTCCTGAAAGACTCCTTCCAAAAAGATGACATAGTGAATCAAACAAATACCATATAAGACTGCCCAACCCAGTTCACTATACATTTCTAAACAAAATAGTGTTTACAAACTTCTACGCCTAAGATCCATAAGGAAACGATGGTCATTCCTCGCAATTTCATGAATAACTGGATTAAGTCGGTCATGCATGGTGAACAAAGAGTTTTCCCTATGCATGCGGAATATATGCACGACCAACATAGATATAAGAAGCATCACTAATCGAGTACAAGGGTTACAATCCTGATTTCAAGCAAATGGCAAAAGCATGAAGGAAAATCATGGTGCATGAAGAAACAGATTGATTCATTAAACAAATTCCAAGATGCTGTGAAATTTTTTGACAAAACATCATTGCTTACTTATTTAATATTTTGTATTCAAGAATCAATATCATAATACTGTTTTCATTTCATAATCAAACGTGATAATTTACAAATATCCAGAAACTAACATGTTTCATTTTCTATGGTGAAAACAGAGATTGAAGGGTAAATCTTCTCAACGTAATTTCATGTTTTCATTACTTAAACTTTGAATTCAAACAAGAAAAGAACCTGAAAATGAATCTCGGATGAATGAAGATGAAATTCAACAAAACACGAAGATGTAAACCTTCCTCTCATGAATAGTTGCACAAATTTGTACGAAGTTGTAGCTTCTTTAATCAATTTCCAAAATCCAACCAACTGCAGAAAAATCACATTCGAAAACCAATTCTAACTTTTTTCCAATTCTTCTAAAATCCATAAATTCAATCATTTTATAAAATTTCTCACTTTCCAACTTCCACTTTTGTTTTAGCATGCAACGCATGCAATTAATCAATAGATACAATAGTTAAACATGACATGCAACTTAAGATCAGAACTCATGCTTAGTTTTCGAAAGATAACTTTGAATAAATAAATCAATTTCTAATTCATTGCACTTTTCGAAAACAAGATAATCTAATATTTTAATTTAATTATATAATGAACTAACAATAACTTATATAATCTAATTATATCACTTAATCCATTAAAGCAATGCTAATTAAAACATTAAAATAAGTCAAATTAACATAACATAATAATTGCAAATCTATTAAAGACAGACGACATCAAACACGCGACAAACAGATGACAAGACAACCATGATGACGACAGATACTCATTCTTTTCAGAATGAAGGCTAAGGACAGAGGACAAGTCTATCTCCCATCGATATTTCCATTGGGTCATGACACGCTCAGACTTGACAAGCAGGTGGAGTCGATGCCTGTACCTACAAGCTGCGTAACATTGCACGATTAATCCAACATGTACATATATGAAAACACACCATGAAGAAAAATCACGACATAGTAGGGCACTCACTGCGGAGTACTGCTAAGTCATCTTTTTCACCGACTGACGTAACATCTAACTAACATAACATCATCATATGTAAAATATAACAACATAGATAATCATCATAATGTCATCTCATGGAAGTAATCATCGCATCAAATAATATAGTGTATCATCAAATGAGTTTCACAACCAATCATGTAAATCATGACATAAAACATCAAACAACATAATATCAGAGGTCAAACAGCTAACTCAATGACAAAACAACTAAAATAAAAATGTCATCCGAAAAGTCACTACATTCTACATTATGCCTCATAGGATGGAACCTCATAAATATTACGTTATAACAAACACTAAGAAGTTATTATACCGAAGCATGCCCAAGGGTTTCTTCCAGACGTTGAGTCAAACATGATCCAATCCAAGAGTGATGCTGCTTAACTCATGTTTGAAGAGTACAAACAAATCAAAACAGTACTCCGCATTACTGTCATTAAGACATGCATAGCAAACTGAGATAGTATTTCTTTACTTTCCTTAAGAGTTAAGACATGCATAGCAAATTGAAATAACATTCGTTTTTCCTTTTTCCTTTTTAGAAAATTCAAGCACGAAAAGCACAATTTGTAATGTTGAGGAATATGTGCACTCAAACAATAAGTGCAAATTCTTTCATCACGAAGTTTAATCCCAGAAGTTGAGCTTTTCCAAAATTGTTTTTTCGCGGGATTTCAAGAAAAAGTGTCATTAATATAAATTACAAAAGATGCAATTAAACAAGAACAGAGGCATCTCCACATTCTACCCAAAGTAGACCCTGTTTTCTCTTTTTACTGCAGCTGCGCTACAACCTCGCTGGCCCAAGAAAAGGACACAGTAGCTGAGATACAACTCAATACAATCATAATTAAACAAATCCCTGAGCTTCAACTCAGAATTTCAAGCAATGAATACCTTGCGTGGACTACAGCTCAACAGTTCAACAAATGAGAACAAGATATATTGCCCACAACTTAGCAGTTCAACAAATGAGATAAGATATGCTGATTGCAACTCAGCACCTTCATTGCGAGTTGGGTACACGCTGAGCTATAGCTCAGTCATTCAAGAACATAAAATGCATGAGTGCCATGAACAGTTCTGAAAAAGCTTCCCCTGTGCCTCAGGTTTCTATCTTAAAAGCTGAATCTCGCAGGCAACTATCTGGAATTGGGTTTGATTTCCTTCTTCACTGCAATTTCTGATCATGGGGTTTATCTCTATTCTTTGGAAAATCCTCAAACCTCTTTTGCCCTTCAAGTATGTTGTACATATCCAAATGCTTGCTCAAGGTAAGGTAATGGTAGGCTTTGAGTTCCCAGTGGAAGGTCACACTTGGCAGTAAATGCACTTTTAGATTTGGGGCAGTGCAACCATATAAGGTAACTTCATCTCTGTATTCCTTTATCAAAGATCATCAAGGGGTCAAATCGATGATAAGGTCATATATAGCTTAGAATCTTTCTCTGATTGATCGTTTTTCTCGTGGTAGGTGTTGTTTAGGGAAGTCGGTCACCAGAAGAATATAGGATAGCGTGTTGGCCGAAGTTTCTGACATTTGAAGTCGGATGGTTTGACCAAAAGACAGGTATAGTTGTAATGCTGAAATTAGTATACACATGTCAATTCCCATCTACTTTTTGGGTTCATTTTGATGGAACATCCTGTAATCTAAAATAGCACACTTTTATGTTAAATAGCTCACAATTTGATATATATATTTTTATATTTATTATATTTGTAGATGTATGTTGTTTTTAGGTATATATTATATATAATTTTGATTTGTATTATTTAGAATTGTTTTTGTTTAATTATGAAGTGTGTAAGATTAAGTGTGCAAGATTAAATCTAAAATTCATATTTTAAAATATTAGTCTTTCGTGAATTGAGTTAATACAATTTTTAATAAAAGGTATTATGTCTTTATATTTAAAGATATTCATTTGTGCAATAAATTTATGGATTACATAAAGTGAATACATGGAAGATTAAGGAGGATAAGGAGCAATCATTCTAACAACATTTAGATTTGGAACTTAAAAAGAATGCATCACATCAAAATTAAACATGTCATTTGCATATTTTTGAATGTTGTTTATGATCATTTGCTTGAAGACATAAAGTTGGTTGGTATAAGGATTGATTTAGGAGAGCTTTGTTCTTGTGATTTGACACTCCTCTAAGATGTTTGTAAACATTGCATTAACAACTTCAAACATAAGAAACGTGAAGGTGAATACACCTCTACAAATACATTCCACTAGTTCATTTTTGCATTGTTAGGTTCATTCTTGCTCATCAATTCAAGGCCACAACACTAAGACTTGAACCCAAATGACTTGAATCTAAACCTAATGAAAATTTGAATTTGAGCAAAGCCCAAGACTTCTTCTAGATCAAGAGCATTAATTTTTGCACCTATGACAACTAATTTTAGTGTGACACCAATAGTATTTTTTTCATTGTTATTCTCAAAGCTAAGTTCATGTATCTATTGTATTAAATTTCTAAAAATAAAATTTCAGTTTATTGATCCAACTATCTAATTAAATCTAAACTAATTGTATGCTTAATTTTTACATATATTTAACTGGCCTAGATTAATGTAAGAATAATTTTTCTCCCATACATTTTTGGTGAACTTATCCACTCTTACACCCCTAGGATTTTTCCTTAAAGATTTATTCTTCTTTAAGGGAAAGAACCCAATAACCACCCACCCTAACTTTGCACATCCTAAGCTCCTAAACGGTACACCAAATTTTAATGTTTTTTTTGGTTTCTTCATATGTGACTTAAGAGCTTAAAGCTATTATTTCAACTTTTGGGTAGTTATGAAAAATGTGTGAGGACTTGTTATGTGCACTAAGGTAAACAAGTGGTCATTTAGAAGTGATGCCTGATACCTATTCATATATGCTCCAATAACTGTGCACTACAACCACCAAAATTTTTGCACAACTAATCCAATACATATTCTTCTAATAAATGTTTTGACCAATACCTATGCACAAATGCTCCAATAATCATTCACTATGGGTACTAATAAAATTGCACAACTCCTCAATTAAACATTAAAATCTTAACTATTGGATATATAAGTGGGTGTCTATTAATACATATAAAATAACTTAGTGGAATTTTGATATTATATATTCATGAACGATTATTGGTATGTGGACGGTTACTAGATCTTTTCCCCTACAATTTGAATTTTTAATTTAACTTTATTATTATTTTACCGAATCTTATTGATTTTTGCTTTGTTTTGTTGATACTTCATAACTATATAATTTATTTTTAAGGTTTAATCTTCTATTTTATGACCTTTCTTTTTCCTACATACCCATCCTTGGATTAACCATTAGAGTTTTGTTTTTTAGATCTGATATGTCACTATTTAAACTATTTTTAAATTTGAGAGCAATTTATTCTACCTTATAGTTTCATCTCTCAGAATCATATTATTTTGTGTATGCCATGGGCTAATCCAAATCATAATCTTTCTTTGAGGAAGAGTGCTCACCTTTATCTTACTATGACTATTAGATCAAATGAAAAATTGTTGGCTCAGTCGACCCGCTCTCTATTACGCATAAGCGAAATCATATAAGATTCAGAGGGAGGTGATATTAGGATACAATATGATGTGATGTTCAATTAAAATTTGGAACAACAAATAAAACACTCATTGCTCAATTTATTCATCAACACGTTACAATTTTATAGGTGCAAAAGACTCAACAATCTTTCTACAAAATAGCTAATACATTTAACAACTAACTAAATTTTTGACACCAAACTATGACTATTGACAAAAAAATAAATCTTGTGACACCAAACTAAGACTCTTGACAACTACACACATTTATGATATTAAATTATTCATTTATGTTGAAGCATTGATTCCAACACCCCCTCTTAATGCTACAACACTAAACTAACTAATTACAAAATAATAGGAAATACATTTTGAAAATAATTCTTGAACCAATAGGACATCTTCAAGCTACTTTCAAACTATAGGTATAGTCACCTAGCTGTCATCCAAGTTCCCAACATCATTGGACATCATTTGCACATGAAGTGTCTCATCACCCTCATAAAGGTATGGTATTGAACTTCTAGATTTTGGATCTCCCTTGAAATATTGAACAATGAACACCAATCCTAACATGTATGTCTCATAACCACAATGAGGTATAGTTTCTCCAATTCATAAGCACCTCAGACTATTGAGCATCTATCTATCCTCTACTACATCCTTCCTTATCTTCAGAGTGTTGGCCTCTTCAAAATAGAACAAGTGTCTCATCTTCATTGAAGTCATCATCACTATCAATAGATTTGGTGGTTCTTCTGGAGGCCTCATCATACACAATAGTTGGATTTACACTCTCAATGTCTTATGCTATGCATTAACAGTTGCATTTACTCTCTCTCTCAAACATGTCATTCATAGCGATCCAATAGAGAGTAGATTCAAGAGAAAAGCATGGCCTTTTCCACGCATCCACACAAGAGTATAACTAAAAAATAAAATCAAACAACTCTTATACCAAATTAGAATTCAGAACAATAAACAAAACACTCACTACTCAATTTATTTATTAGTAAGTTACAATTTTATAGGTGTAGAAGACTTTGTTAGTGTTTGTAGCTTAGGGAGATATTTTATCCTAAGTTAATATAATAAATAATTAATAAGGCAAGTCAGCCTTAATAAAAAATTATATTATTTATTAAAAGGAGGCCGACCTATGTGAAGAGTCGCCATGTTTTGTATATATACAAGATGGAATCAAGTCATTCTCATATTCACATTCTTTCAAGAAGGAGCAGGAGACCATCTTGTAGCAACAGATCTAATTCAAGAAGAAACATATTTATCTTTGCATCAAAGGATAGATGCTATTAATTCATTGTATCAATTCGCCCTTGAGAAGGGCCTGGTTCTAAAGAAGATTTTTACACTTATATTCTAATATATGAGAGATATATTTTTGCTGGGTTTTTCTCCCTCGAGTAGGAGGGTTTTCCAAGGGTATCTGTAGTGTTCATTGTTCTATGTGTTGTTATATTTTTGCATATTATAAATCTAATCCTAAAAATAACATGGTATCAGAGCGGGTTTAAGAAAGGATCTGATCAAATTTGGGTGAGCAGTCAAGACAACTCTTTGAGCATCATTTTGGAAATTGCATATTGATTGAATTTGTATTTCGAGAAGATTTGAGAATGAGAACTCTTAGGATTCTCTACTATGTTTGGATAGAAACCCATCACAAAATTCTCTTAGTGTTAAATGATGGGATCTCATACTCTGAAAAGCATCCTTGGCACGGATTTTTGTAAGGAATCATATTCATTTTCCATGTCAGAATTAATATAGCATTGGCGAAAGGTCACATTCTATAAGGATTGCAATATTTTAATCGCCAGCCATGATATCAGGAGTGCTTGAAGGTTTATCATTGCAGAAGAAGACAAAGAAGTATTGACCTGTCGGGTGGTATCTGGGTGTTTTCTCATATCATGACTATCTTTAGACATGGATTACTTTTGGGCCACTTCTGAAGGAATCATTCTATTTTAGAAATCAAGTAAAGACAAATTTATTTTCCAGCAAGCTGCTTGAGATAAGACAAAGATTGGAGCCAGACGCACAAGGAGATTAAGAACAACTGTTAGAAAAAAGAACACAAATTACATTATATCCACTCAATAGCTGACAAATAGGGAATAATAAGACAAGAGTCATTCAAAATAAAACAAGTCCACATCGGCGTCAAAAGGCAAAGCAGGATAAAATTATCGGGAGTTGCTTAGGTGTATATGAAGACAAGCATATAGCATAAGACAAGATTAAAAGATGCTTGAGGAAGAGACAAAGGTAGTGATGAGAATAAATTAAATCAATCGGTGTTTGCTTCTCTTTAGTGCCCAGCTTGAAGATGTCTCCTGAATGTTCGATGGGAGGATTATAATCATTATTGGGCCTTGATAGGAAAGGATAGTCACCAAGAACGAAGAAGATACATATTTATGGAATCGTGGAACTCTTGCAGAGGAATGAATATTTTTTCTTTTTGGAGTTTGATATCAAAATGTGGGAGCTGCTAGGACAAGACGAATGATCATAGTCTGTAGTGGCTAATATTTATATCATTCGAGCCTCCTTATCTAGTGTCGTATAAGACAAATAGGTGGTGAAGTGTCGATTTCATTAGAATAGAGGAAGTCATCTAATATCAACATCCACAAGAGATGACACATCCTTGGGAGAGGTCACCATCGTGGATAAAGGTCAGGGATTCTAGCAACTAGGATGCAACTATTTATATATGTCTCTTTAGTATCCAAGAAATAGTAAGTCAACCACTCAGGTGGGATGCAGCTGGAAAATGAATGCATTGATACATTTGAATGGTCAAAGACCATATTCAAATTTACCCAGCCACCACTACAAATCCCAATGTTGATGTATTACTGAGTCACTGCTAATACTAAGACATGAGCCTGTGATCAAGCCGTGAACCTGTAGAAGGAAGGTTGTGGATTGATCTGAGCGCAAGAGCAACAAATTATATGGAGTGTTGTGATTAGTATTTATCAGAATCAATATAAAGAGATAAGTATTTCATGCTTGAATAATGTTCATGAATTTTATGTAGTTATTAATTCATGCAATAACATTGGAATAGTGACTCATGTATGCTTCTAGCATTGGCATTTCTCTTTAGGATAGTTTAGTTCTATGAACTACTAGTAATCTCTCTAAAATGATTTCAGGATGAACCAAGGAGCATAAGGATGATGAGAGATTGCATTCAAGGGAGGAGGAGCTTGATGCATCATGTGAGGAAGTCATGCAGGTTGAAGGATGGAGACACAACTTGTTGCTATGGGACTGAGTCGGTGGTTGAAGACATCTCTCAAAGAGGAAGAACCCATACATATTATTTGTGTGATTAGCTTCTTCGAAGAGGAGGAATTAACATTCAGAGGGAGTCTGAAAAACCAACAGAGGCAACCTTGGACAAGGAGGTCAGGAGGTTGATGCAAGTACTTGGAGCTTCAAAGGGAGTCACATCATCATGAAGATCTGTTGCAATGTATATTTATCTATGACGAAGAAGTATAAGGTGAAAGCCCTTGTAATGTATATTTCTCTATGACAAAGAAGTATAAGGTGAAATCCCTTGTAATGTATATTTCTCTGTGATAGAGAAGTATGAGGTGAAATCCTTTGTAGTGTATATTTCTCTGTGACAGAGAAGTATGAGGTGAAAGCCCTTGTAGTGTATATTTCTCTAGTACGAGGCCTTGTTCATCTCTGAGAATGAGATGAGACATCATTTTGAGAGACTCCATGATGACATCACATTGAGAGACTCTGTGATGGAAACTTTTATGTGTGTTTCTTTCCACACATGGGAGTAGCCATGGTGGACGTCATGTTGAGAGACTCAATGACAACATCATGTTGAGAGACTTTGAGATGGAAACTTGTATGTGTGTTTATTTCCACACATGGGAGTAGCCATGGTGGACATCATGTTGAGAGACTCCATGACAACAACATGTTGAGAGACTCCACGACAACATCATGTTGAGAGAATCCATGATGAACCTTTGAGCTTTCCACAAATGGGTGTAGCCATTGTGGGTGTCATGTTGAGAGATTCCATGATGAAGATATCTAGAAAATACCTCCCTAGCTAAGAGGGAGTGTTAGTGTTTGTAGCTTAGGGAGATATTTTCTCTTAAGTTAATATAATAAATAATTAATAAGGCAAGTCGACCTTAATGAAAAATTATATTATTTATTAAAAGGAGGCTGACCTATGTGAAGAGTCACCATGTTTTGTATATATACAAGATGGAATCAAGTCATTATCATATTCACATTCTTTCAAGAAGGAGCAGTAGACCATCTTGTAGCAATAGGTCGACTTCAAGAAGAAACATATTTATCTTTGCATCAAAGGATAGTTGCTATAATTTATTATATGAATTCGCCCTTGAGAAGGGTCTGGTTGTAAAGCATATTTCTGCACTTATATTCTAATATATGAGAGATATATTTTTGCTGGGTTTTTCTCCCTCGAGTAGGAGGCTTTTCCCAAGGTATCTATTGTGTTGTTATATTTTTTCATATTGTAAATCTGACCCTAAAACTAATAGACTCAACCATATTTTTATAAAATACCTAATACATTTGACAATTAACTAAAATGTTTGACACCAAACTATGACTATTGACAAAAAAAAAATCTAGTGACACCAATCTTAGACTCTTGACAACTACACACAATTCTGTTATTGACTTATTCATTTATGTTGGAGAATTAATTCCAACACATTTTACCCCTCTCCCCTCTCCCTACTAGGAAGGCACCTCACCCTTCTGCCACCCTATGTTCACCATCTAAACCAATATCTAGGCCAATTGGCTTTGTAAAGAAGGATGTTTTCAAGACTAAATTAGTTGAGCTAACAAGAACTATAGTTGGGACTCTCCATAGGCTTACAACTAGTTACATACCTACTAAGAGCACTAAGGATTCCACTAGATTGTTGGATTCAACTCCATCATGGCATGTGACACCAAAGAAAGTGAGGGGCCTTTGGTTGTCATCACACACTACTTTTAGAGATTGATCATCGCCATGGACAAGAATGGGTTACTTTCGATCCTTCTTCAATCATGTATGAAGGTATCGATAATGAAATGTTTTCTATGCTCATGTTGATTTTTTTTTTTATGATCATACTAACCAAGAAGATTATGATCATGATATTTGTGTACCTAAATAAGATTTTCACTTATCAGTCAACTACTTGTTGATCTATTTATGAACACACCTTAATAACTAGCCATAATTCTACATCGAACATTAGTGAATACACATTTTAGCACATATAGAATATATGTATTAGATTCTTGTCGGCCTCTTTTAATGGTGTATTCTCTAATCCTTCATCTTCTTCAATTCCTCCTCATACCACTACTACCACATAGTGCTACTTCTACCTCTACCATCCTTACTCCTTAACCTTTCCCATTGATTTCATTTGTTACTATGGCCTACCTCTTGGCTATAATCCCTTATCATATCTTCATCTCATACTTCTACCCACATGTCTATTAGTATTATACCTTCCACTCATGTTTCACACATCCCTCTTTCTTACCCATGTCTCATACTATTCCTCTCTCTCATCCCATGCCTAACCCATCTTATAATGTGATCCCTTCCTACATAGATATGCCATCACCTCTTACCACACAACCTCATTTCACCTCTTATATTATTTCACACACCCCTCACACCACTCTTGCCTCCACTGCTACCCTTGATACACTATAGTAAGTTATTGCCAACCCTAAGAAATAAGCAATTATAATAATAATACCATCACAAAAAATCCTCCACATTAAACACCACTTGATTATGTTGTTGCTACATATCCATTTCCTCTAGGGTTTGTGGCACCTAAATTTAAATTCTACAATAGAAAGGGTGATTGAATGTTCATGCACAAGATTTTATTGTACCATGTTTAAAATTTTCTTATGAAGATAAGATCTTGGCTAATTTTTCCATAAACCTAGAACGATTGTGTTATCCAATTAGTTTTTTGTTTTGCCTCTAGGTTCTATACATCCTTTTGATGAGATATTAGTTAAGGAAGAGGATAAATTTAAAATAACATTTACTACAAAATGGGGTATAATGACTTATAGGAAAATGACTTTTGGTTTGTCTAATGTAGGGGAAATTTCCAAAGAGACATAGATATAGAATTTCAAGGGATGATTAATAAAAATGTGTGGGTTTATCTTGATGATATTACAATATTTCCAAGCATGCTAAAGATCATTTCTCTCATACTAATATTTTTTTTTAAGGTTTAAGGACTTTGGAGTTTCACTTAATCCCCAAAAAATGTAATTTTTTAATTCATGAAGGTAAAATGTTGGGCCACATTGTTTCCAAAAAGGGGCTTGCAATTGATTTTGATTAGAGTAAGTGTTATTATAGCTTTGCCATTGCCTAGCCACAAGAAAGGATTGCAATTATTTTGGAAGACTTATTTTTTTAGGAGATTTATTCCTATATTGAAAACCTTATGAATCCACTAACATCTATGTTGAAAAAGAACATTCCTTTCAGTTGGACCAAAGAAGGAAAGAATAGTTTTGAAGAAATTAACTAAACCATAGCACAATCTCCTATCTCATAATTCTTGATTTTTTAAGGATTTCATTTTATATGCATTTGGGAATATATACTATCTCAACAATGTTGGTATAATAGAATGATGAAGGTATGAAACAGTTAATAGCATTTTTCAATCAATGTTTGTAATAATATGAAGAAATACAATCTTTTGTAAGTAAACAAGTTCTCGTTGTTATAAGGAGCCTTAAAAAATTTAGACACTTGGTTTCTAACAAAAAAAAACATTTAATGGTATCACTCACATCCAAGTGTCAAGGAATTTATTTTGAGAAAGGATTTGAATAAAAAAAGAGCAGTTTAGATCACAAAGATGATGGAGTATTATGTGAATATCAAAGTGAAAAATTTGATTAGAGGCAAGGGTTTGTATGAAAATCTATCTTCAAATTTGTATGAGGATACAAATGTTGTCCTAGTGCTTCAAAGTGATCAACAATTTGTTGTAGCTCCATTACAAATAAGTTGGACTCAAGATATGGTTTGTTTCCTTCAAATAGGCGAGTGTCCTCAAGACTTGGACAAGGCTAAAATAAGGAATTTTAGATTTCAATCCATTCCTTATGTTCTTTTGGATGCAATTTTGTTCGAAAAATATGTAAATGGTGTTCTATTAAGGTGCATTGAAAAAATTTAGATTGATAGGATTTTGCAAGAATTTCATGATGGATCACTAGGTGGACATATTTCTCCAAGGACTATAGCCTTGCAGATAATGAGGGTAGGATATTATTGGCCCAAGTAGAAATTAATAGTCATCCCTCTCCATACCATTAACTGGGGTTTGGATTTCATAGGGATGATTAATCCACCTTTAGTCACATGTCATACATGGGTGTTAGAGAAAACTTTTTTCTTTACAAGATGGATAGAAGCAATAACACTCAAGGAGGCAAATAATACTTCAATTTTGGAGTTTTATGAAGACATAGTCTCAAGGTTTGGATTTCCTGATTATTTCATATCTAATAATGCAATGGATTTTGTTGGCACTAGGATAAGTGAATGATAAGTCAATCATGGCATCCATTTGAGTTCATCTTCCAAGTACTATCCTCAAGGAAGTGTATTAGAAGAATCCACCAACAATAATATTATCTAGATTATCAAAAGAACCATGAAAGAGAACCAAAGGACATGGCATACAAAGTTGAAAGCAACCTTATGTGTTGATAGAATTAATCCTAAAATATCCATTAGTAACTTAGCTTACATTCTTGTCTATGGTAGAGAAACAAGGCTGCTCATATCACTTGAATTACTAGCTCTAGATATTGTTAATCAACTAGAAATATGGAAGAAGATGCAATGGAAATCAAATTTGCAAAACTAATGGAGTTGGAAGAAGTTAGAGATAAATTAATACATACAATGGAGCTTTATCAAGCCCAAACCAAAAGGCCATTTGAAAACAAAATGGTTGCAAGCATTTTCAAAGGATCTTTTTCTTAAATGGGATGAATTGAAGACTATAACTAGAAGGCACACTAAGCTTGAATCCATGTGGAGTGGACCATACATGATTTCTAGTTGCAAACAACATAATTCCTTTTAGTTATCTATGATAAATGGTGAAGAAATACCTATCCTAATCAATAAGATGTATCTCAAGCAATATAATTGATTTTTTGTTTCACAACTTGTACATATTAAGATAGGTTTTTATCTTGAATAGTTCTTTTGCACATTATTATAGTTAATTTTCCTCCAAGTGCTGATGCACAAGAATTTTTCCTTTCGGTTCTATTTTGAGTTTGTCTTTTAGGTGGTTTGTTATTGTGTCTTTTATTTTGTTGGCTATTTGAGAGGTACTAGCATCTATCATCAAATATTATGTATTTATTTTTAGTTTATTCCAAGTTTTCTATGACCCTTTGTCGAATGAATATCCAAGGCCATTGGTGTTAAGATTCTTAGCAAGAAAGCACCCAATAAAGGTCACCATATATTTTTAATTTTTTTGCCCCATTAGTCCAAGTAGTCATTAGGGGAGTTCATAATGTTTGTTAGGATCATTATTTTTTAGTATGTCTTTGGAGGTCATAAGTTATGTCATAGAAGACAAAAAGGTCCTAGGTACCAAAATAAAATAAACTTTCAATTTATACTAAGTCTAATGCAGAGGGAGAGCTTTTAACAACTCAATGGGCTCTCAAGGATTATGACAATTTGGTCTTGACAACAACAAACACAAGATTGTTTGAGCCTTCAATGATAACACAAATTAAATACCTTGCAACTTATTCCAAAAACTTGTTTAGATTTAGACACAAACCCTCAAAAAGAATCCAAACCCACCTTTCTTTTGTATTATCAAGATCTAAACCCTTAAACACACTCTAAATGCTCCCTTCTCACTAATCTTGACAGTGTTTAACTTCAAAGTAAAGAAATTCCACAAAACCCTCAACAAGACTAAGGGTTGCACAGTAAAAGACAAAAAAGAATAGGATTGTCCTCGATAACTCATGCCAACCAATGAATTAGCGCCCCTCCTTTTGTGAGAACATGCATATAGTCCTACAAAAATTAGTTTGAAATTTCAGAATTCTTCGCCATTGCAAATGAAACTTATGGGTGTTGGAAGCTCATGGGAAACCCTAGGCCTGAAAATAGACTATCAACACCATTTTGATCATAACTTATTCAAATCAGCATGAAATTCAACCAAACCACTTGCATTGGAAACAAAAAATATCAATCTAACTCTCCATCAACTTGCATTCATGTCCATTATCCGTACAGATCCATACAAGGTCATTCTTTAACCATTTTTGCATAAAATTCATTGTTTTTACTATATCTTGCTTAAAACATAATGAAAACACACCAAAAAAAAAGAATTAGATTTTAAAAACAAAAATACATCTTCCCATGCATACTCAAACCTAACACGACTCTATACAAGGTTGTACAAACTTGTTTTCAGATTGTAACTACAATTTTTTCTCATAAAATGTCAAGAAAATAAGGTATTTTTCACCAAAAACGCCTCCATAGCCTCTTGGAGTGTGTATCCTCGTTCATTCCATGTAAAATAACTTCCAAAATAGTTAGAATTCAATTTTATGTCTTTTTTACTTCAAAACCCTAATGCCAATTACATCAAACTTACAAAAATATGCACTTTTTGTGCAACTTTTAACCCTATACCACACCTAGGCTGGAAAACATTAAAAAAGATTATATGTGGTTTTCTAATACCATTTTTTGATCTTTTCTTGACATATAACTAGGAATAACAGAACAAAATAGTCCTTAAAACATCAACTAGGTCTTCTAGACCTTCAAGAACAACATTTAGGTGATACTTCGACATCATACTCCCCAGGGAAAATAAATTTGAGTTCCATCTCAAATGATGGTCTACTTTTCTTTCTATTATTCCAATTGTGTTTCATGCTTAGTTTCTCTTTGACCTCCTCTTGATCCTCTCTAATTTTGGCTTGATATGCTCCATGTTTCTTGGTCTTCACACTTTTGGCTTGCTTTTTGTACCTCCTCCGGATGATATTCTTCTCAATTGCAAGACTCCAAAATTCTATTTATATTTCATATGCCTAATTACTTCTATCCATTTATTCATCCTCTTCATTCTCTCTTTGGTCTACACCTATGCAAACATTATCATCAACATGCATTAGATAAGAACCATAAAGCCAATTTGCCTCTTCACTAGCTCCATGTGCTTGTTTTCTTGTGTCTTCCTTTGTTGTTCTACTTTTATTCATAAATTCATTAGAAATATTCACCTTCCACTCTTGTTCTATCTCAAAAAATTGTGCCCACAAATCATCTTTAAGTACCTCACAATGTACCTCTACTGCAACTTTTTTCCTTTCTTTCTCATTTAGCAACTCTTTTCTATCCAAACTTTGTTCACCTTCACCTTCCAAGATAGCTATCCTTTGCTTTCTTCTTTTTTGAACAATCACCTTTATAGGACACTTCACCTTCTTTGTCATTGGCCAATACCCAATATTTCCTTGGTATTCTTCTTCAAGACATTGATCCACTTCAAGCTTAATACCTCTTTTCAACTCTGCCATTTCTCTATTAAAGTTTGCAAATTGGCTTATCTTGTTGTCTTTCATCTTGTCCTTTTGGAGGCTTTCTTTCTTATCTTGTTGCTTCATTTTATTGTCTTCATGATACCTCACCTTAGGCTTCTTTATTTTCCTCTGGCTTAGTATTTTGGTACCCCAATACCTTCACACACAACCTTATACAAAATCTTGTTAACTTGGACAACTTTCACTACCAAATCTTTCTGGTCTCTGATACCAAAAATGATGTAGAGGGAAATATTTTACCAACTCAATGGGCTCTCAAGGATGATGAAAATTTGGTCTTGACAACAAAAAACACAATATTTTTTGAGCCTTCAATGATAACAAAAACTAAATACCCTACAACTTATTCCAAAAACTTGTGCTTTAGACACAAACCCTCAAAAAGAATCCAAACCCACCTTTCTTTTGAATTCTCAGGCTCTAAACCATTAATCACACTCTAAATTCTTCCTTCTCACTAATCTTGACAATTTTTAACTTCAAAGCAAAGAAATTCCACAAAACCCTCAACAAGACTAAGGGTTGTACAATCAAAGACAACAAAGAATAAGACTATCATCAATAACTCACACCAACCAATGAATTAGCACCCCTACTTTTGTGAGAACATGCATATATTCCTAAAAAAAAATATTTCCAAATTTTAGAATTTTTCACCATTGGAAATGAAAGTTATGGGTGTTGGAAGCTCGTGGGAAACCCTAGGCCTAAAAATAGACTATCAACACCATTTTGATCATCTTATTAAAATCAGCATGAAATTCAACCAAACCACTTGCATTGGAAACAAAAAATAGAAATATAACTTTCCATAAACTTGCATTCATGTCCATTGGCCATATAGATCCATACAGGGTCATTCTTTTTAACTATTTTTGTAGAAAATTCACATTTTTTGCATTGTTTTTGCTATATCTTGCTTAAAACATAATGAAAACACATCAAACAAAAAGAATTAGATTCTAAAAAAAAAACCCATCTTCCCATGCATACTCAGACCTGACATGGATCCATACAAGGTTGTACAATCTGTTTTTCAAATTGTAACTATAAAAAATTATCATAAAATATCAAGAAAATAAGGTATTTTTCACCAAAAATGCCTCCACAGCCTCTTGGAGCATGTATCCTCATTCATTCCATGTGAACTAACTTCCAAAATAGTTACAATTTGATTTTATGTCTTTTTTCCTTCAAAACCCTAATGCCAATTGTATCAAACTTGCAAAAATATGCACTTTTTGTGCAACTTTTAACCCTATACCACACCTAGGCTAGAAAACATTACAAAAGATTATATATATGGTTTTATAATACCATTTTTTGATCTTTTCTTGACATAAAACTAGGACTTAGAACAAAATATTCCTTAAAACATCAACTAGGTCTCTTAGACCTTCAAGAACAACATTTAGGTGATGTTTTGGCATCAAAGTCTCACACCACTATTGAGGAAAAAGCTAAGAATTTTATTTTGAGAGTTTGTATGGTTTGGTTAAGTTGTTGAAGGAGACTCTATCCATGCTTGGTATGAAAACAACAACTTGCTGCTCTGAGCTTTACCCACATTGTAGGATATGGAGAAGGATATGCAATGTAGGATGGAAAATGGATAGGTTCTAGGAGCTCATTCATACCTTCCCCACACATTAAAATTCCTATAAAATGTAATTTATAAATGGTATGTGCCCTACACTTGTAGATCTATTTTTCATATGAAGTTATTTCATATGAAGTTATATCAAATATTTCTCATCTTTATCAAATATGTTTAAAATTACTTTGAAATAATATAGAATCTTTAAAAACTCTAGGATTTGTGTATTTATCAAAGGATCCTCTAAAAAATAGTTAGAAATCATAATCAATATTGATAGGTGTTGTCATGAAGGACTGCACCCAAATGCATACTTGGAGGCTCAATAATCCAGTGAAACATGGAAACATCTTTGAGCCTGTGGGTTGTTCATGATGAAGATGAATCTCCAGATTATGGGTTGGTTCGCCTTTAGATCTCCTAGAAATTAATTATTTTTGTGGTAAAAAGAAAGAAGGATAACTGATGAAAGGGAAAAGCTAATTCTAGGAGGTGATGCACCAAAATGTAATTAACCTACAACAATTTGATTCACAACTACTTCTCAAAAAATCTGTTTACACAACTCAGTTTGGGAAATTTGATCACATAAATATTTCATAAACAGGCTTGAGGAATCTATCTTCTTTGAAGGAAAATAGGATTTTCACAACTTGGAAGATAAGACAAAACAATAGCACATCCTACAACCTGTGATGATTAACTGCTTTTGTGTACATGCAACCATGAATAAGACAAAAATTTGAAGGTTTTAACACTAAAACACATAAAATTTGAATCAAAATCATTCATAAGAAACACAACACCTGGAAGTAAGAAGGTAAACACTTGATTCTATCGAATAATGGAAGGAATCTTTGCAAGAACTAATAAAAATGAGCTAAAATAACTGTTTTTGTCTCAAAAAATGTCAAAATATTTGAGTTACAAAACTTCTAAGTCTCTTTGGAACATGCAAGAGAAGACAAAAAGTAAGAACTAAGGAAAAAGCATAAGCCTTCCCTCCTATAATACAAAATGAGTCCCAAAGGCTAAGAAGAGTCAATTGTAGTCAACTACACTCGAAATATCTCTCTCATGAGGAAAATAGAAAATCCATAAAAAGGGGGCCCATAATAGCTCCAATTTGAACTAATTTAGCTCCAAACTCCCCCTCTCAAGCTATTTGACCAAAAAGAGCTCCAAAATCATCTTAATTTGACTTAAAGTCAAAAATAGAACTCCAAATAACACTTCAGTTTAACTTGAAGACTCAATTCCCCTTCTTTGCATATTTAGAGGGCATCTAATAGTCTATTTTAACAAGTATTGAAGGTAACACTTACAGTTATTTACCTTAATAAATGTTAAAATAAACCATTATTACAATTAATTTAAAAAATAATGAGGTAATTAATTGACTATTACCTCAATAAGTGTTAAAATGGCCTAATATATGTGTTGTGAGTATGCAAAAAGGGGAATATGCTGCTGCTAGGTGCCAAAATTTGATGAAAGTCCATAAATCTCCATGAAGAAAATGTTTTGACCATGAACTAAGCATTAATAAGATGCATTTTTTAAAATAAAATTGAAAAATATCCTATTTTGGTTAGCCAAAATTAAGGCTTTCTTTGAGAAACCCTAAAAGAAGTTTCTAACTTTCATTCATGGGCTCACTTTGTATCATTTTGACCTTTTGTTTCATTTCATGTTGTTGTGCCATCACCGAGGGTTTGAAGAACCACGACAAATTATGGGCATTCACTGCTATTTGGATCTGCTCTCCTCTAGTAAGCCACCTCTCCTAAATGAAAATGTTGAGATTTCTTTCTTTATTTGTGAAATAAAACACTACAGGCTCTCTAGTTGTGTGGCAAAAATATGATGAAAATTGAATATTTTCTGGTGTTTGACCTCTGCAACTTCACTTTTTGTACTCATTTTCCTATCTTGTTTTCTCTTAGTTGCATTATTGTATTGTAGAGACGGATTGTTGGTCGTATTTTGAGCTCTCTCATCTCATCATGCCTTATTGACTTTGTCATGGGCCTTTGGAACTACATCCCTTCTAGTTACAAAAGCCTAATATATTACCTAGACCCTATGAGTGCCTTGTCATTATTTGATGCTTCTATGGATTAATGGACTGCCTTATTGACTATGTCCCCTCATGACTTCACCATTTTCTTGATTGTCCTCTTTCAACGATGCTCTGGAACTTTGTTCCTACATTTCAACTACATCTTTTACAGTGACTACCCTCATGAACTCAAAATTGCCCTGGACTATTCATGGTGTTGACTGTATTTCCACTGCTTGCTCACTATTTTATGCAACCGAACTTGAATAGTTCACTTATGTTTAAGACTGCCACCATTGAATGCAACATTTTCATTTGATGATGGTGACCTTGATATAGAGTGAGCTAACTGCCTTTAAACTGCCCTTTTCAATGACTTGATGACTACCTTAAAATTTAAATGATGACTGTTTCATACATGGTGATTATCTCTTTGTTTATTACCTCCCATCCTTTATAGGTTTTGACTGTGATATGTTCCTCCATGGTTCTATCTTAAGTTTTGTAAAGTATATGTCTATTATGGATTGACAGTTGGAGTAAACCTGTCATTTTAAAGGGATTGTTCCATAGTCTTTGGCTTAACTATGTTCTTTTCTAAGATATGGATGTCACTTGAAGAAACTTAGGGACAACACTACCTAAAAAACTCACTAACAATCCTCAAAATGTTCTTTTCATGGCTGACCCATCATATTGCATTTATGGTATATAGGACATTTGCCTTTAACTATTTTTGAATTTGAATGGACTATGATTTGCAACCTTTAGCATGAACAAAGACTGTACTTGCATGCATTTGACTGTCCCTAAGGGAATGTATTTGACGTCCATCTTTCATCTCTTTTGATGGATCTCCTTATCAAGAAGTTACCGTTTGTTGAATACCTGTACCTGCACAGTGACCAAACAAGTAAGAAAACAAGAAGCCCAAAGCTTCCTATGATGATTAGATGATCCTGAATCTTCTTGGATCTTCTTGATGACTTTGTTCTGATCTTGAAACACCTTTGAATCCCTGATTTGACACTTAATAAGAAATAGGATGAATATTTGTTGATTTGACATATGAGAGAATTGGAATCCTGAGCTCTAACATCACTTCTTTATCCCTTGCAGATACTTGTGGAGCCATCAAAAAAGGGTCTAAAGATGCAACAAATCAACACTAGGGTTCATCATTCAAGCAATGATGGATCCCTTTCCTCTTACATGTGTTCTTTAATTTTAGATGTATAATTAATTTCTGATTGCATATTATCCAGTTATTCCCACGACTTCAATGGGAAACTTATAAGCATATTTCTTGTAATGAATCTAAACAACTACTTTATGCAAAAGTGTGTGTACTATTCCTCTTTTCTGTAAAGCAATTGCATAATGAAAACTAAAAGCTCATTTCATGGCATTATTTTCATGAAAGTGAGTAACTTTAGCAAAATCTTTTGTGTACCTTTCTCCTTCTACAAATTAAAAAGCATCAGTGTTGTCCCAACCTAACCTGATTGGGTTGAAAAACACAATTAGGTAACAATAGGTTTTTTAGAGATGATGAAAAATCCATACAACTTACACACCTAGAGGATGTATTATGATGAGCATTCATACACAGTCCACAAAGATAGAAATGTGAATGATGTGGTGAGTTTTTGACAATGGTAATGTATAATGTATCATTCATAGTAATGAGGCAGTGAGAACAATAACATTAGGTGTTGAATATTGATGGTTTTAAAATGAGTGAACATGAGGGTTATATAAGGTTGATAAGAAAAGATTCAACATATGATTGAGTACAAAAGAAAAGGAACAATTCATAGAAACAAATATTTTTCAATGATATTCAAGGCTATCAAATAGACACTACTTTATGAAAAGACTATAATGAATAGTGAAAATCAACGATACGGTGACAATGTTCACTAGGTGACCATATGTCAAAGGGTTTGCATACAATGAATAAGACATAGTCATAGTTTATAGGCTGAAAGTGATGCAGAGATAGGTGGGCCACATTTACAACAATTAGATCAGTACCAAGATCATAAACTTGACTCCTTGACTAGTTCTCCAAAATACTCACAAACTCCTCAAGGAACTAGGCCTTTAAGAACCCAAACTTGCATTTAAGACTTCAGAATCTTGCATGCACTCAAAAAGGCATCTAAAAAGATTAAAAACCTCATACAAACTCAACTAAAACACTCAAAAATATCAGAGAACCAAACTTAGCAA
This sequence comes from Sequoiadendron giganteum, assembly GCA_007115665.2. Lineage (NCBI taxonomy): Eukaryota > Viridiplantae > Streptophyta > Pinopsida > Cupressales > Cupressaceae > Sequoiadendron > Sequoiadendron giganteum. The sequence goes on from CM021106.1 coordinate 493,964,812, forward strand.
TAAACCTACTCCAAGCCTTCACTGGCTAGTAGCCCTCCCTCAATGGACTGTTAAACATAACTCCTGATACAAATGACTTCTCACAATTGTACAAACAGATTTGAATACCTTTTTCTATCATATTAAACACATCTTAAATTCAGCATATAATATTTTGAAATAAATCCTCCAAACTAGGCTTTTACTGTTCTAGCCACTAGGCCAATTAGGCCTCTTTTACAAAGAGACACCTTCCTAAACACCTGAAATAAACTCAATCACCAAAAAAAATCTTTAATTAGGTTTCCAAACACAAGATTCCAGAATACTTATACCTACAAATTCTCACCAAGCTATCCATCTACTAAAACCTCACTTTCAAGTCACCAAACCTAGGTTTTTCAAGGCTCCTTATTGAAAATCACTCTTTCCACACTCAAATCTCACAACCAATGGCCCAAAAATATCATATGATGTCTTAAAATTCTCAAAATACACTCACAAATGACTTCCCCAATGGATTTCATCCATTCACACTCTAAAACCACCCAAAATCACTCAAAATCACACTTTTCCCCATCCAAAACTTCATGCCAAGACTCCCAAATCGACCTCCCATGCTCCAAGAACCATTATATAACCTATTAATAACCTAATGGGCTCATTCCACTGATATAAAGTATGTACATAAAGGTGGAATGAGCCATTTATTCACTTCATGACCACAAAACTAATAGTTCAGATTTCCAGGCTGCCTACAGTAAATTCAACACCAAGGGCTCAAAACAAAGTGGATTTAAATACCACAAAGACCAAAAATTGGATAATACATTATTATATCCAATAAAAAACACTTCTAAGTAATTAACTTCAGTACAAACTCATGCAACTTGCTGCTACAACACTAAAAAGAGGGAGAAACTCATATTTACAAAGAAAACAAAGCTTTATTGATCAATGCTTGTACAAAATCACCCATCCCATCACTCATTCGTGTTTCCAATACATATAATAACTCCTCCATCAAGAGATGAATTAAAACCAATGCCTCAAATGACCCTTCAACTTCCATGATTGTTCAACTTCCCCACTATGCATGTCTTGCATTTTACAAAATTGAAAAAATGGCATTTTTAGCATATTTGCCAAATTTGAAATATAAACCTTATAACCACCTAAAAACCACTAAAATGGACTTATTACATCAATAAATGGTCTACATGACCCTATCCAACCCAAAAACAATACCTAACACCTTAATCTCAAAATTTTCCTTGGTGCCCCTGCACCATACACCCGAGCTTGAAACTTTTCCAAGTCTCTTGGAATGTATTTTGATGATTTTTCACCTTTGTGTACTCCTCCTCCTTGTCCTTCAAAGCTCCTTTATCTGGTACTCTTGTACTTGGAATCAAAAACTGGAAATTTGCCTTGCACTTTGCACTTGTAGTCTCCTTATTGCTTAGGAATGGCTCCACCATCCCACACTGATCTGTTATTATATCTTTGATATGTTTCTCAGTTGAAATTGATTTCCAAACTATCTTTACACCTGCACATATGTTCTTACCACCTGCACTCATGATTGCTTTCTCTCTTACCCATGTTTCATGCTTGATTTCTCTCCTTAGGCCTTGCCATTCACCTTTAATCACAATACTTTTACCCCTAATATCTGTCATCAAACCCTTTGCTCCAATAATCTTTGCCTTATCACCGTTACAAAAATCTGATTTAACACTATAATACTGCCCCTTTACCTTGTTTGTTGTCAAAGGACAAATCACTGTCCCAACTAGTATCCCATCATACTTCACTAACTCACCTTTAGTCTTCTCAAGGAGTTCATCCTTGGCCTTCTCAGATTTTTTCTTCAACCTACAATCTTCTCTCCCCTTCAACATAGCTTCATCCTTCAAATTCACTGTCTTCACATCCTCTAGCCTTGAAGTGGCTGCAAATCCTATTTTCACTTCTTGTTCATCTTCCACAAGCTTCACAGTCTCCTTCTCACCAAACATGATGACCTTTGCTTCCTTACCCTGTTCTTTGACATCTTCCTGCAATGATGTTAACATAAAAGATCTTCCATCCTTCTCAATGGTGTATGTATTAGCCCTTCCATCATATAATGCATTCCTATCAAATTTCCATGGCCTACCAAGCAACAAATGACAACAACTTATAGGAAAAATATCACAAACTACCTTGTCTCTATATCCACCAATTTGAAACTCAACTAAAGCTTGTTCATTTATCACAATGGACTGATTATCACTTACCCAAGACACTTTATAGGGTGTTCTATGAGGCACTTTTTCCAATTTTAGTTTATCCACCATCTCACTTGACACCATATTATCAGTGTGTCCTAAATCTACTATTACCTTACATACCTTGCCTTTGCTTTTACAAGCTGTTCAAAATAGTGCTCTTCTTTGGATCAGCTCCTTCTCCTTGGATGTCTTCAAGAGTTGTGTTTCCATCATCAATGTTTCTCCTACTTCTGGAGCAGCATGAAGACTAGAAGAACCAACACTCTCACATTCATCTTCTTGAACTATTTGACTCCTCCTTTCACCTCTCCTTTAACCTCCACTTGATGTAGATCCTTGATTTTTAGGACACTTGAATGTTGGGTGCCCAAATTCATTACAATTGTAGCATCTTCCATAAAATGTATTTGCATTCCCACCTCCACCAAATCTGCCTCTAGAACCTCTGAAACCACCTCTAGAATCAGTAACTTTCTCCTTACCTTTGTTTGCATCTTCTTGTTCTTCATGGGACTATTTTGATGTGTGAAATGATCCTCTTCCTCTAATGGACTTGTCTTGTCTTCTTTTGATCTTCTCCTCCAATCTATAAGCCAAATGAAAACATTCTTCCACTGTCCTTGGATTTGCCACAACTAGCTCATATTGAATATTAAATCTAAGCCCACCAAGGCATCTAGCCACCTTTTCAACCTCATCTTCCATTCTACCTGATCTTATGTTCAACTTATAGAACTCATCACTATAACTCTTAACATATAAACCCTTTTGCTTTAAACCTTGGAGTTTCTCAAAAAATTGAACTTCATAGTCCTTAGGAAGAAATTTACCTTTGAGTCTACCAACCATTCTGTCCCAAGAAATGATAGTTGATTTACCTTTCTTTCTCCTCTCAGCTTGTTCATAGTCCCACCACAATAATGCATGTCCTTTTACCTTTGTCTTTTCTATCTTCACTATCAGCTCCTCAGGAACATCATCACATTCAAAGTGATTATCCATAGCTGCAATCCAATCTAGTAACTCTTCCGCATTCAATTTTCCACCATACATGGGAAAATTAACCTTTACCTTGTGAGTCTCACCTTTGACTACCTTAAGCAACTTAGCCATTCTCTAATCTTCAAGATCTAGTTCTTCTTCCTCCTCTTCACTTGTGTCTCCCAAATCCACACCTCTTCTCTGATTTGTCTCCAGGGTAGCAAGTCTAGCCAACATAGCATTGTAGGACTCCTGCAACTTAGCATGTCTTTCTTTGACCTTTTGTAACTCTCTAGTTGTAGCATTGCTCTTAGGAGGCATCTTTGGCAACGTTCAACCTCCAAACTCTTCCAAGCTTCAACCTGCAACTTCAAAAATCAAGGGATATAATCTTTATGCTTTGATACCAAACTGATGCAAAGCTAGGTGGGCCACATGCAAAACAATTAGATCGGTACCAAGATCATAAACTTGACTCCTCGACTAGTTCTCCAAAATACTCACAAACTCCTCAAGGAACTAGGCCTTTAAGAACCCAAACTTGCATTTAAGACTTCAAAATCTTGCATGCACTCAAAGAGGCATCTAAAAAGATTCAAAACCTCATAAAAACTCAACTAAAAAACTCACAAATCTCAAAGAACCAAACTTAGCAATAAACCCACTGTAAGCCTTCACTCGCTAGTAGCCCTCCCTCAATGGACTGTCAAACATAACTCCTGATACAGATGAATTCTCAATACTATAAAAATATATTTGAATACCCTTTTCCATGATATTAAACATATCTTAAATTCAACATATACTCTTTTCAAAGAAATCCTCCAAACTAGGCTTTTACCATTCTAGCCACTAGGCCAATTAGGCCTCTTTTACAAAGAGACACCTTCCTAAACCCCTGAAATCAACTCAATAACCGAAAAATTCTTTATTTAGGTTTACAAACACAATATTACACAATCATTAGACCTCCAAATTCTCACCAAGCTATCCATCTACTAAAACCTCACTTTCAAGTCACCAAACCTAGGTTTTTCAAGGCTCCTTATTGAAAATCACTCTTTCCACACTCAAATCTCAAAACCAATGGTACAAACATATAATATAATGTCTGAAAATTCTCAAAAGACACTCAAAAATGACTTCCCCAATGGATTTCATCCATTCACTCTCTAAAACCACCCAAAATCACTCAAAATCACACTTTTCCCCATCCAAAACTTCATGCCAAGACTCCCAAATTGACCTCCCATGCTCCAAGAACCATTATCTAACCTATTAATAACCTAATGGGCTCATTCCACTTAGCTACAATATGTACATAAGGTGGAATGAGCCATTTATTCATTTCATGACCGTAAAATTAATAGTTCAAATTTCCAGGCTGCCTACAGTAAAATCAGCACCAAGGGCTCAAAACAAAGTGGATTTAAATGCCACAAATACCAAAAAGTGTCTAATACATTCATCTATCCAATACAAAACACTTATAATAAATTACCTTCATTACAGACTCATGCAACTTGCTGCTACAACACTAAAAAGAGGGAAAAACTCAGATTTACAAAGAAAACAAAGCTTTATTGATCAATGCTTGTACAAAATCACCCATACCATCACTCATTAATGTTTCCCATACATATAATAACTCCTCCATCAATATATGAATTAAAAACATTGCCTCAAATGACCCTTCAGCTTCCATGATAGTTCAACTTCCCCAGTATGCATGTCTTGCATTTTACAAAATTTGCAATATAAACCTTCTAACCACCTATAAACCAGTAAAATAGACTTATTACATCAATAAAAAGGACCTTAATACCTTAATCTCAAAAAATTTCTTGGTGCCCTTGCACCAAAAATTCACTTTGATGACAATCCTATTGAGTCATCATCCATTGATATATATTTTTTGAATCATGAGAAGATCATTTTGAGATTTAATTCCTTCTATATTGGATCAAATCCTAGCAACATGACCAATTGCATTGAAGAACTAATGAGTGCCTATAGAAACCAAAGTTGTAAGGAGTGCCACACCTTGAATGCCAAAGATACTCATATATCATATCATAGCCTATGAAGTGTTTTTTGAGGTAATGTTATTTATTGAAGAGAGAACAATGGTATAAAATATCAAGAAAGATGCAAAGAAACAACCTAAAGACAAAAGTGTCAAGTTATTTTTATTTTTTTAAAAGAAACATCAAAAAATGAAGATGATAGTGATAGAGAGTCATGCGTATGACAATAGTAATGGTAATGCAATACATTTTTGAGCATGGTAGATCAAGGGACAAATGATAAGGCAATGAAGAATATATAAGATTCATGAGTGATGATATTAATATTGTCCAAATTTTTGAAAGTTGTTAGTCAAATATTAAAATGGTAATGCCAAGAAGTGGAAAATGTTGAAATACCTTTGAGAAATTGTGGACAATGTTAAGAAGGACAATCATCATGAAGCATTTTGTGTATGACAGTGGCAAGAGCTATTCATATGAAAGTGACATGGGTTTTTATCATTGCTAATATCAATATTCAGGACAATCATCAAATGAAGACAAAACTCAATTTAGATAGCAATGCCAAGGCATTGTTAAATGCTTTATGAAGTATAACATTGATGGAAATGCTTATGAGTTAGAGAATATGAAGAAAAAGATAGTTTATAAATGAATTTATGACAATAAGATGATATGTTAAACATAACCTCCTAAAGGAAATCAAACAAGTGAAAACTATAAGCATGCTAAGAAATTATGACAATACCTATGAGGAATAAATCCATAATAAACTTTAAAATGACATTCATGAAACACAAGTTAGTATAGTGAAGAAAAAGATGAATGTGACTTAAGTATTAAATCCTTCAAGAAGTGATATTGTGTTAAAAATATGAATTGCTCATGCATGACAAAGCACAAAAATTATGCACTATCAAGGGATCAAGTTGTAGATGATGGATCATAATTTAGCATGTTAGGAATTTATATTCTATAATGATCACATCATTGAATGCTTAAAAAATACACCATATATAACAATATCAAAGGATATCATGATAATGTGCTATAGGTGACAATGTATAATTGATGCTCTTATGCACATCTAGTCAGTTCATAATGACATGATAGGTTAAAATAACAAATAGAGTAGTTTCATGAGAAATGATAGTGATGGGGTGATATAGGTGGCTAAAAATCAATGTCACAATGATACAATGCATAAGGTACTTTGATCGCCATCAAAGAAGGAAATCATCTCATTTTTTATAGGATAATCCATGAAAAGACATATAGAACCTTGCAAATTTGAAAAACCTTGTAAATCTATAGATAAAGTGAGAAGCTAGTGTTAAGATGATGTTTTAATGCATTTAAGGCTTTCTACAAGTAGCTAGTGTGGAATGAGAGCATGACCATAAGACAAGGTAGTTGGTTAAGAATCAAAGATATTTTGAAGAAGTATTGATGGAGAGGCCTTATTTAACACCAAAAAGAGACCTAACTCAATTCAAACTCATTAAAAAAATGTATTCTATGCATGAGTAGTGATAGTATTAAGCTAATAATGAACAGTTAGGGAGAATTTATTAGTCAAAGGCACACATAGCAGTTGTATAAATAATTTGCAAGCATCAAGGATAGATGAGGTTACTAATTGGAGTATTTGTAGGAGCATGCAAAGGAGGAAAAGTGTGAAAAGTTAATAATTAAACCACTCAATTCCTAGTTGGAGCTTTTTGATGAGTATTTAAAGGAGGAAATTGAATCTTGTGTTTCCTGTGCTCAAGGGAGATTGACCAAAGCAATTCCAATGCAAGAAGTTTCATTCATTAGAAGACACATGTCCTATATTTTCTCTTTTTATTAGATTTGTAAAGTGGATGTGTAGAGAATGAAAAATAACATGTATTATCTACAAAACTTCTAATTTAATAGAGATATCTCACTTTTTCAAGCATTGTAACTCAATTTTTTATACTCGAGAAAAAATTGTAAACATATTTGTAGTTAGCTGAAACATTAAAGGAAGTCACTTTTTCCTACTCAAATATGTGTATTGTGCATTCTTGTAAAATGATTTGATTCTAGATCTTGTGTTAAAAACATTTATCCTTAATTTATTGTCTCATTTTTTTTACTTTATGCAATAGTACATTCATTTTCAGGTCATGGTTTATGTTTTTATTTAAATTTTCATGCTAAAATTTAGCTGTGAATGTTATCCCTTATGAATATTATAATAAACTCAAAACCTTTCAATGATTTTTTTTTGTAAAATATATAAAAAACATGAGTTGTGCATAGTCTTTTGGCTTCTTTAATCACACTATACATACTAAAGCAAGTGAAAATCACTAAAAAATTATGGTGTATAACCTCTTTTCATGTTATTAGGTTCAATTTTAGGCTTAGTTATTTTTATTTTTACTTGTGTACAAAATTAGAGTAAGTTAATTTAGGTGATATGCTAGGGGAACCATCCCTCTCTAGAGATTCATTCCTACCTTCAGGTCACCCACAACCTAGGAGTGTTACCATTGTGTCAATCGGAAGGAGAATTACCTCACTAATCCTCCAAAGGGTGCATTGCAATGAGACGATAGTTGCTACACATGGTTGAGTATTGGGTCCATGAAATTTATGTTTATTTAGGCTCAATTTTATTCTGCATCTCCCCAACAATATTTTAAGAATGCTCACACCTACATGCTCAATTCTACCACAAAGTGATTCTTAATTGTTGGTATGATTTATATATTTGGATTTCATGGTATATCACTTCAAAGGCTTAAAAAGATAGAAAATGATATTACTCTTCAAGATACGTATGGGGGAATATTTGGGGATCATGTTAGCATAAAAATATCCATGCAAAAATTCTTTAGGATGAGTTATTAATAGAGAATTTTTGAAAATTTCTTTAAAATGTACTATGTGTTAGATATATAGTGATCTTGAGCACACACCTACACATGAGTTACATCCCTACAATTGAGAATGGCCCTTTTAATTTTGGGGACTTGACTTGATCATTAAGATTTCCTAGTGACCTTAAGCACACAACTACACACAAGTTACCTCCCTACATGTTTTCAATGACCATTTTCATTGTGGGGATGAATTTATTGGTAATATTTCCCCCAATCTCTTTCACAATATATACATTCATCATTATAACTACTAATAATTTTATGAAACGTGTTATATCAATACCATTGAAACCTACAACTAAAATTGATATCTATAATTCATTATGGAAAAATATCATTTATAGATTTAGATTGTCATCCTTCCTTACTATTGATAATGGTACACCATTTAATAATAAGGAGATAAATAAATAATTATATTGGTTTTGAATTTAGTAGAGATTCTAATGACCATATTATTCACAAGTTAATGGATAAGTTGAAGAAAAAATAAAATAATTGAGAAAAATTAATGAAGATAATTGATAAGTATGACACTAATTGGCATACATTTCTTGTTCCTATATTATGGGAATATCATACTATTATTCACACTCCTATTGGATTCATACTTTACTATTCTATGGTATAAATGTAATTATATGTATTAAGCTAAAAATTCCATTACTACATGTTTCCATTTGAGATATTATTGATGATTGAATGTATAGGGAACATATTTTAAAAGATATTGAAACATTAGATAAAATAAAAGTTAATACATTATAAATCTATGGGTATATTAAAGATAGAAGAAAAAAATTAAGAAAAAAATGATTCATTGAGATTTTGAGATTCAAGACTTGGTCCTTCATGTTTACCCACATAACCCAATAGATAAAAATGAACTTCAAGAAAGTTATAGACCTAGCTAGGTTGATCCACTCATCAATGCTCATTGATACATGATTCTGTAACATTTAGATGTTTGACCTATGAAATACAACTAGTTAAAGAATTAATTAAATAATGTCTTGGATGGTATTACTATTAAGAATCACAACACACAAGGTCAATTCTTCATTGTTTCTTATCTTCTTGGTCCCCACATATTTACAAGAGCTTCTACTCACTTGGGATCATTAAAATTTCTATAGAACGAATATAATTTCTCATATGTAGTTATTATGAGCTTCTACATTCCATTATTGACATATATTGTTACTATAGAGCATTACCATCTTTCTCTCACATTGCTACTATTCCCTATTTTAAGCTACAACTCAAAAATAGGTAGAGCTTAGTTGCATTGATCATTAAAAGGTACAAAATTAATTTCAAAATCTTCTGCTAAGTATTCATTACTGTACAAATCTGATTACTTTTGAATTTCCAGTGTTATTATGCAAATGTTGTAACAAAAAAAGGTGATTCGTCATTGCCTGGAATGATGAATCATTGCTACAGTTGTGTTGATCTTGGTCCAACTCTAGCACTAGGTCCAACTCTAGCTCCAAGGTTTACCTGCAAGATTGTTGAAAGGTGGTGTTAGAGCAATGAAAAATCACATTCTACCTTATCCCTACATTACCAATAGGAATGCAATCTGCATCCTATCAGGCATTCATCAGATGATTAAGTCATCAAAAAGTAGATGTTTAGGGAGCACAAAGTTCAATGGAAGCTTTCAGCCTCAATTATTTTGCTAAAATTTTTGTTTAGTGTGCAGGAACATGTACAATCGGATCATTTTAACCATCAGATTATAACATGAGTGGTGGAAAATGTGGCTCCCACAAGGGTTGAGCCTAGCTCATTATTTTTTTTTATGTAGAGTGAACATCATGAGATCAATATTGTGTCTAGTTATTAGCCTCAAAGAAAGAACTTAGTGTCTCATCATTGAGACTGGTTCTATTACATCATTGCTTCTTTGTTGTATTCAAATAAGGAGATGAATTTGAAATTCAATGCGGCTGCAAGCAGGTATCAATATAGGTCAAGTATCTTTTGGTGTAGTAGCATAAAAAATCTCAATAACAAAAAATAAGAGAGAGGACATCAATGACAAGAAGGAGTAGATGGTTATAGTCATGGATATAAGAGTAGTCCATATGCAAAAGATAGCCATTATGATTGTAATAGATGGGGCAGTGACCTATAATGCATAAGGAGTACTCACATTTTGTAAAGAGAGATACAATAATCTCATGAGTGCATAGAGGTATACCATGACAAGGTAGTGTTTTCACTTGAAGAATACAGTGAGCTACGTGTCAACTTCTATTGATCATAATTTACAGAACATGGCAATGTAAAGCAGTCAATACAAAGAATGATGTCTCAACATTGAAGGCAATGAGAATTTTGGTGGCATAATAATGTGTTTGCTTCATAATGCTTCAAATATAGATAAGGAGGTTACAAAGAGATGATAAGTGAGATGCATAGTTAGGATTATTATGCAAGCATGTTTTTCTTGAGAGCAATGCAATAATGGTGATAAAATCCTTCTTTTTGTGAAACATTTGTAATATGTTTTTTCACAGTGATGGCAGAAATTTGTTCATGCATTGGAATTGAGAAGTGCAAGTGAGCTTGGAGAAGCAGACAACAAGAAAAAAATATCAAGTGCTACCAAAGACAATCATTACGAAGAGGACATGCTTGTCAATTTGGCAAGATACAATCACAGTACCTTCTGGTAACAATCATCATTAAGAACAATCATGTACAATAGTCTAGTCATTATGGGGGTATTTTTCAAGTGCATTCCATAATGCTAAGACAGTCAAGTATGCACCATTAACAATGAAACTATATCTAAGGCGCATGACAGTTAATAAAAGAGTTTGCATGAAGGCTGAAATATTTCTCAAGCATCTTGGCTCATGCAAATCTGGCAAGTCGATGCAGGATAGTTATGTTGATAGTCAAAACTATTGTGAGCACAAGCAAAATGGTCCTACATGGAGTGAGTCCTAGAAAAACCAGTAAGGCCATGGCCATGGAGGGTGAAAATGTAGGCCTGCACACAATCAGTAGAATGAGAAATCATCAAAGCAAAGGAAAAATGCACATGAGTCTTTCTCATCAATTTCTCAATAGGCAGAATAAGGGCAGTTTATTGATAGTCAAATCACTATCCCAAAAAAATAGCGATATCCATGTATTTTGTTTTAAAAAAAGTAGAATTGAGGAGATGAAGGGTCGAAGCCTGAAGATCATATGAAGTCTATATAAAAGGAACAAAAGCCATATGAAAAGTATATATAAAGTCCAAAATTCCCTATGGAATCATGATATCAAGAGGAAACAAAAATGTACAAGAATTTTTCATGATGGTGCGGGTTTGGTAGCTTGAATGATGAAACAAAGCTATAGGAGACCCATGAGAACTCGAGTTAGGGTTCAAACCCATTTCATTGCAATGTTGACTACAACTTGCAATAAACATGGAATTAACTATAGGGGAAGCTAGAGACAACATTTTATGATATTCCAAAAAATATTCAAGAAAGCCAAGCTTTCATTCTTCAAAAATTGCTTAAATCTTTAGAAGACACATGTATATTGCATACAGAGCAATAAAAGTTAATTTTCATTTAATTTGAAGAAAAAATAAAAAATAAGTCATAGGAAAATGTCGTGAGAGATTTACCTGAGCTTTCAAGCCAGAAGTGCGAAGGGAGGAGTTTCCGTGACTCAAAAAATCCACCATGAAATTCCTTCCAAACTGCTATCATGAAAACCCTAGGTTGTGTTGGTGTTTTTTCCCACATAGGATTTGCAATTCTCTAAGAGGTAGCCAACCTCTATATTAAAGAACCACAAAGGCTAGTGGCCAACTGATAAGATTCAGTCAAATACTGACATCTCCTACACTTCTGGCTTTATAGGACCAAGGTGGGTAAACCTAAATGTGTTCGTAAGAATGTTATATGATTGGTAAGAACACTTCTTACAGATTACAATGGCAACACACGCAATGAGATAGTAATTATTCTCAGTATTGACAGACCAAAGAATAATAACATGTATCTTAGAGCAACGGGATTGAAAAATTCAATATAAGATTTGCCTCTCGTAGAGAGATAGGGTTTAATATTTTGTTGTGTTCAACTCTTAGACCACCATGTTTAGAATTATAGTCTTGTAGTAATCTTGAAGAAAATAGCCAGTGCCTCATCCACTGGGTAGGATTCATACAAAGCATAATCCAAATATTGTTGACATGTCACCATAATGCTTTACATCATGCTAATTTTAATTGTAAAACAACACTCCTTAGAAATCCTGAATGTATAATCATAAATCTGTAACTCATTTTCAAGCAATTTCATTAACTCACTGAGCTAAAGCAAGGAAATGAAGAACACATTCAAATATACCATTGAAAGTGAATGAAGATTTCATTGATAGGCTCATTCACAACTTATGACACACAATTAGGAGAGAAATTATTTCAAAATGATTATAATTTATTGCTTGAATATCTGTAATTACATTAGTAAGGCTTGCCTGCTTCATAGACAACTGACCAGAAAAATACATTAACTAAAACCTTTAAGAGAACTACAGTAAAAAGAACTAACTGTACATATATTCAAAACTTTCAGGATCCAAAATCTGACCCTAACAATGAGTCGTGAAATCTCCTTTATAGGACATGAGAGCAACAAAGCAATAGGCTACATTGTTAATTTCAAAATTGAATTTCATTCTACTCATCATTGGATAGCACAATGCATGATCTGAGGAATAAAAAAATGGTTGCATAGTAACCAGTCGGAGAAAAAACAAAAAGCGTGCCAGGCATGCGCATGTCCACATCAACAAGATGAAACACCAAGAAAATCACCACCCAACAGACCTAACACCAGCAACCACTAAGTAGACACACGGCCCTGGTACAAGCGATCGCTCCGAGTTCTCGCTTTAGTTAAAAGCGGAACCACCTTCTTTCCTCCAGCCACATTAGTGCAACACCCAACAACCTGGCACGGTGCCACTACAATTACTGGTTCAACTACAAGGGCCTCCTCGTTCACTCCCATGAGCTCAGTCAAGGCTGCAAGGTAACATCGGTAATCCAAATTAGTTTCGGACCCGTTACCATCAAAATCTGATGAAATCAGAATAGGGGATGTGCAATGCTCTGGCCTTTCGCCAGAACTTTTAGTAGCGACTTTGGGTGTTCTGGAAGCAGGTTGCTCCTTTTGAACTAGCGACTTCCTGGCTCCTACCCTGGCACTCCTGTGCCTTATAGATTTATCCATAGCTTCATAGAATACAGGAGAATAACCACCACCTGCAAACAAAACAACTCAAAAATGTAATGATAACACTGGGTCACTTAGCAAGCATTTATAGAGTGAATTGGTGTGAGGGATATTGATTACTTGAATGCAAAACAAACATTTGAACCATAAGTGGCTGACGTAGCCACCATAATTGTTTCTATCAGGAGGGCATCGTTTGCACGCTAAAGAAAATCAGGAGAGGATCCTCTAAAAAGCTCGAGCCATTAATAAAATAAGTTTCAGAGTATGAAAGCTCATCACACAGATGATCCATAATTTCTTAGAAATTGCACCGTTGATGTAGAACGGACCTGGCAAGTTGGATGAATCATATTGAGTCAAACAAGCACTGAAAATCCACATCAGCGCCTCAAAAAACCACAACCAATCATTACCTAGGAAAATAGGAGGTTGCAACTAGACAGTAGGTCCCACTCAGCCCCGTTGCTTCAAGAAACATGCCACATGTCACTCATTCGCAGACCTCGCGATACTTTAGAGACATTTACCATGCTCGTGCAAGGTCTATGAGGGACAATTATTATTAACCCCATAATTAAATCCCTCCGTTGGTGAAAAGACGGCCACTTGTCATCATTGGCACCTCAGGAAAAGACCCCGCCCATTCATATATGCCAGATGGCGGCATCTCACAGACCTCACACTACTTTGTGACATCAGCAGGAAGACCTGCGAGGTTTGTGAGAAACAGTTGAGATAAAAACCCATGATTGGACGGTTAGCTAAACAGGATGTATGAACATGGAGAGTATTCAAGTGGGATCGGCCAGTACAACCCTCGACGGTATAAATGCTTAATCCTAAGTAGTAAAAAGAGACTGACAAGCTAGGTGAAAAGGGCTAGTAGGAGCACGGAGAAAAGGGCTCAACTGGATCACTTAAGTGACCGGTTACTTTTGGTAGCAAGTCACCGTCGAAACATAACATGAGGGTTTCAAAATTTGATAATTAATGTCACCATGGGTAGCTTTAAACCCTGAAACCCTAGCCTTCCTCCCTTTGAAATTGAAAAGTCCCATCAGGTCGGGCTCGAGCTTCATCAAGAAGCTTCATGAAAATGAAGTGAATTATTTCATTTTTGCATGCTTTTTGTTCTAGGGTTATTAACCCTAGTGTGATGCCGATGAGAGTTAGGCATATTTTTTGCCTTCTTTTTAAAAATATGCCTTGCAAATTAATTTCCCCATGGTCTATAGCCTCATGCTTTATGCCTTGGTATGTTTCATTGTAAAGCCTTCTAGGACTTTAATGAGTTAACATTGTCTTGTTTATTTTCTTCTTAAAATGTAAAGTATTTTAAAATTAAGTGATGCTTATAAATCATTTAATTTTAAAAATGCTTTTTTTCAAATGCAAAGTACATAAGGAGATAGGAGGTTTTCAATGCATGACAAAGGGAAGAGAAGATAAGTCTTGATTTATGACTTGGAGGGAAAATAGGAGCATGTGTTTATGTGACTAAGTCATAGATGGATGGAGGTTATGCTTTAATTTATGACTTTCCAGGAATATGGGGAAGTTGATTTCGGTTTGCAAACATGTGAAAAGTATCTAGGAGTTTCTATTTTCCTTTTTGGAGCATTTGGAGTGAATTTAGGCATTTTTACTCAACTTGGAGCATTTTTGGGATGCTTTTATGGTTTGAAAAAGTCAAGTTTGACTTTTTCCATCTTTTGGAGCACATTTGGAGTGTATCTAGAAGCTAGATTTATAGGTTTATTGTTGCATCCAAACCAAGATGTCTCTAGAGCCTTTTTTGGTGGAACTGTTTAAAGCTTTGTTACTTAGTCACTTTTGTAACTCATTCTCGAGTTAGTTTTGATTATGCAGATTGTAGACATAGTAACTTTCACAGTCCTTTGGCACAAATTTTGCATCTTTTGTAACTCTTGGAGATATTGAATAAGTTTACCTTGCTCATTTCTGGAATTATTTTATCACCATATTGTTCTTAGAGTTTAGTGTATGCTTTGTGATTGATCAAACTATCTTGTAAACATACTTAGTTTCATTATAGTTTTGTCTCATGCCTTATTCCTTTTCTATAATTAGCATGTTCATTCAGGTTGCTGTTTGTGTTAGTTAAATACAGCCACTTGCTAATTGTGAGGTTTTTCTTCCTGTTGCAAGTTAAAGTATTTGACCTTTCAGTAATACATTTATGCATGAACATTGTTGTAACAAGTTGTGTAAACTGAATTTTTGCGAGTTTAGAACTAAGCGTAGAGCTCCGAGTTTCATTATCTCCCTTTAGGTTTGGTGTATCACTTTATTTTATGCTTTCAGTTTTATTCATTTTCAACAATCCTTCTCCCTTTTCATTTCAAAAAATCCATAGTTTAAGTGATATAACCAGCTAGGAAGCCGGCCTATCTAGAGGTTCATTCTCATTTTGGGTGACCCACAACTCGAGAGTGTTCCCATGTTTCTCTAGGTAATTGAGTTTCACAACTCAGTTCAGGTGCAAGTTTAAGAGATAAAAGCTACATATTGCTACATCTCATAACACTTATATGATGATCATATTTTGCTATATCCTGTGGTCACTCTCATATCACCATGTCTTACATGTTGATCTCTTGTTTCTATATATTATGTCTACTACCTTGCATGAATTTTTCATATATCTTACTTTGAGTATTATCATTGATCCTTACATATACCTACACTAGGGGAATATTATATTCCCTTAATCCTATAGTGTGCATAAGGTTGTGAGTAGTTAGCTTGTAGCTACCTTAATTCTCAATTAAGTTATATGATCATAGTATATTCTTATTTAGATAATTAGGTCATCTTGGGTGTTATACATAGGTATATAAGTTAGCCAAGGTGACATCTAAGATATAAGTAGGGTATATAGGAGGTAGAGGTCAGTTCTTATCATCATATGGGGTATTGGGTTCTTAAATTGAAGACTATTGGAGGTATCCCCTTTGAAGTGGATTAGTACTTTACCCTCTCAAAATGGAAAATTATTATCAAGTATTTACAACAAATTTCTTATTATATTCTTCTATTATGCAATTTATTTTATTACAAGTGGTATCAGAGAATGATCTTGGCAATATGAAGGCAAGAAATAAGGCAATTTAAAAAAAAATTGGAGGTCATTTTGGGAACTGCATATCTCTTTAATTTTGTATATTTTTTAGTTGATTTTTAATTTTCAAGGCCATATTGAATATAATACAATATAGATTTTAGGGTATTTGGAGTAGAATTCAAGGAGTTGTTACCACAAAACTCATTCTTAGGACTATAAAATATTAATTTAAAAAAAATCTAGATGGTTGAACAAGCATGAGTTGATCAACTTACAATCTTGATTTGGAGGAAATTGGAGTCATTTTCAATATGTTATTGCAAAATTAGAGTGTTCAAAAAATTAACTCTCAAGGCTACAAATTGATGAACTTATTAATTTTTTTTCTAGGATGTGAAATCTAGGTCCTGGTAAGTTATAATAAAAATATTAGATTGATTGGGTTTGTTTGGTGCGATTTATTGCAAAATTAGGTTTTCCACCAAATTAATCCTCAAGGCTTCATATTAGAAAAAATGATATTTTTGTGGGAAGTGAGATCTAGGATTTGGTAACTTACAATAAAAAAAATAAACTGATTAATTTATTTTTTATAACTTACTACAAAATTATTTTGTCATACCATGGCAGGGGCTTCAACAAAAGGTAAGGAAGTAATCCCATCACTCATAGAAGGTATCCTTACAAATAGGATCAATCAGTATAAAAGATAAATTCCATAAAATTATATTATGTAAGGGTACATATCAAAAATATTAAGGAGGAAATCTTAACAAGGATGCATGCAAATATATAAGATATCAATGTGATGATTGGATGGATAGGCTTTAACTAAGGTTGTAGAGATTCCTTGTTGGTATGTGGTGTTTGATCATGCTATACTGTACACTCTGCATGTATCCTCACCGGGGTCTGGGCCCCAGGCAGGGGTTTGGGAGCGGCAACCCCCGAGAATTATTTTTCTCTTATTTTTCGCTTTGTCACTGACAAGTTAAAAATTGACTTTGTAAAACCCTAATTCTAGAAGCTTCTAAAATGCTTGTAATAAGAAGTTGGAATGGGAGTTGTAGTATGGCATTATTCACAAGATTGTAATATGTTTTTTGCACTAGATAATAAAATCATTGGATGACTGCGGTTTTGTGGATGTAGCCCATATTGAGTGAACCACAATAAATTCTTTGTATTGTCTTGTTGTTGCTATAATTATTCTGTGTTTTTTTATTTCTTTGTTTTATTGATCAAATTTACATTTAATTTTTAGATATCTTCCTTCTAACCCTAACATTCCCAACACATGAATCTTTACAATATGACTCAAGAAGAAGAATAGGTAGTAGAAGAAGAAGCAAAAGAACAAGAATAGTAAGAAGAGATGAAATTTAATGCAAAAGCATCCATAATTAACCATCATTGAGGACAATGCTTCTCCGAAGAGGGGGAAATGTTAGAAACATAGGACAACTGAGAGGGGGGTGAATCAGTTGTACATTAAAATCATCAAACCCTCATTAATCCTTAAACCCTTATTAACCTTCAAATCTTTATTAAGCATCAACAAAAAGTAAACATATGAAACGTCAACACAACAACAACCAACACAAGAGAACACAAAATTTATGTGAAAAAACCTAATCAAGGAAAAACCACGATGAGGATTAACTCACATATATATGAATAGCAACACCAAATACAATAAGCTCACTACTAGAAAGGCTCATTGCCCAAAAAAGAAGAAAGACTCACTACCAAGGGCTTACTACCCAAAGGACTCACTATTTGGAAGAAAGAAGAATAAAAGAACATTGTTACAAGGAGGTTCACTACCTTAGAGAAATAGGAAGAGCCACCACAATAACTCTACACCATCCACAACTGTTAGCTCACTGCCTGCAACAACTTCAGGTACACTAAAGATGTAGACACTTTCTGCTCACTGCATCTAGTATCTTTGGGCATTTAAGCTCACACTCATGTCACCACACTTGATCACATTCACATATTTTCACACAACAAAAAACATCACACACTTATCCAACAATTAACTTTTTATGTACATCCTCCACAACCTCAAAAAAGAACCTTTTCCAAGTCGGCTTCAATAAAATGTATGCACCTCAAACGTGCAACCACCAAATAGGCCGACACAAAACACTTTCATGATGGAAAGAAGTGAAGGAAAACCACACCAAGAGTTAACCAAGACCCAAATCTAAATTAACTCGCTTCACCAAACTTCCACAAATAACTGAGCACCTCCGTAAATAAAACAAGCACACTAGCTCGACCAAACCTGCACTAACAATAATGAGCAACCACATACACACATTTCTAGGTATGGAAATAACATGAAGACCACATAGAAATATAGGAATATTCAACACCATCAAAATATCCAACACCACTGACACAACCACCTAAAACTGAATAACACTTTCATTCTGCGCAACAAGACACACTACCACAAAACACAACTTATGAATCTAGGCTTGTGGAAAAATTGAACAATAAACACTCTAAGGGAAGGTAGATACAAGAATTATAAGAACATTCCAAAATTTGCAAGACAAGAAACAACAACACGAAGAAATGCAGAAAAATTCCATTTCTCCCAGACAACCTTCTTCACAAGGAACACATTGTCAAAGACATCTTTCACTGCCACACGATCCAAAACCTAAAAATTTGGATATAGCACCTTTGAACACCTCTGATCATCATATCCAAACCACAAAAGCATATCTTCAACCATGAAGAAAAGCGGAGCACAACACAAAACACATCTTTGTCACCTTGTACACTTCTCTATTCAAATTTTCTCAAAAGCACTTCGAAACCAAGTGAACTTGTTGCATATACAACACCACAAACATCTCCTCAAAACATCCACAACATCTGCAACACCTAATCAACATGACCACACTAGATATTTCATCACAACCACACTAGGGGTTGACATCAAATCATAACACCTCAACACATCCACACTAGGGGTTGACATCAATGAAAACATAGTGCAACACTCTCCAACAACTCCAAAAATCTCCCCCTTTGTCATTGATGACAACACTAGCTCTAAAAAACCATCAACAACAAAAGTAACTCTACATCTTCAACTCTCAAACAACTCTCCCCCTTATTGGGACACTACTTTACATTTCAGGTTTCTTTCTTTGTTTTTCACTCTTTCCTCTTTTACCCTTGTTTTTTAAACATCTTCTCATCTTCTCCCTTTTATTATGTGTTTTTTAGACATCACCCTCCCCCCCTTTGACAAAAATGACAAAGGATAACACCTACAACTTACTTTAGGAAACATTTGCAAACTACTTTCTCTCCCACAACTTTCTCTCCATTGCACTCTCCCCCTTAGGGGCACAAGATATGTTCCCTTTGACTGCACCAACCAAAGCATCACTACCTACTCCCCTTGAGAGGTATCCTCCATCAGTCCATGACCAAGAATGTATCTTGAATTGCTCCCTTGGAAAAATGCACCAACTTATGCATCTAGTTGAAAGAAGGAGGGGAAATAACCCCTAACTTCTTCCAGAGATACTCAAATGTATCTTTTGGAAGAGCCTTTGTGAAAATGTCTACAACTTGATCCTTTATAGTCACATACTCCCACTTCACTTTATTCTCTACAACTTTCTCTCTTAGAAAGTGATACTAAATAGAGATATGCTTTGTCCTTGAATGCATTACCAATTTTTTTGAAATGTTGATAACACTTGTATTTTCAATAGGATAGAAATAGGTTCATTATATGATACTCTAATATCCTTCAATATCTACTTCATCTACAACACTTGTGTGCAACATGATGCTGGGTGATCCCATAATAGTGGGTTACACTTTGGCCAAACTTGACATTGAACTGAACTTTTTTAACTAAATCTTCACTTTCAGACACCAATAGCTGCTAAACCATGAGGAATTTGAAGATGATGCAAACTAATGATTTGTGACATTTTTTTTGTAGATTCTAAATATATATACTTTTAAATTTTTGGAATCAAATTGCATTTCTCTTTCCATCTCCTTCGATAACTAGTTTTTAACAGTAAACACCATTTTTAAAGAGTGATGTTTACTGTATAACATAACTTTTTTTTCTATGAAGGATAGAATTCTAATTTTTCAAATTTAGATTCGTAACTATGATATCTAGCTCCTTCATTTGGTTTCATAGTGTTTTATTGAATATTTTTTTTCTTAATTAAGTTTTGAAGTCAAACTAATTACAATTTAGACATAGGTTTACTATATAATACAACTTTTTTGTATGTATCGAAATTCATTTTTTTTGTTAGATCAAGGACATCAATACCAAGAGATTAAATATTTTTCAATTTTTTTTTGCTAATCTACTATTTTTCCACATGTGTAGAACAAAGACCTTGATTTTTGATGAAAAACTTACATTCACGAGAAATAAAAAATATAATAATCAAATTAAATATATTTAAAATTATACTTTTTGGGAAGCTTATAATAAGGACTACATACTTACAAAACATAAATTTTAAATGAATTCATTTGATCCCCCAAAAGGAAAATCAAAAGTGGTTTTTTATCAGCATTTTGATAGGTGTAGAGGAGACTCCATTATAGATATGGTTTAAAACTAGCGGGGTTCCATCCAAGGGGGTTTGATAAAACCCTCTTTAATTAAAATATTTTAAATGGAACCTTTCAAGGATTAAATCATTATATTTTCTAAAAATATGTGATTTTAGCAAAAATCAGGATGTCTTAGAAAGTGTAACCCATTATTGTGGCAACACCCTACTGTAACAATATATTCCGCTTTTACAGTAGATAATGATACTAAATCTTGCTTCTTACTTAGCCAAGAAACCAATCTGCTTTCAAGAAAGAAATCACATCCACTGGTACTTCTTTTTTCATATGCACAACCTTCCCAATCTATATAAGCACTCAAAGAGAAATCAATATCCCTAAGATACCATAGACCAAATTTCAGAGTTCCCTTCAATTATCTAAATATCCTTTTGACTACTAACACATGCGACTCTCTAGGATCTTCTTGAAATCTTGCCACAAGATAAAATACATGCATGATATCCAATCTAGTAGCAGTTAGATATAGCAGTCCACCAATCATTGATCTATACTTGCTTTGATCTATCTTAGGACATTCCTCATTTTTTCTCAATGTACAACCAATAACCATGGGAGTACATACTGGTTTAGATTCCTCCATTCCAAACTTCTTCAATATTTCCTTAACATAATTTTATTTAAAAATGAATATACCTTTATCAGTTTGATTCATTTGTAGCTCAAGGAAGAAATTCATCTCCCCAACATTGACATTTCAAACTCATTTTGCATCTCCTCTTCAAAGCTCTTACACATTCCTTCATTTCCTCTAAAGATTATGTCATCAGCATACACAACCACAATCAAGATTTGATCTCCCTCAACCTTGAAGTAAAGGTTGCTATCTGTAGTACCATTTTTTAATCCTTGCCGCAACAAGTATCTATCCAATCTTGCATACCAAGCTCTAGGAGCTTGTTTGAGTCCATACAATTATTTCATCAATATGTAGACCATATCAACATACTTTGACAACTATAAACCTTTTGATTGTTCAATGTAAACCTCTTCCTCTAAATCACCATTCAAAAATGTATATTTGACATCCATGTGATATACCTTAAAGTCTTTATGTGCTGCAAAATCCAAAAACATCCTAATGGATTCCATTCTTTCCACTGGAGAAAAATTCTCTTCAAAATATATTCCTTCCACTTGTGAGTAGCCCTTACACACAAGTCTAGCCTTGTTCCTAAAATTTTTTCTGTCCTCATTCAATTTGTTCCTAAAAAATCATTAAGTTCCTATCACATTCTTGTCTACTAGTCCTGGGGCCAATTACCAAGTTTGGTTCTTCTCAATTTGTCTCAACTCTTCTTCCATAGATTTGATCCAACTCTCATCCTTGCATGCTTTAGTTACAATTTTAGGTTCAACCTTTGAAAGTAAACAAAATTTAACATGTTCCTCTTTCATAGCAACTCTTCTTCTTATCAACACACATTTTCTCTTATCTCCAATGATTTTATCTTCAAAATTATTTTTTTGCACATACTTAGGAGTCTTAGGATTATTTTCCATAGCTTCTTCTTGTTCCACTGTCTTCTCTTTTTATTTCTATTCTTCTTTTTCTTCTTCACTACAAGGGGTCATCAGATTCATTTCCTTCTATCAACACTGAATTTTTATGTGATTCTTCATCCTCTTTGACACTTGAACTTTCAATTATCTTCTTTAGCCTTCTGTTGTAGCATCTATATGCTTTTCTCTTTGTAGAATACCCAAGGAAGATTCCTTCATCTCATCTTGCATCAAACTTTCCTAAGTTCTCTTCATCTCTCCTAATATAACATTTGCTTCCAAAAACTCTGAAATATCTCACAGTAAGATGTTTTCCATACCATAGTTTATAGAGAGTGTTTGAACTATTTACTCTTGCTTGTCTTATGTTAAGAATGTACATTGCAATATGAATAAATTATCTCCAATATACATCCGATAGATTTTCTTACTTCATCATGGTTCTTGCTGCTTCTTGAATTGTCATGTTCTTCCTCTCCACAACTCCATTCTGATGTAGAGTCCTAGGAGATGATAAATGTCTCTTTATCCCACAATCTTTACAAAAACTATTAAACTCATTTGAAGTAAACTCACCACCTCTGTTAGACCTCAAACACTTTATTTTAAAATCCATTTCATTCTCAACCATAGATTTAAATGCTTTAAACTTATCTAGAGCTTATGATTTTTCTATGAGAAATGTTATCCAAGTCATTTTAGAGTAATCATCTATTAACAACATAAAATACTTGTCACCTTGAGAGATTCTTATTTTGGTAGGTCCACATAGGTCTGTATGTCCCAACTCTAGAGGTCATGTGGTAGAGTATTCTTTAGTTCTGCTACACCCCATTGTGTTATTACCTATTTACTATTACTTTGATGAGTTAAAATGATTTAATACATGAATATGTTTTGTATATTTTGATGAAAACTGTGATGAATTAATGTGTAATGCAATACGAGTACTTTAAACGATTTGAAGATGAAAATATATGATGCATATGAATGTAATGTTATCAACTAACTACTATTGTGATGCACTAAGTTGGATGCAAGAAAAGAATTGTGCCTTTGGAAGAGAGGGGGAGTATCACTCAAGAGAAGAGCTTGGTTTGGTAACCCTTAATATGCCTATTTGAGCTATCACACACTCACATCCTAGTTTGGTCAAGTTGAGTCAAGTTAGTTTAGGAATTGGTAAGTAAACCTTTGGTCATAGTTAGGGTATGATTTGTTATGGTTTTGGTTTTGGTCTTTGATTTTGTGATTGCTTCTTAGATTGGATTACGTGACAATCTCTGTATTGTGTATAAGTTCTTCTTCATGTATTTATATTTATATATTAATTGATGGGTTATAGATAGAATGTATATATGTATGTGATTATGATAACTCATACATGTGAGTATATATGTATGTGTGTATACATAGGTAGAAGTACTTACACATACTCATGTGTGGATATATCATATGCATGAGAATATCAATTAGACATATATGCCATATATATACATTTTATATATATACCAATCAATGAAGATGTAAACATATGTGTTTATTATGGATACTTAAATAATGATATATGCATATAATATATATACTAATATATATGTATATGAGTACATTAATGTATACATAAATACATACATATGTAATTACTAATATATATATATATATATATATATATATATATATATTATAATGATGACATTATAACATATATATATATATATATATATTAATATATATATAATACATATATATATTTGAAATGTTATGAAGTAAACTTTAGCGCATATATAATGTGAACCATATAATGGTGAATGGCTTGCATAAAATTTTGGAACATAATAACCATATGTTGCATATAAAGGCTCACACATACGTGAGAATAGTATTGCTATTGATAGCACATAAAATGTGGATGGTTTATTATTCCAAAATAAAGTGCATAAGATAGAAGTGCATGGGAAACATTTGTAAGGCATTTTAATAGATGATATGCTACGCCATGTAAGAGATATAATACAAATAAAAGTCAAAGTGTTGTGCTGAAAAGCCACACATAGCCTTATTAGAGCATAAGACTTTGTCAAAAGCCATGAGCTGGCTGAAGCTTGGAAGAAATTGACTTGCTATGCAAATAAGAAACTTGTAGGTAAACATTTCTACGTTTGACTTAGTAAAATAACAGTTGTTGTTAGTTAAAGATGGGTGACTCGGCCATATTTGAGAGACTAAAAATACATGGATTATTTATGTGTTTGCATATAAACTATTTGAACAACCAAATTTCACTTCAATGGGCTTAGTCAACTCATTTAGAGGAGAAGTTAGTTTTTGCTGTTAAGTGGCGATAGTTGGAAGAGAAAATGTGGTAGATTATAGAGCTTGTTTGTAGCAATAAGTTTCTCATATTTTAGTATAAGTAGAGGCAACTTCTTAGAATTTTGGTCATTCATTCATTATCTTTTAATCATTCTTTTGAAGTTCATTATTGTAGTTTTTTGTGCGAATAGGTTGTTGAGTGCATTAGTGAGAAAAGAGAGATTGTTTTGTGAGTTTGTAGTTTGTTGAGAGTTTTGAGAAAGGCTAGGATTGGAGATAGGCTGATCATAGAAGGAGAAACAAGCATGAATATGAGAATTAAGCTCAGGAAGCAGTATCTTTGTTGGGAGCTATAATTCTAGGCATGCTGATTTTACTTCTCTATTATTTTATGTCAAAATCATATTTGTTTGTGAATGCAAGTATTTTGAGGAAAAGATGAATTGTATGTTATGTTGAGCTTGCTTGCAAGAACTTTGGTTATTTCTTATTTGGGTAAGCTTGCATGATCTTTGGTGAATTCTTATTTTGGTGAAACCTTATTGGTTGATACTTTTATTTATATTTATTCCTTATGTTGGAATTGTTTAGTTGTGTTTGCTAAGCAAGATAACCATAGCGTATTAGTAAAATACCTAGGTTGTCATAGAATGTATGTATGCTTAAATAGAGTATGAAATATGAGAAATGATATTATCTTGAAGAACTATGTTGAAAATATTAGTTTTCAATACTATAAGTACATGTATAGTTAATTTGGTTGATCTCGAGGTTAGGATAATCCATGAATGGGAATAAACTACTAATTAGTTAGTGAAGTCATCACCTTTTGGGTTTAAATTATATTATGATTGAGAAGAGTATGAGTGGTCAAATACCAAATCGAGCTAAGGGGTGGGTGAACATATGACTACACTTAAATTATTGAGCAATTGTATAAATACTAAATCTTTGGGCAAAGTAGTGTAAGTAGTCACTAATTACACTTGTCGACTCATTGCATGAACTAGGATTGCATAATTAAGCTGAGAATGTCATGCAAGTGGGTTGTAGCCAATGTATGGTAGCTTTAGTTATGTAGGACAAAAAACCATGCTCAGGAAGGCTAGTATTATGAGGTTACTAGACCAATCTCTTCGTCGAAGGGTAGGGCCATCTTACCAATTAGGTAGATGTGTGGGGGACTACAATAAGTCCATGGTTGGCAGAAAAGTGCTTGAGTGATACTCTCCCTCACACAGTTGGCTGCCAAAATTTGAGGATGTATGCCAGCAAGGACATCCAAACCATATGTACTCTATTTTAATTAAATCTCTTGGAAGGTATGTATGCATTCATGTATCTCTATCTTTATAGAAACTGTAAATGGAAAAATGTTATCTTTACATGGGATTATGTAATATGAAATCTTACTTGGGATTATGTAATGTTTCCTTATAAATGCTATGGAAGTTTGAAAATGAGTTATTTTGAATATGCATCTTGTTATTAAATTAGAAAATAATTTTTTTATGCTTTATGTTGGTAAATATGAATTATTCACATATGGTTTAAAACTTAGGTAAAATCAATAGGTAAAAATTTGGGCATGTTACACATGGTATCAAAGCTACTAGGTTTAGCTCTGGAACCTATGAGCTCATTATGATTTCATCCAACATTATGTGAATATAACGCTTGGAATTCTTGTGCCAAGATGGTGCATCTCAAGATGACTACAAGGAATTCAGTAATCAAAAATGAGCATTACCCTAAGGCGAAGAAATAAATGGAAGCCATTTTCAAAACCATTGAGGGAACTAATTACAAAAATGAAATATGGCTTAATGAAATTAAGACTATTAGCCATGCCTTATCTTGTGTTAGTCAGTCAAGAAAGAGGATGTGCGAGGTGGCTAGATTTGTACCTCTTGTCTCTCCCACAAAGTTGGATTTCGTACCACTTTCCAGGGACATGCCCTCAAAGTGGAGTGTTAGTCCTACTGTGATTTTTAGGGACTCTCATGTTCTTACATTATTATAAGTTATTGTAATTGTATCTAGTGGTGAATCATAGGGATATGTCCCCTAAAATTGTGTATTTGAGAGTGAGTCTGAAGGTTATGAACCCTTCGACAATGTATTTGAACAAAAATCAAAGGGATATGTCCCACTTAGCTATGTATCAAAAAGTGAATCCAATGGATATTCTCCCCTAGACTATTTGAATAGTCACTCTATGTAAATACAAGGATATTTGGAATCCTTTGATCTTAATAAAAAAATTATGATTTGATAGAAAACAATTTGTGCAAAACTCTTCTCTCAACTTCTTTATGAATGAATGTTTTTGAAAATATTTTAGAATGATAAGAAAGCCTGCATAGGATCTAATTGAAATGAAACCTCCACGTGAAACACTACTTGTGAAAATGGTTAGAACAAGAACAAACCTTGTGGGTAGCCAAGAGGTAGGCCAAGGAACAAAAAAAATTGAGGCTAAATAGGATCAAATTTTGGCCATGATGAATGAGACGAGAATTAATTGGACACCTCGAGCAAGAGGTAAGAGGAACAAAAAAGAAAGAACAAGAAGTTCCTAATGGAGAGGAAGGATAAAATTCCAATTATCATTCACAGTTAAGTGATCATGAAAAAGATGAATCCCAATCTAGGTCTGGAGGAAGTAAGAGGAAATGACTAGCAAATGAATTATCAAGAGATATGAGGAAGGTCACCCCTCCTAAGTTTTAGGGAACCACCAGTGGGGATGCAGTAGAAGCATGGCTTACAAAAATGGAGAAATATTTTGAGATAAGGAATTACTCTAAAATAACCAAGGCCATTTGGGGGAGCTTTTCAGCTAGCTGATGAAGCATCCACATGGTGAATGAACAAAAAGATGGATCTTGGGTTAAGTTTCTTAAGTATCACTTGGATGAATTCATGGAAATATTTCAAAAGTGGTGCAGGCTACCTCAACTTTATTATGATCAGAAGCTTACTAATTTTTAGAATTTGAGGCAAAAAGATTCCTTAGTAATTGAGTATTAGGTTAAATTCACTCATCTCTTAAAGTACATACCTATGTACCAAAATGATGAGTAGTTTCACATTAGGAAGTTCATCATGGGCCTCAAAACCCAAATTGGAGGAGAAGTAGATGTGCATGGTCCTGCTACTATGGACTTGGTGTACGAGAAAGCTATTAAGCAAGAGCAGAGGCTTAAATCTATCATTTCCTTTTGTGAAAAGAATAAAAAAAGTTTAATTGGTCACAAACTAATAAATTTTTTAAGAAGCCAAGTGATGGGAAGGATTTTCAAAGGAAAGGAGGCAATGGATTCCGTAATAATTGGAATGAATCTAGAAGATACCACAAGAGAAATAATAACACCAACAACCCTAGTAAGAACAAAGGCAGTTCTCAAAAACCAATAACAAGACAAGGGTCGTTGAGAGGATGTTTCATGTGTGGAGGAGATCACTAC
Organism: Sequoiadendron giganteum; assembly: GCA_007115665.2. Taxonomy (NCBI): domain Eukaryota; kingdom Viridiplantae; phylum Streptophyta; class Pinopsida; order Cupressales; family Cupressaceae; genus Sequoiadendron; species Sequoiadendron giganteum. Next base: position 493,993,275 of record CM021106.1, read on the forward strand.
ACAAGTTAGTGCCCCAACAAACCACTTGGGACGTAGCCACATGAAAATCCTATACCTCCTCAATAAGCAGGGTTCCAATAGAAGATTCATGCAGTGCTAGACAACCGACAAGTGGAGTATCAGATTAATCCCGTGGAAATTCCAGGTACTTTGTTTGGTACACCTATTTTAATTCTAATTGATATTGGTGCAACAAATTTTTTTGTTTCTCCTAGTATAGCTAGTAAAATTTTGAGAAAAGTTAGCCATATGGAAAAGTCTTGGATTGTTGAATACACAAACTAGATGAGAGCTAAGGTGGAGTAATGTTTATTCGAAGCAAGGGTTGAACTTTCGAGTTTCTCTACTAAAGTAAATTTGTATGTAACCCCCTAGGTTCATATGATATCATATTATGATGAATTGATATGGAAGCATAAAGCCAAAGTAGATTATCATGCTAAAACTATAAAATTCTTAGATGACCTTGGGAACTAGGTATTCTTGCAAGGGATGCCTAGAGAAGTCAAGTTGTGGAAAATCTCTACTATACAAATGCATAAAGCTAAGAAGAAGGGATGCCAACTTTTTGCTGTGAAAATAGTAAAATTGGAAGAATGCAATGAGTTCATCTCTCAAGCTGACATAGTATACTATGGACCCCAAGATCTCCAAGAATTCGAGGATGGCGAGGTGGTGGAATAAGGAAAATCAGATATGGGTGACATGGGTGACATCAAAGGCATAAGTATGGTATATATAAGAGACAACCCAATTAGTTATTATCATCATATGTAGTATTATGTTCTTATTGAATATTATTAGAGGTATCCTCCTCAAAGTGGATTAGGAGTTGCACCACATTTCCTATTATATCCTTCTTTTTTGTAAATTATTTTATTAGAAAATCATATTTTTCTCCCCCTTATCTACTAATCTTACATTGGATTTTATGAGTGATCTTATCTATATTGTCATATCACATATTGCTTCTATTTTGACCTTATATTGACCTATCATATTAATCTAGCTCCTACGTTATTATATCATTGTGATCCTATAACTTGTATGATTGTATCTATTGTCACACTTTATGACACCAATCCTACCTTGGGGGCATCATGTTTCCCCTTATCATATTAAACTCTATCAACATAATTTATCCCATTGTTAGGCTTCATGTCACTAATCCTACTTATCCATTTATCCTACTCTATTTATGTGTGTGCTCATGAATGACACATTTTGTCTTTTGTTATACTTTCATGAGTATTGTTATCCATAAAGAATCACATCACTATTATCTTGATCCTACTTAACCCATTGATCCTACTCTATGCATGCTTATGATCATGAATTCCACATACACTTTTACAAGTGTTCTTAGCCATTGAGGGCCACATCACCATTATCATGTCCATATTGGGGTAATGATTATATCCTTGATTCTATCTCTAGTCTATTGTTATGCTTCTCACAATGTACTCTTCTAACTACTAGGGTTTATTTATTTTATACTTGGGTGATTATATTTGTTCACATGCTTATCATCGATTATTGATTTATGACACGATTATGATAACATTTATCTCATAATTTATTCCACTATCAATATCTTCTTATATGTTCACACTTATTATTGATATATCCACTAAGTTATTCCTTCAATCAATTGAATGGGACATACATGATCACTAAGGTTCACATTTTATATTTAATTTCTCTTGTGAGTTAGAAGCTACACATGGATTTTTTTTATCTTTATCTTGTCAAAATACATGGGAGAATGTGTGAAATAAAAGAGCATAGGAGGAGAATGTTAATCATTTATGGATCATAGGTTTTTATGTCTATCACATTTACTTTATACATGTTTGAAAATGTTACCTACTTAAAGATGCATGATTCACATGCATATCAAAGTGGGGACAAAATGTAATGGTGAAAAATGTATCATCAACTGATGTATTTCTACTTTTGTTTTGTTCTCAATTTGGGTCAATATCTTATAGTAATTATAAAGATACAACTTGTTCATTTTCATGCATAGTAGGGCCTATGTACCTAACCTTGCTTGCAACTAGCCCTATGCTTATTGTTTATCCCTATATTTATGTGCACACAATCCCAATCTAATTGGCTTCTTTATCTAATTTTGGTCATCAATCCAATTCTATCAAATACTAATCCAATCTTTTTGTCTAAACTTGGTTGAGTCAAGTGTGAGGTTGTCCTTGTAGGTATCATCTTAATCCACTTAATTATAAAATCAAAACCAAACATTTAGTCTAGTGGCCCCATCTTACACTTTGGCCCCATGTTGAGTTTGCAAAAATCTTTGTCAACAACCTGGTGTTATATTTATGTATAAAAAGACATTTATTTGCACTCATTTTGATTATGGCATAACATTAGAAGATCTTGCAATCTATCCATTTGCATCTACACTCAAATCAAACAATGAATTTAGCATATCTAATCAAACTCATCATAGTGTATGTGAATCACCTAAGAATCATTCTAGAATTCATGTACATGTTTGAAGGTTGTTTATCAAGGTATTTTTAATACCTCCAACTTGACAAACAAGCCCTAAGAGTGCGATAGAGAATATTGTCCTGACAGTCTACCTTTTTGAGAGTTCATATGGTAGGATTCAAATATCATCAAAGGTTGATTTTGTAGATATTAAGTGAGTTTACAACCACGAATTAAATCTAAAATTGTGAGGTCACAAATGGGAGACCTCATCTTTAACATAAATATTCAACAATAATATCTCAATGAGATTTGAACCTTGATGACAAGAACAAACACTGCAACTTAACCATAACTCGATGACATTATTGACAATAATAAAACAAATATGATTATAAAAATTTAAACTAATAACACAAATATGATTATAAAAATTCCCACTAATAAAACAAATATGATTATAAAATTTCCACTAATAAAACAAATATGATTATAAAATTTCCACTAATAAAACAAGTATGTCTTATTAAATTATTTAATAAACAAAACCTATATTTTATCCATCAAACTTGGTCCATAAATTACTGAACCTTTTTTTTTCGTTTGTTTAAAATCATGAAATAAAAAAAATATAATGTTCAACAATCAAAGATGGAAGTTCTTTATAAAAAGAAAAAACTTGCATACAATTATTAAACTAATCTTGAAAAGCCAGTAGCATATCACGTGTTTCGTAATACTCGAACAAATTCTTAAGAATTTACTTAAAAGAATCAAATTTCAAAACTAGCCGCAACTAACAATGTTTTCAAGGGCTTAAATTTAATGGTGTATGGCTGTATTTACTCTTGTTAACTGTAAAAATACAATTACAATTTTAAAAAATTATATGACAGAAGATTTTTGGTAGATTATAAAAAAATAAAACGATTTTTTTTATATATTTAATTAATAGAATTTAAAAAAATTAAATTTATGTATTTGAAAAAGAATTTTAAATAGATAATCGAAAAAAATTGTTTGATAAGAAAGATTGACCATCAAGTTAAAATGTTGATTAGAATACCTGTACAGTGGAAAGGTAGAATTTTAAGTAATTTAATTTGAATTTATAAAGAATTTGTCATATTAACCTTCTTTTTCTTTGTCTTGTTTGTATGTAACAAACGTTTAACTGTACTTTAAATAAGAGGTCTATATGTCCTGCCTATTCTAAAAATCGAACTTTTGACCTTTCTGTCAAAATTATAGATTCATCAGAAAGCATTCAGTAATTCATATTAAAAAATAATAATTAGCACACCTGACTGCTGCGGAAACCAAAGAGGAAATGACAGAGTTAGAGGTGCCCCTGATTTGGAATAACGAAATTCACACACACCATCTTTCAAATGAAATACATAACCCTCGTACAGGTATTGCAAGTCATTGTATTTTAGTTCTTCTATGTAAAGGAACTCATTATAGATGCTTGTGGCTTGATATAGAAGATCCCAAACTTTTTCCCTTTTGAATGGAATAAACAGGCACATTATGGACTGCAACTGCACATATAATCACAGCAGTGATAGGAGCAGGAGTTTTATCCTTGGCCTGGAGCGTTGCACAGTTGGGATGGATTGCAGGGCCTGCTGTCATGCTTGTTTTTGCTCTCATAACATTCTATTCCTCTTCTTTGCTAGCAGATTGTTACAAGTTTCCTGACCCTGTCTTTGGACCCCACAGGAACTATACATACAGGGATGCTGTGAAAGTGAATCTGGGTTTTCGATCTTGCCATGCCCCCTCATTCAAGATTTTTTGGTTGTGCATTGATTGTTAGTATTAGCCAGCTATCATACTAAGATTCATAAGTTTATGTCTCTTTTGTTAGGTAACAAGAAAGCATGGTTTTGTGGACTGGTACAATATGTGTCCCTATATGGAACAGGGATTGCTTACACAATCACTGCCTCAATTAGCATGAGGTAAGCTCCCAGTCAAATGACACTATTTTAAGGGTTCTCAAGACTGTTTTGTGGTTGAAAAATATACAGTTATTAGGCACAATGTCACTCAGAGCCTCACCAAGTCTCCATTACCAATCAGTCCATACTCTGGAGTCTGCACACGGGTGTCCTACAGAAATTAAACTTTGAATTCATATGTGGGTATCTCACAATTTTTGTGATAGAAATTAGCATGCATACTAACGAATCAACGCAAGGTTTGGCTACATTACATGTAAATGAAGCCCTCAATTGCTGGTGGTAGTTTAGGCCTTAAGGTCGGTTTATAGTCTATTTTTCAACGGAATCTGGATACAGGCTACCCAAAATCGAGTAGAAAAAACCCAACGTTTATTAGCTTTTCCTAGCCTTCTACAAATGACCCAATAATCTTTAAATAGTGAGAAACCAACCATTTCGATACCTGTCGATGATAGTTCTGTATCTTTGACTGTCAGTCGGAGCCTCTCCTCGCGATGGGCTTCTGTCCGATTAATCTCTCATCAAGCTTTTTAGCAAATTTTTTTCTGTGGACAATGGAGGCAATTAAGACTGGGGACCAGTATTTTTTGTTATTTATTTTTTGTTTGAGTATGATTTCATTCTGATGATGGATCGCGGGTGTGATCTGAAATGTTGATGTAAATTTTTTTTATTCAATCGAATTCAAAAATCATTACAGCAATAAACAATATAAATTGTGAAAACTTGATATCATTAATCTGTATACTTGTTAGAAGTTAAAAGATAAGCAATTGCTTTGTGTGATGTAATCATTACAATTTACTAGTTCTTGCACATATACAAAAACCCCAATATCACATCTTACCTCCAAGATCTTAGAACCCCCTGTTTCTCTGTTCAAACCATTTCTATTTCATTCTTTTCTTTTCTTAACATTTTTAGTAACATGGATACTCTGCTGTTCCATCTGACTTGTTAATATTCTCAAATATATATTTTGACTGCCCTTTTCTGCAACATATTACCTGACACTTTAGCAGAACTTAGGGATTTTTATAGAGCTGATCTAATCGGATCCTAACATTGCAGAGCAATCAGGCAATCCAATTGCTATCACAAGAATGGACATGACTATCCATGCCACTTTTCAGAAGGCACCTTCATGATCATTTTTGGAATGACACAAGTTATCCTATCTCAAATACCAAACTTTCATAAAGTTTGGGGTCTTTCAATAATTGCAGCGATAATGTCCATCTCCTATGCAACAATAGGACTGGGTCTTGGCATGGCAAAAGTAGTTGGTATTCTTTTTATCCTATTCTCTTTCAATTTTATTTAAAAAGGTTCTGATGGAATACTCTTGTTCTGGTCCAGCCTATAGAACCAGTTTAGATGTTTTCAAAATCCTATCTAATGCACTGCAATCCTTAACCTTGTTCCACTTCTCATGATACTCAAAAATCTTGGAAAATGTAGAAAATGGAAGCTTTTGTGGAAGTATAGCTGGAATCAGCTCAAGTACAACAACATCCACATCACAGAAAGCTTGGCTGGTCCTCCAAGCTATTGGCGACATAGCATTTTCTTATCCATACTCTATTATTGTCATAGAAATTGAGGTATGGAAAATGTTAGTAAACAGTCTGTATGGCAAAATCATTCTCTAAGCTGTAATCAAATCTGCACAAGTGATTCCAGATTTATCATATTATCATGCAGAACACTTTGAAACCGGAACCTCCAGAAAACAAAACTATGAAGACAGCTTCCGTGTTTGCTGTAGCAACAATGACTCTCTTCTATTTGCTTTGTGGTTGCTTCGGGTATGCAGCATTTGGAGAGAATGCACCTGGAAACCTCTTGACAGGTTTTGGTTTTTATGAGCCTTACTGGCTGATTGACTTTGCCAATGCATGCATTGTAGTTCATATGGTGGGAGCATACCAGGTTAGAGTTTTCCAAGCCTTTCTTTTCTCTGAATTTTCTTCAACTACCAATTGCCAAAAGCTGTAATCTAAGGCTTGAAGTTGGACCCTTAGTACATAAAAACCTATTTTCATAACATCTTTTGCAGGTATACTGTCAACCCTTGTTTGCTTTCATTGAAGATTGGTTTCTGAACAAGTGGCCAAATAATAGAATTGTCAGTAATGAATATGGTGTGCCCATTCCCCTGCTTGGGTTGTATTATGTTAACCTATTCAGGCTATTTTGGAGAACAGCATTTGTGGTCTCAACTACCGGTATTGCCATTTTGCTTCCATCTTTCAATGATGTTCTTGGACTTCTGGGTGCTGTTAACTTTTGGCCACTAGCAGTGTACTTCCCAGTGGGGATGTATATGGTAAAGAATAAAATCCAACAATGGACAATTACCTGGTTTCTTTTGCACGCCTTCAGTTTCATTTGTCTCGTTGTCTCAGTGGCAACTGCTCTGGGATCAATTGAAGGCCTTGTTGAAGGTTAGTAGATAATGGACACATAAGACCTTTGGAAATCCCATTATGAATGCAGACTCCAGTGCTTTGTAAATAATTATTTGAAGTGTAAAATATATTTTTACCAGCAATGAAATAAATTATTTTGAAAATGCTAAAACGCGTGAGTACAAATTATATTACAGAGGCATGATAAACAATTGCCATGATAACAATAACGATGTCCAATCTAGTTTACACACATCAGAAAATACAAATTTTAACCCTTATTAACGTTTTATGTTGACTGTCCCTGGTAATAGGCAGATTTAAATTTGAAACATTTACTATCTTGCAGGTGTTTTGACTGAAAATAGTTGAACAACAGATGCATATTTGTTCTGTGATAAAATTCCAGCCTATTACCAAATAAAAAACAGTAGATATTCAACGATTAACATGTGATTCTATGTTATATTTCAGACAACTTCAGTTGATTAAAGGAATTGAGGAAAATCAAGCCTAAAGAATTTGATCCTGCCCAGACGGTGATTTGGTATGGGCCATTAATGAATTGATAGAATTCTGTGCCTTAAATATTTCCTTAAGCAGATTTAACAACACTTAACCAATGCCTTAAAATGAGTTTGTGCTGACATAGATCGTGTTGGTTTTATAATTTTGTTAAGTTTTAGTCAGGATCTCTTACACCTATTGGTCTTCCAATGCATTTTTGATTTTACAAGTACAATCCTTTAATGATGAATGTTATAATTTCTTTGAACAGCTTGTTCCTAGATAAATTTATGGTGTTGATGCCTGATGGATGTCCAGACCAAAACCTGAGGCATGCCTCCAAGGGAGTTGTCTAAATTGAATCAGGCAACTATAGTTACATTGGCTGTACAGAAGAATGTGATTCCTAAGTCTTCATATGTTGAGATTATATGCTGATAACAATATCTCAATTATTTGATTGACGACTTCTATGCCCAACAATCTATAGGTGGAATTTTATACTTTATTCAATGTAGGAATTCATTCGCTTAATAATGTTTGCCAAAAGCTTCCTAGGAATTAGTTATCTCGATCTTATGTGATGGATGGTGGTATAAAGAATAGTTTCTACTATCAATTCCCTATGATGAGATTCTTACAGACTTATGATGGACAGTTTTCTAAATTCACCTACAGCTAGCAGGACACAGTCGTGATCTTGAATGTGTTGTGAGAATGCCTCCAAGAAAGTCGAAGTAGGTTTACTCCCATGGTTTGATACTTCATCTAATTTTCAATTCATGGGCTTGGAAATGTTTCAAAGAGCCAATGGTCTCTTGAACTTTTGAAGATCTACAACTAGTTTATACAGATTTTGACTCATCTTACTTCAGAGTGGTGTTAAGTTATAGATATAAGTGCCCTGGATAACTAAACTTCAGATGGTCCCTGCAGTAATATTTTATCAAGGCGATAATCCCACTAACATTCAGTGAGACCACATCACAATTCACTTCACCCATCAACTGTGCCATATTATGAACTTGATCATCAATTTAGTATTTACTTGTTAGTCTGCATCATTATTTGATCATAGTAGCAGCGGGAAGATGAATACAGTGGCATGGTAAATTTGTATGGCTCGATCATTTCCTCAACTTCCACCCAAAAATGATTGCTGTAACCAAATGCTTTCTGATATGGTGCCAATGACAAATAGTTGTCCCCTGATCACATCTTCAACATGTTGTTTTTGTACAATCAGTGCCATTTGGTCATTCGATACTTGGAGTGGATGAAGATTAATCTCTATGGACAGTGTTGGCCGCTATTTTTTTCTGCCTATGTTTGCATAGCCTTAGGCTAGCATTTTTCTAGTACCCAACATTCTTTCTCTGAGAGACTTTTTGGTGATAATATGTGCATAAGTTCTGGTTTATTTGATTCAAGTAAACTTGAGCATTAAGTCTTCTTCTAATCTAACATTGATGAATGATTGAAGATTTTCTTTTGATGTCTTTATGATTTTCTCTTTCGAGCTAATGAGTATGAGTTGTTTTGTTTTCACAAGGTCCATTTTAAGCTCGAACATTTTTTCTTTGTGCAATCTTTGTCTCATGGAACGCCTCCTCAGCAGTTTAGCTGTGAAACATACAAGCCTTTTGTAGAGGAGGAGATTTGACACCCTCAAGATGACAAGGTCTAAAGAGGCAAATAGTCCTCAACTACCTCAGGGATCAAAGCTCAAGTGATGAGATAAAATGACAAAAGATGATTGTTTATATTTTATGCAGAATTAAAAGATGGGAGTTTCAAATGCCATAGAGGTTCTCTAGACAAACTAGTGAGCTCTCGACCAAGGACGGCAGCGCGGCGCATAGACATCTTCGCGGTGTGTTGGCATCTCGTACAAACTGAAAACTGAGTTTATAACAGAAAACTACTAAGATCCTACTGACAGTTATGTTTGCTAAAAACTCTAAGAACACGAAAAATAACAAAGAAATGATAGGAAAGAAAATAACTTAAACTAAAGATTAATATGGAACGCAAACGATAAAGCAAAGGGAGAAGAAGAGAGTGCTCACAAGAAGTCCATGAATGAAGCCTCTGACAATGATATACTCTCAATACTTGCACAAATAGAAGCAAGAGAAAATGTTGGGGTTGATTTAGGGGCTTGCTTTATTCAATCCCCCACATTGGTGTTTCCACCTCCACAGACAACCAAGTATGATCGAGATAGAAAAATAGATGAGATGAAAGGAAATATAGACGTGCCAGAATAATATGCTAACAAGATAAATAGACAATGCAATATAGATAATGCAATAAAGAAACTATAGTTACCCTCCTTTAGCAAGCGAGAATGTCGAAAAGGGAGAAGTTGCAATCTCCAAGCTTGGAAGAGCAACATGAAGTGCCTTGTGAGAGTGAGAAAGTGTGACAAAGATGATAGAATGAAGCTACTATGGTGTAAGAAAACAAGGAAGATTGAGAGAATAGATTGAGAAAGTGTAAGAATGAATGAATGAATGAGAGATTTGAGAGGTATATGCATGCAAAGGGCCATTCCTAGCACACTTACAAGCTATAGAGGTGTTACACTTGTAGATGGGTGGGAAGTGTAACGTCCAAATGGCTACTGTAGTTGTGAATATTTTTGGGACGTTTGTGTGGTGTGCAGATGTCTGCACGACACACATTCGTTTGCCACAAAAATTCATCAAAAGCTCGGGAACAAAAGGCGTAAGGATTAACTTAAGGTTGGATGAAAGGGATTCTTACATCATCGAATTTAATTTATCTAAAGGGGAGGTCTATGGAATGTGTAATTATGCAATTTTAGGTATTACATTTTTCCCCCACTTTAGCGAGCATATGTATTCTAGCAGATGTGAGCTAAAGTAGAGAAAGAGGTTGGAGAGAATATAACTAGGACGAAGAGACACAAGTCTTCGATCTAGTATATGCAACTATGAAGTTGGGCCAGGACACAAAGAGGACAAGGGTCTTCTATCCTGCAAAGCTAACTACAATCTCACCACAAAAATGTTAGCTGTAGACAAACACGTTAGGCAAAAAAAGAAAGAAAGCAAAAAATAGACATGATAAAATTTGATTAGATATAAAGACATCGCTGATAAGTATGGCTAGCAAGTTGTGTTATGCTAGAGACCATACAACAAGCGAATGGACTTGTGGTTGTTGCAAGTTGCGTTGCAGGATAGTCACAAGAAAGACAAGTCTAGTCAGGTTGCCCCCAAGCTAGACGACAAGATCATAAGACATCAAGATTTTTAAAACATATTTTTGAAAGATAAGAATAATCAAATATGATAGCCCCGCCTTTAGAATGATGTGTGCTACACAGAGGAGAACATTTCATTCTAAGGAGGAGAAAGATAGAGAGAGATGTTGTGTCATGACATACATAGAGAGATGAATCCATGGAAAAGAAGTCAGGTCAACATGGAAGATGCCTAAATGCTCCAATGCTTTGCATCGTTCTCGATGTGAAATAATTTTTTAGACAAATAGAAGAATGATGAAACATATAGAAGAATTTTTATGATAGGTTTTCTCACCTCTATCCAAGTATCTACAAGGGTCCTTCAGAGGAGAGCACAAACATCAATAGACAAGTATGGGGTAGCACAAGCAAACACACAAATCTAATCTAAAGATAAGAAGGGGTACTGCTCTAGTCTAGCACTTCTACCAAGTCATCCTGCTCCCAATCTAGATCATCATAAGGGGAAATGAGATGAGCTCGTAGAGGGAGGATAATGAGAGTAGTGCTTGTCGACTCACTTGCAACAAGAGCCAAGGAGGAGGTTGCCTAACGTCCCCATCAACAAGCTCTTGTGAGGTTAATTTCATCGATCAGGCAAAGATGGATGACAAAGTTGAAATTTCCTCCATCGAGTTGAACACACAATTCTCTAGAGTGAAGTGCAATGACTGAACAAGAGGAGGTTGACAAACCAGGGGGTCATTGCCGACCTCTAGAAGAGGGGCAGGGAAAAACTCTGGGGAAGAAGGTGATGCCTCCGTTACAAGAATGATACAAGCCAAACTAGAATGAGATGAAGAATAAAAAGAAGAATTTTTGCGACCATCCTTCAGAGTGAGGATGTGTTTTGATTTGCACTTAAGAGGAGGATGTGGGATCCTCACATCAAAAGTGGAAGAAAGGGAAGAAACAGAAGGAGCCACAATAGATACGACCTTTGTGTGAGGCATATACATAGGCTTAGAGAAAGGAGAAAGATCAGATAAAGAGGTGATTAAGGGAGGCTTTGAAGAGGGAACGATGAACACTTGTACCCGCTTGGGGTGAGGTTCATCGAGATCCGTTGAGGAAGCTAGGAGAAAGAATTAATCAATAGGGGTAGAAACATGAAGAGGACTAGTAGAGACAAAAATATGGACAAAAGCGAAAGACTCACTCTCAATTTTTTGCAAGACAATGCGTTCCTGGGTAGTGCCCGTTGGTGATGCTTATGCTTGCACACAAGTTGGTTTTGATGGTTATGATTACCAGGAATAGAGATTTCAGGGTATCTTGTTCCATCAAAGGGGTAGATTTCATGGTCATCACCGACCTTAGGAGGGACAAGAGGTGTGATGAAAGCATAGGCCTGCATCTTGACCACAGCCCCCTTTCCTTTCTCTATTTTGGAAGTAGGTGGAGGAATGGGAGGAGGCCTCGGGGGTCGAGAGGCAGGAGTAATAGAAGAGCCAACTCCAGTTGCATTTTTTTCCCTTACCATATAGGGTGGGGTGGGGAATGGTGGGCTAAACTGGGAGTTGGAAGACTTGAGGTTTAGATTTCATCAACATGAGTGCCTTTCCTTTTCTTGTGCTAGGCATAGTAGAAGGAACTAAGGGCACCATTAGGGGTTGTGAAATTGCAGCCGAAGAAGGAAAATAATAATATTATTTACACACAAGGGTACGAGATATATTATGTTTCAAGATCAAAATTTAGCTTCCAATATTTGATGTACAAGTCTACCCCATCCACTATCTAAGGGCCACCTTTAAGCATTTTAATTTTCTTGTTCAATAATTCATATTCAATTAGGAATAAGCCTTTCAATAGTTGTATAATATTATAATATGTTCCCCAACATTCAATGATTCATTTTTGTTATTGCTTTATAATTAGTGATGAATTGAATTAGCCCATTCATAAGAAAGGTAGTCTCCTTAATAATTTTCCTTACTTCCTCCAACTCCTACCTATTAATAACTAGCAACTTCTTTTGTGTGCGTTTCCATTCTTCCTTGCCCCTAATGGGAATACATTTTTTTCCTAATTGCTATTGAATAATTCAAAATGGGTTTCTGAGTCCTATTTTGTTTCCTCTTCTGTTAAGGATTTACACTATCACCCCAAATTTGGAATTGTTGTTGGTGCCAATTCTATTTTTTAAATTTCTTAAAATGGTTGCTCCTTGCCATTTGGGTTTCAAAATATTTCCTTTAATAACCATGTAGATTCCTCAATTGTTTTTTTAAATCCCTTTTGTCTCCAATTTTTCTCTACTCCTTGAGGTAGATCAATGCTTCTACTTCCAACTATTTCCTTATGTGTTATTTCCTTTTGGGTATCTTCTTCTAGTTAATTCTCTCATGCTTCTATATTCTTGTGACCTCCTCATTGTTCTATATTTCTAAATTACTCATGTTCCTTTACTAAAACCCACTCACTCACCATTTTTCTACCCTCAGTAATCATTGTCATTCCTTTCATTGTGACTATGAATGTTGATATTTTTTTTATATCTACTTTTTATTTTTTATTTCTTAATTTTTAATATTTTATAATGAAATTGTGAGTCCAATAAACTAGTTTGATTATGTAGAATATGTAATTACCTTAAATCAAAGTTGATTAGTTTTAAGGTTTGAAAGGAAATTTGTAGTCATAATGAACTATTTCCACCTAACCCCATGATAGAAAAATATGTAAACAAGTATTTAGAATCCAAAATACAAAAGAATAGACAAACATACCATCAAGGTAAGAAAATATGCCCCCTGGGAAAATCCTTGTGAGAGAAAAATCTAGCCTCCAAAAGCATCTACACTCATTTATTATCTCATGAAAAAATATCACAATACACTTGCAAAGTCTCCATGAATACCTTTGTAACATCAAACTCCCTACTTGTACTCATCCTGAACAAGAAAATGAGAATCATGTAACCAAAAATCCCAATCCATGCATCCTTTCCTCACATATGCAACCTACAAGAGATGCTCAATGAGTCTTAAACAACCTTTACAATTACTCACATGCTTGCTTTTATAGAAATAAGCTTGCACAAACCACCAAGTGATATTACATAAACCTTGTGACTAATACCATGAACTTACAAAATTATTTCTCCCTCATTTAATTTTTGGTACCAAGTTTTCCCAATATTAAATATTTTATCAATGTGTAACCCACATTAAATATTTATCCCAATGTTACATAATACATATAGTGTCCCTAGTACTGCCAAACCCATGTGATGCATGCATCCCTAGATCCCCTTGGTACACCTCAATTAATATTAGTTTTTAAATTATAATAATTATGCAAGGTGAACAACACACCTTTTCCCAACATTCCCCCACTTGTTGTATACATTTTATAAGGGGTTAAACACAAACTCAAACATCAAGGAAACACTCCCTATAGACATGTACCATCAAGACATCTAGTTGCTCCATGTGCTCCACCAAGATATATACATCAATAACCTAGGTGACCACCATATCAAATCAGAATTATCTCATCCTCCATCATGTAAATGCATGAAAGATAAGATCTCATCCAAAGATATGCCACATTGATTATCTTATAGAAGCATACATTTTACATCAAATTGATATACAAATGTAAACTCTAAGTACAATGGTAAAAAATATTTATTAGTAGGTGTCAAGAAATCACCATAGATGGAATAGAAAACACAAAATATATCTAACACATCCAACCAACCTGCCTCAAAACCAGGGTATACACATCATAACAATTAAACCACATACCATCAATATATCTAACCTTATCCATAATCAAAAGTTCATTATATTGGAAATCTCACTACATGGGTAATATCAAATCTAAAAAATGATCAAGACATCTAAAGATCCATCAATTGCACTCACATAAAGGTGTAACCGATATTATGTAGTACCAAAGAGCATTCACAATGATATGGAAAAATGTGCAAGCAAAACCAATAGAACACAACTCTCACCACTACTCCCCATAGCTCTCCCAAGTTCTCCACACTCAAAAATAAAAGAGATTAAGTAGATTCCATGTTATCACTAAAAAGTAATGAATTGCAATAACGACACATGGACATAAACATAATGATCACAATAGCTCCACATAAACCTCAAATCCAATTTCACATGAACACAAACATTCAAGAAGAAACAAAAGACCAAAGAGAGAAACCACAAATTAAAATATATAACATGACCTTCTACAATCACCTCTAAATGCTCAAGTTGTGATAAGTATTATATCCTTCACAAAACCCCAAAATAGAAAATAGTCATCAACTTTCATAGACCAAGATGTAAGCCTCTAAAACAAAAGGATGATAAAAAAATATCCATTCCTAAAACCATCCTCAATACTCCTCAAATAATCCCTCCTAAACTAACATCCATAGATCAAGAATCATTCTAATGTGAAGACAAAGAAAAATTTAACTCATTCCTTGAACAATCCTCAAATAAGCCCTCTAGAACCAACATCCATAGCTCAAGACTCATTCCCATGAGAAAACAAAGCATGCACCGAAATGAATATAAATATATGGTGGGAAACACCTATTAGATGATTTATCACTAAGAGAACCAAGAGTGGGAAATGAGATTAATTCTCTAGGATACATCAAGCCACCATTATTCTCTCCAAGAGAAATCTCCTCAATAGGTTCCTATTGAAATTATTTCAAACCTAGGGATAGGCTCCTTAGTCTTATTACTGAAAACTCATCAAAGAGAAATTGCCTCAACACACAATTTCCAAGAATAAGAGATCTCTTAGCCTCATCCAAATATGGAATATATGTATAACCAATCATCTCATGCCAATTGAGCTCCAATGCAACTATGTAATGACTAGAATCCACAAGAAAAATGATCACGACACTCATTAATAAGAGTATCCTAAATCACCACCAAAGTTCCAATTACATGATAAATACATGATCAAGAACTCTCTATGACATCATGATTTATATCTCCTCAAAGGAAGATCATTTGTCCCAAATGAACATATTTGTTCCTAAGAGCACCTGTATCATTCCAAAAGTCTAACTTATGACTAAGAGTACTCCATGGAACAAAAACAACCATAATATAAATAGTAATCATTTATATCAAATTAACAAATCATAACCAACACCTCAACCAAAGACTCCAAGAGTCCTTCATGGTACCAAGATGTCAACATCTCCAAATCATATGAAGATAAACATCTTATGTCAATAGAACTCAAAATGTCAATGAACTCTCACTATATATAAAAATAAGATCCACAAGCTCCTCCATTACACCAACAAACACTATAGAAGATCAATCATCAATAAATGGTGAATCCACATTACTAAAAATTCTCCCATTGAACCATGATATCCATATATACATGGCATTGTGATAAACATATCCTAATTGAAGATAATTTATGGAACCAAAATAATCAAAGAAATAAACATTAGGAGATCCCAAAAGGTAAATCAAAATTATGATCTCCAAACTAATAAGATACACCACCACCAAAACATCATCAAAATCTCCCACTAAAATATGTAAGTAAGCTATCTATGACATCTTGATAAACATCTCCCAATTTAAAATCATCCATGGCCCCAACCAATTAAAGAACTCAACTGCAATATTAAGATCTCCCAAAAGGATTATAAATATTTCACCTCAAATTCTATTTTCTATAAACTCATAAATTACCATATTAGCTAAAGTAACCAATAAATAGCTCAAATAGAAATATAAGTGAATAAATCACATATCAACATCTCAATAATTGACCCATTGTGAAGTGCTAAAAAACTTCTATCCCTCACCTACAAGAAGTCCAAAACCAGACAATATACACACAATATATGACTTGTCAAAGTAAGGAAAGAAAAATTAGCTTCTAATTGGCATTCTATCCAAAATAATTAAATTTAGAAAAATCATTGATGTTATAGAGTAGTTCTCAAAAATATATTTCTCAACTATAAGAAGTAAAAAATCTTACTCATGGGTGAAAGTTTGGCCTCTAAAAAATAGTTATCCTTTGGGAAAATTAAATTGCATATAGGTAGTAGGTTGGTGGCAACTCAATAGTTAAAACTAGACAAGTAGCATTACTTGCATCAATGTTATCGTGGCTATGATCTATGGCTTTTTGACATGTGACCACTGTGCAACTAGTGAGGGTTTAGCCTATGTGGATTGGCTATGACCGCTCACTAGGCCAATCATGTAACCAATGGGCTTTGAAATGTTTGATTTTTTAATATTTAAAAATATCTAGCAATATTTTTATTAAAATATTCTATAGACTTGTACATAGGGACATAGGGCTATGCAGATGAATCTTCTAATGTTTCTGACAAAATATACCAATGGTATGACTGTACGAATCATACAAACTTTTTCCATACCTCAAAAAATGAGCCAATTTTTTGTCACCAAACCCGATAATTTTTTATATGAAAATATAGGTTTTTGGATCTTCTAGAGTCAATGGTGAGGTTCATTTTTGTTTAGGAGGTATCTAGAAAAAACTCACTCTAAAACCCCCATTAAAGATCCCAAATATAAAACACACTTGCCAAATTTCTATCAAAGCCCATATCTATAACAACCCAGGTTTGCAAACAAACATGTGACCTTGAAAATTCCTTCATTCTTTTCCTATAAGACCATGGCTTCAACTATGCACAAAAAACTACTCCTTCCAAGGGTTGAGAATACTAGTGAGATCTCCCACAACTTGACAACTAGGCTTTGATACCAAATGAAAAGAAGTTTATAACCATAATGAACTATTTCCATACAAATCCATGAGAACAAAATATGTGACTGTATTCAAAATGTATAATGCAACAAAATAGATAAACATACCATCAAGAGGACACAAGATGTGCCTCTAACCTTCAAAAATATCCACAATCAATGTATTATCTCATGCAAAAATATTACAATACACTTATAAAGTCTCTATGAATACACCTAAAACATCAATTCCCTACTTGCACTCCATGTGGTCAAGAAAATGGGAATCATGAAACCACACATTCCAATCTATGCTTCCTCTCCTCAAATATGTGTTAGAAAATAATGCATCAATGCCCAATTCATTTAATCCATTTCCTACATAATTCTATGAGAGAAAAGCATGCATACAAGCTTATAGAATAACCATAATGCATAGATCAAATAGACAAGCCACAAGATAACACACAATATCTAAAAAACCCTCAAGAGGGAAAAACCCAACCTCCAAAAACATCCATACTCCATCTATTATTCAGCAATAAAACAATACATGCACTTAAAGAGTTACCATGAATACTTCAGAAGCATCAAGCCTCTCCAATGTATCCTCCATGTTTCCAAGCATGAATCTACACATCCCATGCGATGCTTCACATATGCACTCCTTAGAAAGACTCAATAATGACAACCCACTCACCCAACCAACATTAACCACTAGACATGTGTGTTTTTATAGACACAAGCTCATACAATTACAACCAAGTGGTAAGATAAAACCACGTGCCACAAAACCATGTGAACACAAAACTATTGACCCCTCATTTAATATTGGGTACTAAGTTTCCACTTTATTAAATGGTTTCCTCAAATATTAATTTATTATCCTATGTCTCCCACACATAAAATAATAATTAAATGTTACAATACAACTTTATAAGTGGCCCCAAATAATTATCTAGTGTTGTTAAACACACCTCCCAGATGCACCACAATTAAATAATTATTTAATTACAACATTATAATCCAACAATTTATGCAATGGTGTACAACACCAAATCCTAACAATATGCTACCTACAAGAGATGCTCAATCAACCTTAGCCAAAAAGCTAAAGGTTATGATAATCAACCTTAATGACTACTCATGTGCTTTCCTTTATAGAAATAATTTATACAAAATCACCAAATGGTATTACATAAACCATGTGATAAATATCATGAGCTTACAAAACCAAATCCCCCCTTATTTTTTGGTGCTAAGTTTTTTCAATATTAAATGTCTTACCAATGTGCAACCAACATAAAATATTTATCCCAACATTACATACATTTAAAGTGGCCCCAAGAATGTCTAATCCATATGATGCACATATCTCTAGACCCCCTAGGTGGACTATAAAAAATACTAATTTTTATATTTTAACATTACACAAGGTGAACATGCTTTTTCCCAACAAGGTGCTTGTGTGATGTCTATGTGGTAACCATTTCTCTCCAAATCACATGGAATGATTTTGTTGAACATAAAATATCAATTTTGATTACATTTTTTAGTTTGTTTGTGATCAAATGAAATGATCATAACAATAGATTTTGGAGGAACATAGTCCTTATAGTAAGTTTTCCAAAAAAATAACACGGCTCTCTAGATTGATATGTTTCTTTAACAAATAGTGATTTGACTATATATGAAAAGAGTAACACTCTATGGAAAAACGTCTTAATTATAGTTACTCTCATTTAAAAAATTAATAATAAATAAAATATATAATAAAAATTAAAAAATATACATGTCCAATGTTAATCATTTATGTTTAAGAAATAATAATAAATTATTTTCATAAACACTTTATTAACAAATAATTAAATATAAATAATTTTTGTAGTAGTCAACTTTAAATATTGAGAGACTTTTTTCTTACAACAATACATATCATTCAATTTAAATTAATTAAATATATACTCCTCAATCTTTAACATAAAGTGAACATTATTAACTTCAAATTTAAAATTGAAGAGAATCGTATTATACTATTCTTGAAAATAATAAAAAAGATTACATTCTTTTAAATAATTAATGTTAATCTAAATAAATGATTAATTGAATAAATCACATATAAGTTAGTATACATGAGCTAAATACAAGATAAATAAATGTAAAAGAATAATTAAAAGACTAGGCTTAGATGATTATTTAGCTTCTCCAAAGGATGGTTAAAGTTTTGTGATATGCAAAATGTCTAATTTTGTACTTTAGATTTTGTTAAACATATATGTCGTTGAACCCTACAAATCAACTTGACAAAATCATAGAAAATTAAATAATCATGTCTCATATTTGTCTTGTTTGAAAATGTGACCCTATTGTTTACATCAAATTTTGCTTCGTCATTTCAGTACCTACTCTAAGTCAAGACAATGTTCATGAAAACCTTTAAGAGCTTGTTGTGCAAGGGTTTAGTATTTTATTTCCTCAAAACTTAGTCAAACCCTTTGTAATTGATGTTCACAATGTGAAATGTTCAAACAAACGAATGTTAAAATGGTCATTGCTTACTACAAGGATTTGATGGACGTGGGGATACATTCTAACTACTCTTAAAATATTCTTAATGCAATTTTGATGTGAATGCTTGATGGACTCTATGATCATAGATAATGCCCTAAGAATTGTCTTTAAATAAAAGTTAATAAGTATTGAATTTGAAAGTTTTATATTTAATTGCAACATTTACTTTTTAGAATAAAGTTGACTAAAAGAATAAGAAAATAGACATTAATCAAATTAGACAAAACCATACCAGCAATTCTAACTAAAAGACAGTTATAATACCAATTATGTCTAAAAAAAGATAAAAAATCAAAATTAAATCCAAACTACTAAAATTATATATATGATCAAAGACAAATAGAAGACAATATGATTTTTTTTTTCCTAAATAAACACCTTAATTAACAAAACTACTTATTTGACACGTAAAACTATCAAAATAAGATGTCTACTTAGAAAAAAAATCATATTGTCTTCTATTTGTCTTTGATTTCATATATATATATATAAATGAAATCAAAGACAAATAGAAGACAATAAGAATTTTTTTTAAACAGACACCTTAGTTAACAGAGTTACTTATTTGACACGCAAAACTATCAAAATAAGTACCTATTCTAATCATGAAATGAATTGGTCTACCCTGACAAAGCAATGGAATGAAACTCAAAGATTGCACATGGGAGAATTGTGAAATGGTACATAGCAACAAAGAAAATAAATATTCGACTGATACCATTTATACAGAGAAAGAAGCATTTAACACAGGAAAAGAAGGGAAGAGGAAATGACACAGCTAGAGGTGCCACTCCTTCCAAATGATGAACATTTTCCTCGCACAGGTAGGTGTTTCATATAATTCTATGTTTACTGTCTTGGTTATTGTTTATCGAAATTCTGTAGACATGCTTTGATTGGGAAGATACCAACCAGTTTCTCTTTTTGGGGGATGAAATGAACAGGCACATTGTGGACTGCAACTGCACATATTATCACATTAGTGATAGGGGCAGGGGTTTTATCGTTGCCATGGAGTGTTGCACAGTTGGGATGGATTGCAGGGCCTGCAGTCATGATGGGTTTTGCTCTCATAACATACTATTCTTCTTCTATTCTAGCAGATTGTTATAGGTTTCCTGATCCAGTCAGCGGACCACACAGGAATTATACATACAGAGATGCTGTGAAAACAATTCTGGGTTTCCAACTAGCCATGCTCCCAATCTAATTTCTGGTTGTATATACATTGGTAGTATTCATCATACCGGGGTTGATAAATTTATTTATTTTTGTTTGTTCTTTCTTGTAGGTGACAGGAAAGCATGGCTGTGTGGACTAATACAATATTTGGGCCTGTGTGGAACGTGTATTGCTTATACAATAACTGCTTCAATTAGTATGAGGTAAATCTCATTTTCATGGCTGTAAAAAGTATTTTGTGCTTGAAAATTGAATACTGATTTCCACAATGTGAACCAAAGCCTCCTCAACAACGCAGTCGGCCCACTCTCTGCACATAGGCTATACTAGTGATATGGATTATATTATGATATTTTCACAATTCTTCAGATGGTGATCACTGTGCATGCTGAAATCAATTCAAGGGTTGGTTCTGTATATTCATCCTTCCAACTGCTAGAGGTAATTTGTGCCTTAAGGTGGGTTTGTAGTCTACTGTTTTAACGGAATCTGTAAATAGCTTGTGTGGAGCCTTCTGGTTGCTCGGAAATGGAATGGATGAAAGCCAACATTTCTTGTGCTTTCCTAGCCTACTGTAATGGCCGGTCATATCAACAGATACATATAAATTATCAGAAACTAGTTCTGCCTTTTAATTAGTAACCATTTCAACATCTGTCCAATAGCCGTGTTTTCAATCTGTTACCCCGAACCCTCCATTACAATGGTCTTCTGTTTAATCAATCTCTTGTAAAGATGTTTCAAAAAAATTCTTCTGTATATTTAATCTTTCTTGCCTGGTGACATTGAAAGTACGCCACATATAAGCTTAGGGTTTGTTATTTATTGACTAACAGATATAGATTTGAATATAATATATCCTTCTACTTGCAAAAAGATGAATGATAGGTAATCGTTTTGTATGATTATTACGATTCAGTATTTCTTGAACACATATAAGGAAACCCTAGAATCTTATCCACAGAACCTTAGAACCCGTCGATTCTCTGTTCAAACCTATTCATGTTTACTTTCTAGTTTCCCATTTCTTGTACATATTTACTTTGGATTCTTCTATTGTCTGGTCTGAATTGGTTATTTGCTGAATTATTATTTTTAACTGCCCATTTCTGAAGTGGAATGACATGTTACTTTTCAGCAACACTTTATAATTTTTCGTTTACATACTCTATTATGATTTTTTGCATTCTTTCTACACTGGATCTAATAGGATCCTACCATTGCAGAGCAATCAGGCAATCAGATTGCTATCACAAGAATGGACATGACTATCAATGTCAGTATTCAGCATACCCCTTCCTGATTATATTTGGAATAATACAAGTGATCTTATCTCAAATACCAAGCTTTCATAAACTTTCGGGCCTTTCAATAACTGCAGCCATAATGTCCCTTTCATACTCGACAATAGGACTGGGTCTTGGCATTGCAAAAGTAGTTGGTATTCTAAGTTCTTGTACCCTATTCTTGTTCAATTTAATGAAAAAAGGTTTCAAGGACACTCCTATTCTGTTTCAGGCTATATAATTAGGTTAGAGATGTTTGAAATCCTATGTAATGCATTGTAATCCCTAACCTTGTCCATGCACCTCAAAGAATGCAAAGTATTATAATTTATGGTCTCCTTTACCTTACACTTTTTATAAGATTAAAAACTTTTGGAAACTGCAGAGAATGGAAAGTTTTATGGAAATATTGGTGGAATCAGCATGCCAGCATCACAGAAAGTTTGGAAGGTCCTCCAAGCTGTTGGTGACATTGCATTTTCATATCCATTCTCTGTGCTACTCATAGAAATTGAGGTACTGAAATACTAATGTGTTCATCTGTATGCTAAAACATTTTTATAAGCTGTAATCCAACTGCGCAGCTGATTGGGGATTTATGGTATAATCATGCAGAACACTTTAAAGTCACAGCCTCCAGAAAACAAAACTATGAAGAAATCATCCATGATTGCTGTAGTAACAACGAATTTCTTCTATTTGCTCTGTGGTTGCTTTGGGTATGCGGCCTTTGGGGATAATGTACCTGGAAACATTTTGACAGGTTTTGGTTTTTATGAGCCTTACTGGCTGATTGACTTTGCTAATATATGTATTGTGGTTCACCTGGTGGGGGCATACCAAGTAAGAATTTTCCAGCCTTTTATTTTTTTTAATTTTCATCAACCACAATTTTCCAAAAGCTATAAGCCCTGAAGTTAGACCCTTGATACATGAAATCCTATTGCCTTAGCATCTTACGTTTTTGCAGGAATTTTGTCAGCCCCTGTTTGCTTTCATTGAAGATTGGTTTTTGAATAAGTGGCCAAATCATAGGATTGTCAATTATGAATGTGGCCTACCCATTCCTCTGCTTGGGTTATATAATATTAAACTGTTCAGGTTGTGTTGGAGAACTGTATTTGTGATCTCAATCACTGGTATTGCCATTTTGTTTCCATTCTTCAATCAGATTATTGGACTTTCAGCAGCAGCTAAGTTTTGGCCATTGGTAGTTTACTTTCCAGTGAGTATGCACATTGCACAGAATAAAGTCCAACATTGGACAGTTAACTGGATTCTTTTGCAAGCATTCAGTTTCATTTGTCTTCTCATCTCAGTGGCATCTACTCTGGCATCCATTGAAGGCCTAGTGAAAGGTCAATAGATAATAGACATAACATGCCTTTGAGCGTTCCATTTTGAATGCATGCTCTAGGACTTATTTCCATTGGCATACAAATCAAGCTGTCGAACAATCCTATCTCTGTAATTTTGTTACTAAGAAAATGCAGAAATGTGCACACATGTATTATATTATAAAGGCATGATAAAAATATCATCATGCTCACAAAAAGGAGTTCCTGTATAACAATTGATATTGAGTGTCCTGTTAATGGAAAAAAATGAATTTGAAACCCTGGTTTGAATCTTTTATTCAATCTTTTGTTTCTCTGCTCCTCATCCTGAATTCCATCTATGATAGCCTTCCTCCACTCCAACCAGGACATTTTCGCATTCTACCTAGCAGCTTCATCTACAACCCCCTGTTGAAGTAAAACAAGGCTCAGAGCTGGCACCATCAGAGGGGTCAAGTTCCAGTAGGAGATGATGAATAACCAAGTGACTTTCAGTCTTCACAACTAAATTAGAAGAGCCAGCAACAAAGACTGAACTGTTACTATAACATGATCTGGAAAATGTTCAGGAGGAAGAATTTTCACGTGAATGGAAAGGTGATCTACACAATCAAGACAACAAATGGTGCAAAATAGTGAGCAGGTAAAATTTGCTCTTATTTTTGTTGTTAGGCAAGTATTTAACCTGAGCAAGGAAAGAAATAAGGTTGGCAACAATGTCACAATTGGAAGGCCTTGCAAGTGTGGCCAATGGTACAATTGTCTAATTGATAGAGAGATGGGATTGATGAACATATTTCCCTGTGGATTGAACTCAAGTAGCAGGTTAGTATCTCATCCATTGAGATGTATAGGACCAGGTCAAGGTCAGGGAGCCAAAGAGAATGCTCTGAGGCTCAGGTGCATCAGATGAAGTATCCAAGTGACGGAGGTGTACTAGTGAAGAAAAGGTACATCAGATGAAGTGTCCAAGTGACTTAGGAGTTCTGATATATAGATGCACTCTATGGTGCAGTGGAGGCTTCTGATATCCAATGATACTAATAGACCTGAGGCATATCTGAAGTATGACAGGTAATGGCACATGAAAAAGTGGTACCTATGAGGGGATTCATCCAAGAGAAAAACCTTTGGTGGTCAAGATAATGGTTTATGTTAGAAAAATAGAATCATCCAAGAGAAAAACCGTTGATGGCAAGGAATAAATGAAATAGTTATAGAGACCAACAAAATACTATATGGTGCATCTCATTTAGTGTGAAAATTAATGGTAGATTTTCAATAGGGACTCAATAAAAGAAAAGTTGAACATAATATATCCATAGTCTATATTAGTGAATGGAATATACTTTAAGATTAGAATGTGTGATTTCTTTTTTAATATCCACATTTCATATTTGATGATTGACCATGTATTGTATGTTTTTGAGTTAAATTGTGTGAGAAATTTTTAATATCAACATTTCATACATGATGATGCACCATGTAGTCTAATATGAAATGGTGAGATTAAAAAAAATGTCATACAATTTAATACAAAAGCATACACAATTAAACTTATCATAGTTTAGATTAGTCATGAAACATTATAAGTAGAAAATCCAAAAAGGAAATTGTAGGAGTTATAGGGCAACCAAGTCAGCCAAGGAATTGTAAGTGTGAATTGGAAATCTAAGTTGAGGAAGAATAAACAAGATAAATAGAAGAGGAATGCTGAGGAAATTAAAAAAATCAATAAGAAATGCATTCATGTATATGAATAAGTGAACCATGTAAGTTTGGTTAAGCAAAAGAGGAGGATAAATAAAACAAGTATAGAAAGCATGAGGATACACAGAGAAGGACCATAAAGAAAATAAGGATAAGAAATAAAGAAGAAGAAAAGGTAGAAAATGGTTATTTTATATTTATTTTATCTATTGATCTAGTGATTATTGATTAATGCATTTAAGTCTCATTAAAAACAAAACAAATAGGTTATTATTGGTGAATTTTTATGATGTTTGATGATATTTCTACTTTTGGACTTCTAAGTAAATAATACCATTAAGATCTTTATGGGCATAGAGAAACCTATTAATATATTACCTTCAAATATTATAAATATGCATAAATATATTTAATCTAGAAATATGGAGTTTGAACCAAAGTACCTTGTGTAGCATAGCAAAAAAATTAAATATTATATAATTATGAGACCTTAGTGTATTGGGTTGAGGTCACCACCACACCAAAGATTAGGTGCCAAGGTGGCCATGTAATTAGAGAATGGATGGATAGGTTTGGTGACCTTTTCCCTAATTTATCCATTTTAAGGCCCATGTGATAACAATAGTAATCTAGCCATCTTTTCTATTTTTATTTATTTATCATTTGCTTTGATTGCACAATTCATAATAGTGTTAGGGTTGGTCTATGTCTAGTCTCAGGTTGGATTGTCGTCATGTGAGTTGGTAGATGTATTGTTGAAAAGACATGGTAATTTATTGTAGTCAATCACTATTAGGGTTTAATAGTTGTAGCTACAATACCTTCACTAGCACCAAGAATGTAGTTGTGTGTGCATCATCCTCAGGAAAGTGATAGCCTTTGTGAGGGTATTTAGGAAGAATAGCAGTCCCATGCACTTTTTTAATCTTAGAAAGAGCACGTGAAACTTGGTGCAACCTAGAGACATCTTACCCTTAAATGTTACTTAAACCAAACTTTGATTATTTTATGATATCTATGATGTATGCACTAGATTGTTTGTAATTTTTTTTTATCTTTCAATTCCTA
Source organism: Sequoiadendron giganteum (assembly GCA_007115665.2). NCBI lineage: Eukaryota > Viridiplantae > Streptophyta > Pinopsida > Cupressales > Cupressaceae > Sequoiadendron > Sequoiadendron giganteum. Next base: position 494,019,779 of record CM021106.1, read on the forward strand.
GGTGCTAAATTTTAGATGAAATAAAATTAGAAATGGAGTAGTATAAGGAGACCAATAGGGAGTCTTAAGTTAGAAAACCAAACATGTAAAGGAAAATCAAACTAGTGTAATAGACGATTATAATTTGTACCATCTTTAAAGGGATGCAATTTGAATTATTGAAGAGAAAGGAACCTCACAACTTGACAAGATTATCTAGGATTATCACACTATCATGGATAAGATCCCTAGATATATATTTTTTTAAAATAATATCATAAGGCTTTAGATGCTGATAACTAGCTAATAGTGAAGTAATTGTAAATGATTATGGAATCTTTAATATGAGCTATATTTTCAAATTAAATCATAATAAATACAAACTAAGATGTGTTCACAAATATTTAAGAAGAACCATCTAAAAAGATGAAAACCTTTTAAATGTGTCTTTTTCTATATTTTTCTCGATACAATTACTTGTTTACATATTTTAAATTATCTTTAAATTTGAAGTTATATTTGTAATGGATTGTAAAATAATCCTACTAGTTACATCTTATATTATTAAGACTTAGCACTCTTGCGTTCATAGTTTTAGTTAAGGACATTTGTGGAAGTAGAAACCCTTTCCTAAATCCAAAAGAATCCCAAGTTGAGTTTCTTAAGAGAATCAAGATTAGCCCAATTTTCTATTAGTTTCATTGTGTGGGTCTACCACTATTTAAGTTTTATTTATAAAAAATCTCTCCTAATATAAATCCTAATTTTTCCTTGTCAAAAGTTTTAAATCTAACTAACATGGCTAAATAACTTATATTATGAAAATTTTATTAACCATGATTTTAACTAATAAGGCCATATGCTAAATTATTGCAAGATAAAACTTTCAAAATCAAGTTATGTTTATTTTTTATTACTACTAAATTCTAAGTCGTTTTTAACTCAAATGTAAGGTATATTAGGTTTGAAGCTATATCAAATCCCTTCCATTTTTTTTGGCATTGAAGTGATTCAATGCCGTGAATCATTCAAATTTAGTATTGCAAACAGTAAATTTATTCTCAAATCTAAAATCCTAGCTCCATTAAAGTGTACACAAGGGTACTAAATTTTTAAAGTATAAATCCATGAGTCAACTCATTATATAGTGAACCCCTTCTCAACACCTTCTGAGTATCACCATGGAGTATGTGAGAATGCACCATATGGTTGAGAACTTATAGTGAGATTAATATGTGTGTCTTTTGAGGCTAACATCCTATTAGAACTATTGAATGTATTTAAAATTTAAACCTTTCCCTAGTCCAACATTTCCCATGACATGACTAGACGACAAGTTTCACCAACTCACATCATCTATTGCATTTCTTGTCCATGGGATACTTGCTTATTGGAACACCAAGGTGGAGCATACTTTTTCACATCTAATGTCAAGTCCCATTGGAATTCAAAATGGATTTAGTTTTTTAATTTAGACATAGACTTGGATTTAAATAAATATGAATAGAAGGTGAACCTAATTGCCTAAGTTTCAATGCCTTAAAGTTTTTTTATTAATTATATTTATATTTAGTCCTAGTAGCCAAGAGTGGTGAGATATTATCTAGGGTAAAGTAGGATTAGAATAAGTGTTGTTACTATGGTCACTTAGATATCTAGTAGTTAGAATATTTTCTTTAACTCAGAAGCTAATTGGAATTCATCTTTGAAATTATAAAGAAATATGAAAAATTTCTACTAAATTTAAAGAGAATAATACAAATGAGCATAGATATACAATAGTTTTAGTAGAGTAATGACACGTATATTATTTGAAGATAAATAGATAGAACACAAAATATAACCTAAAAAAAATCTATTAAGGGAAAAATTTATCATCTAAAGCACACAAAAATGTAGTAGTTATTTAAAAAAGTTACAATATACACGAGTTTTAATTCTTCATAGAAATATCTACACTTTGAATCAAAAGGAATTTTTATGGTATAAGCCTACATAAAACTAACTATACAATATCCACCATAATCCGTCAATATATAGTCCAAGGAGAATTATGAAACAATAAATAGTTTACCAAAAATATGGGTTGAAACTATAATCCAATAAATTTTGCAACTAGTTTAAGTTCAAACTATGTGTCTTAAAAAAATAACTCCTAGAATATAATGTAACTCTTGATGATGACCATTGATCCCTATGAATAAATGAAGCATATATAACTTTGAAACACTTTATGTGGGTGTAATAATATCTCTTACACACTACTAATAGTAGTAAATCAAATACGCTAATCATAGTCCACCTAAAAACATCCTATTCAATGACTTCTTCCAAGTCATAAGACCTATAAAATATGGAGTGAAAACAAAATAATCTCAAGATTTCTTCCAAGTGAGGTACCCTTTTCAATGTGGGCACATTTATAATATCGTAAAAACATTAAATCACTCAACTAGACCTAGGATATACAAGGTTTAAACCACTTATTCCTAACGATCTCTCAAACTCTCTATATATTTCAAGAATCATAAGGGGTTCCAACTAAGTGAACTGAATGTTAAATGATGATGTGCATAGCCATCCTATATCATATTGTTGGACTAACCACCAGCATGTCCCTTCGGGTTTGCGACATGGTTTAACCACCTCCTGTGGATCTTAACTGATGCTTGTATCGGAAATTGACAGGTCAATCTTTTGGTGCAACGACAAGGCCAACAATTGGTATTAGAGCCGGTCACAGGTTCGAACCCCTCAGGTGACACTGAGGGGGGATTGTTGGAATAACCACCAACATCTCCCTTCAGGTTCGCGACATGGTTTAACTGCCTCCCATGGATCTTAACTGACGCTTGTATCGGGCATTGACAGGTCGATCTTTTGGTGCAACGACAAGGCAACATATATAGATTCCTCTAATCCTATGGGCATCATTAATACATTTATGAAATTCATAGTAGTGCCCGCCTTCTCAATAAAACCCCTTTTATCAACCACATGTCAAAAATAAATTGTTACCATACATCAATGATCTTAGTACATTGTATGAAATTTTAATTTCATTACTAAGTTGATGACATTATGGTTGTCACACTAGATTGGTAATAAATCTTGACTCAACCCAATATTTTTTTCCTAAACCTAGAATAAATCCTTACAAGAATTATTGCTTGGCATATTATTTGCCTTTATCATCAAGAGATCAAGCACAACCTATATATTTATTATCAAAATAATTGCACTATCAAATAAGGTAAGAAAATAACCAATGGTAGACTTCTTTCTACTCACATATCCTACCTAATTTAAAAATAGAGATCCCCATATTTATAGTATATGATCCCTACAAGGCTACTATAGGTATGACTTTCATAGTTCTATTGTAGGAATCCTACATGACTATTGTAGGCTGATTATAGAGCTCTAATTTGATTAGTGTGTCTAGTACTAGACATGTGTAAGACTAATAAATAACCTCCTTGGTAGAAAATATAATACTCTATATTTTCACAAAGATATCTAAGTATCCTTTTTACTATATTCTTATGTGTCTTCCTTGGATTGGTCATATATCAACTTAACATGCTCACCACTTAAGAAATATTGAGTCTAGTGTAAATCATGGCATGCATGAGGCTACCAATTGCACTTACATAAGAGACATGGATCATTTCATCTATTTTGTTTGTTATTGAATGACAATATTCAATTAAAATGTTTCTTCCTAGATGAATGGGAAAACTGATTGGTATATAGTCGTACATGTTTAACAATTATATTTAATAGATTCAAGATTCTTCTTTTGACCAATCTTAAGTATTTTATCAACTCCATCCCTAAGATAGAATCATTTACCCTAAAACCCTTCATATCAAATTGTAAATACATCTAAGATTTAAGATCCATAATAAATTCCTTACTTTCACTAATAAACATGTCATCAACATAAATAGCAATAACAATTAACTAATCACTAGTCTACTTAATGTAAAAACAATGATCTACCTAGCTCTAAGAAAACCCAACTTTAGAATATATGAATCAAAATTTTGATAACATATCAAGGAATTATTTTATACCATATATGGATCTATTTAACCTAAAACTCATGCCCCCCATACTATTCACCACAAAGTGATAGAGTTGTGACATTTAAATCTCCTCCAAGTTCTCATATAAGAATGATGTATTAACAATCCATCTATTAAACCTCAAGGTTAAATGCACAATGATAGATAATATAAATATAATAGATGTTGTTGCAAAGATGGTTGTTGTTGGACCAAAAGATTGACTTGTTAATGCTCGATACAGCCGCCAAAGTTAATGAATCCATGAGAGGCGGTTAAGCCAATACCGCAAAACTGAGTGCTGCACTGCACAACACAAGGAGACCAAGGGTGCACACCTTGCAACAATCCCCCCCAATGCAAGCGAGGGGTTCGAACTTGTGACCCAGGCTTTGATACCAACTGTTGCAAAGACGGTTGCCATTGCACCAAAATATTGACCGGTTAATGCCCAATACAACCACCAGAGTTAATGAATCCACACGAGGTAGTTAAGCCATGTCACGAACCCGAGTGCTGCACTACACATCACAAGGAGACCAATGGTGCACCTTGCAACAAATGTAAGATAAAAAAAGAAGATAAGATCCCACCAAAATCAATTTCCTCTATCTAGGAATATCCCTTACCATTAACCTTGCCTTGTAACTCTCGATATTTCCATCAAAACTAAAATTCCTTTAAGAAAATTATTTACATCCAAATTTTTTTCTATTCTTAGGAATAATTACCAAGTCACATGTAATTTTTTCTCTAGCCCATCCATCTCCCCAACTATGAGAATTTTCCAAGATTTATATTCAACATACTTTATTTCCTCCTTCATAACTCTAGGCTCATCATTATTATTAGAAAAGGTAAAAATATAATGGCAATCAAGTGATCTATGGTTTTCTAGTTTCTTTCTCTAACTAATTTACCTCCTCATGAGGATGGTATGAAGTTATTATCTTATCTCTAAATCCTTTGACCTAATTTATGAATCAAACTCCTCACCAAGTCTTTGTTGAATATCTAGTTCAACCTTAGGTGTAGTCTCTTCAATTTTTGGCTTCACCTACACCATTATTTTCTCCTGATATTTATGTTGCAAAGGGTTGATAGAATATCTTATCTCCCTTAATATTATATTCCTTTTTTTCAATATATATTTCTAGTCTCAATATTACAAATCTTGTCTCCTTTTACACTATCACTATACCTAATAAATATACATTTCTCTATTTTGAAATATAACTTTGACCTCTTCTACTTGGGCACATGTATGTGTGCCTCACAGTTGAAAAAAATTTCATCCTATAATGAAGGAATTTTTTCTAACCAAGTGTTAGGGTTAGAAGACAAATATCTAATAGTTTAATGCATATTTGATCGATAAAACAGAGAAATAAAACACAAAAATTATCACAGAAATAAGACAACACATAGAATTTAACGTGGTTCACCCAATATGGGCTACATCCACAAAACCACAACAATCCAATGATTTTATTATCCAGTGCAAAAACATATTACAATATCATGAATAATCCCTACTACAACTCACATCCCAACCGCTTATTACAAGCTTTTTAGAAGCTTCCAGAATTAGGGTTCTACTTGAAGAGTGTATAGTATATCATGATTAGTCGCCACATACCAACAATCTCCCACTTGGAGAATGATCAGGCTCCACACCAAACAATCTCCCACTTGGAGATTGATCTTGGATGACACCACTGCACTTACAACTCCCACTAGAAATAAGCACCTTGGACCCTACTAGTCTATTATACTTTTAACCGTGAAGACCATCCAAAGTTGAAGAGGAGCTCAACTTCTTCTTGGTCACTGCCTTTGTAAATATATCTGCTAGATTGGAATCTGTATGTATCTTTTCTAGCTTTACCTATCCATCCTCCAACATTGACTGAATGAAATGATATCTTAGTTGTATGTGTTTGGTTTTAGAGTGCAAGGCGTAATTCTTTGCAAGATGTATAACACTCTGGCTGTCTGTAAACAAGTGATTTTCAACCTGTTGTTTTCCCAATTCTTCCATGAAAATTTGCAACCATATCATCTCCTTTTTCGCCTCTGTTGCGGCAACATACTCTGCCTCTGTGGTGGATAAAGCAACCACCTTTTGCAATCGAGAAATCCAACTCAATGTTGTCCCACCAACTATGAATACATAACATGTGGTACTCCACCTAGTATCTATATCCCTTGCCAAATCTGAGTCAACATAGCCTTTTAAATCAGTATTAGAGCCCCCAAAACATAAAAATTTATTGGATGTACCTCTCAAGTACCCGAGAATCCATTTTTCCGTATTCCAATGCTCAACTCCAGGATGACTCATATACCTGCTAAAAACGCCTACGACATGTACAATATCTAGTCTCATGCATACCATGGCGTACATTAAACTACCTACAACTGAAGCATATGGTACCTTGGACATTTTTTCTTACTCCTCTTGTGTCTTTGGACACATATCCTTAGTCAATTTGACATGACTGGGCAAAGGTGTGTTGACAACTTTTGCAGTCTCCATATGAAATCTTTGCAACACCTTTTCAACATAATTAGCCTGAGATAAAACATTTTTTTTTTTCCTATCTCTTGTAATCTTCAAACCAAGGATTTGTTTTACTGCCCCCAAATCCTTCATAGCAAATGAATTTGCTAACTGTTGTTTTAACTCCTTTATGTGTTCCATGTTAGACCCTGCTACAAGTATATCATCAACATATAAACATAAAATAATGTATCTATCTTCATCTAACCTCTTAAAGTAAACACAATGGTCTGAATTACACAAGTTGTAGCCTTGCTCAACCATAAAACTATCAAATTTAATATACCATTGCCAAGATGCTTGTTTCAAGACATATAAACTTTTCTTCAATTTGCACACTAGTTTCTCCTTACCCTTGACTTCAAATCCTTGTGGTTGTTCCATATATATTTCCTCTTCCTAATCACCATGGAGAAAGGTTGTTTTAACATCAAGTTGTTCTAAATGCAAAGCTTCAACAACCACAATACTTAAAACAATACAAATAGAAGTCATTTTAACAATTGAAGAAAATATTTCATCAAAATCAATACCCTTTTTTTGTTCAAATCCCTTTACAACTAATTTGGCTTTAAATCATTGCTTACCTTCATCCTCCTCTTTCAGCCTATAAACTCATTTGTTTGGTAAATCCTTTTTACCTACAGGCAACTTGCATAATTCCCAAGTATGATTTTTTAGTAAGGAGTCCATTTCTTCTTCCATTCCATACTCCCACTGAACCTTGGTATCCAATTGCATAGCTTCATCATAACATTCTGGTTAACCAATATCGATTAATAAAATAGAATACAAAGAGGGACAAAATATTTTCGGAGGTCTACTTATCCTTGAAGATTATCTAATATTCACTAGAGTTTGTGGTATTTGTTGTTGCAGAGCATGAGGAACCATTGGAAAATCGTTGTTTGGAGTATCAACCAACATTGCATAATCATTTTCTTTCTTCTCATGCTGCTACAACTGATCTTTGTACAACACTTTCTCATTGAATATGACATCCCTGCTTCCCACAATTTTTTTATTTTCAAAATCCCAAAGCCTATAACCAAATTCATCAATGCCATATCCAACAAATATACATTTATTTGATTTTGCATCAAGCTTGGTTCTATTTTTAGAATCTACATGTGCAAATGCTTCACAACCGAAGGTTTTGAGAAAAGAATAACTCACCTTCTTACCTGTCCATGCTTCCTCTAGAATACCACAACCTAAAGGATTAGAGGGACCTCTATTAGTTAAATAAACAACAGTGTTTACATCATTTTTCCACATGTTTAAAGGCAACCCAACATGCAATCTCATAGTCCGTGCACACTCCATTATTGTTCTATTCATGTGCTCAACCACTCCATTTTACTGTGGAGTCTTTGGAACCATTTTCTGCCTACGAATACCATTAGAGGAAAAAAATATATTCAAACTCTTTGTTGTAATACTCACCACCATTATCAGATCTAAGCCATTTTAACTTTTACCCATCTCATTCTCAACCAAGCTTCTCTATTTTTAAAAAGTTTCAAATACATTAGATTTTAGCCTAAGGAAATAAATCCATACCTTCCTAGTTGTATCATCAATGAATGTACCATAATATTGAGAGCCATCGAGAGAAGATACCTGAGTTGGTCCCCACACATCTATATGCACAAGCTCCAATTTCTCATCTTTCTTGTGCTTTTCATTTGGTCCATAGATCTTGGCATCCATAGCCAATTCTAACATGGTATCAAAGCGGGTTGGGTGCCATTGGAGAGTCTTTTTCTGAAGAGAGGTACCAGATTTGGGGAGGTTCCATTTTTGGCTCTTTATTGCAGGTTTATATTGGAGCTTACTGGTGCAAATTTGAGCTCACCATTGCAGCCAGAAGATTTGAGAAAGTCGATTTTTCCTTTTGTTTCGTCCAAATCGGACATACGAGGCCAAATCTATGAGGGTTTGAAGCTAAATTGTGGTTGCTAGATTCAAAAGGTAGCTGCATTTTTGGAGCCTTTTGGATCAAATCCGACCCTGCCATCGCGTCCAGAAGGGCTAAAAACCCTAAGATCGACTATCCATTCATCCATTTTGGAGCAAGTCATCCAGTGAGGCAAAAATTTATTGTTCGAAGAACCGTACGACCCCTTAAGGCATCATTATTGCGTTGGTACGATTTTTAAAATTACAAATTTCGGAAGAAATTTTTTTTAGAAAAATTAAAAAATGGATTTTTTTTTTCTAAAACTATTCTATTGTAAATTGGTTTTGATTTGTTTTTAAAAATCAAATATCAATTTTTTTTTTTTGCAGAGTATAGGGTATAGTCCGTAGACTGTACCCTGCCCCCTCATCTTTAACCTCCACCACATGGCGGGCTCCTACCGACCACACCTCGAGGCCCTGCACCGGTCGGGTTTCCATTGATCCGGTAGAAATCCGACAAGCGTCCACGACATTCGGCTGCTCATTCAACCGAGAAACATAGGGAATATTCCGTCAATCATCAAATAATATTCCAACGATGTTTCAAGAATATTCCGATCTCAGACTACAACATATTTCGGCAGTTTAAAAGAATATTCTGATTCATTTTCTGACAATTTTTTTTTTTGGGTGACGTGCAGGAGGCCGTCAAATTTAACAGACATGTTTTCTGATGTCATTAGTACGTCAGCACTGCATCAACACATATTTGAAATTTTTTGACCCCTCACAGATTGCATTTTGGTTTTTGCAGTTGATTTTCAAAGCTTCATATCTCAGTCATTTTGGCTCCTTTTTTCAAGATTTTTGTTTTGATTTGGGCTAATTTTTTGTACACAGTCGTGCAATAAATTTTTGGTTTTGGCTTGTGGTTTTTCCAAAAATTGCAAATTATCATAGGTTTTGTTGCTTCGTCCTCATTTTGGGAACTCTGGGAGCCCATAACTTGCTCCTACGGTAACATTTTTGGGTGCCTTTTTTTTGAAAGTGCATAATTTTTTGTATAATTCTCAGTTGTATGATCATATTGATCTCATTGTATACCAATAATTGTACTTGAATCTGTGGCCTATTTTGACAATCTGCATGTACCAAGATCAAAGTCCACCTTGCTATTTTTGGCAGTGGCAATTGTAAACACACTACGTATAAAGTGCCAAATCAGATATTGCTTGGGGGGTTTCTTGATTGAGTGATTTTGGGGGGGTCTCTTGGTGCATTTTTTTGATTTGTTTGCTTGTGCTCTCTCATTTTCATGGACCATTCTAAGGTTCCTTTGCTCACATCATATAATTATTCAACATGACATCAAAATTCATGGAGTATTCTAATGATAGAAGGTCATTCTCTTTATGTTGAAAATAAGGTACCTGAACCTACAAATGTAGATAAAAAGTTAAAATGGATGATCGAACATACCAAAGCTCTTGGGTGTTTTCGTATACTTGTTTCTCAAGATTTGTTGTTTCAGATTGAATCATGTAACTATTCTCATGAAGCTTGGGAAAAATTGAAAACATTGTATGGTACTACAGATGAAGTAAGAGGCTATCAAATTGATAATGACCTGATGAGCCTTGATCCTAAGAACTTTGACAACATCCAAGACTACATCACTAAGGTTAATGATCTAAGAGAGCAATGTAAAGCATGTGGGATTGATAAGAAGGGCATTCAGTTGGTCTACAATACAATGAACAAACTTGGTCATGATTATGCTTCTTTTGTTTCTAGCTTTCATACTCATAGATTGACTATGGGGTCTACATATACTACACCTTCATTTGAATCATTTTTTGAGATGTTGATACATGAGCAACAAAAGCTTATCTCAATGGGTCTCATCAAGACTACTAAATCTCAGGCATTGTTGGTTAATCAAGTGAAGGAATCAAAATTAGATAAGAAATAGAAGAAAGCAAAGAATAATCCACATTCAGATCAAACAAAAAAAAATCCTCTTCCAAAGGGGAATCATCTAAGAAGGAGAGGCATTTTTGTGCATATTACAAGAAGGATGGACATGAAGAACACTATTGTTATAAAAAGGATATTGATGAGTTGAAAAATCTTCTCAAAAGAAATCAAATTGATTTTCCTTCTAGAATGTCTGAATCTTCTTCTTCTCCTTCAAAATAGTTTAAGGGTAAAGTTCATTTGGCATCTACATCAGGAAATAAAGGTCAAGCTCTTTGTGCTTATTCAAGTCCAAGATTGGGTAGATGGCTTCTAGATTCAGGTGCATCACATCATATGGCATCTTCACAGTCTATTTTCTTTTCATTTCAGCCTTGTTCTATGTCTCCTATCTTGATGGGAAACAATACATACATGAGTGTAATTGGGAAGGGATCCATTAGTTTTGGGGACAGCACTTTCCAGGATGTTTTGTGTGTTCCTCATTTGACGAACAATCTTCTTTCCATATATTAGATTACACATGGTGGAGATGGGAGAACTGTGGAGTTCACACCTGATTCAGTCATCATTCGAGACTTGGATAGTAGAGAGATCATTGCTACTGGGGTGGTTGATCATTCATCTCAGTTGTATATGTTTGCAGATTTTGCTTCTGATGATGACATTGTTCCTTTGGCTGTTGATCACACTCCTAGTGTGAACCATAATTTAGAGGAGACATTTGGCTACTTGAACTTGGGAGTTCTCACATCAGATCCAATACTTGATCCATGCATTTCATCTCCTCCATCTACTATTGTAGTTGATGATGCTTGTGATTCCACAGTTTGGGTTCCTTGTGATTTAGTGCAGTAGGACATACATAGTCTTCCAGATATGGCTACTTTGGATGGCTTCCTAACAAGTATTTCAGACTTGTTTGTGGAGTCTCATCTTGCAGATTTGGGGGACATCATTGATGACATTCATCTTCTCCTTGATGAAGATGCTCCTTCTTTAGTTGTTGCGAGGGAACACTCTGACCCTCTTGTTCATTCTCTATATGATCATTCTTTGCAGTTTGGCGTGAGTGCAGATACTTTTGGACAACATTTGGAGGAGGCTTCTTTGTCTTTAGAGGGGATATCTTTCTCTTTGGATCATGTTCTACATTCATCTCTACTAGATGTTGGATTGTACTCTTCAGCAGTATGGCCTAGAACACCTGTTTGGAGTGTGTCAGCTTTCAACATCGACATGGAGACACTTGAGCATGCTTCAAAGACATCATTCATCTTGCATACATTATTGGTTTTGTTTCTTCCTAAGGGGAGGAATGTTGTTCGGCGAAATTGGATCATCTTTAGCATTCAATGTCGAGCTTCTACCATCATTGCAGGAGACTCAACATTGAGGGGGCATTGTCTTGTCTCTCTTCTACTTCTCTCTTATGGGGGGGTTCCTCACATGGGGTTTTTACCTTCTCATGCATCATTGAGAGCAGTTTTATTTTGTTTTTCATCTCTCTTTTGGGGAGGAGTTTTGTCCCACTGGGTTTTCTCCTTTTCTTCGTTTGTGAGAGATTGCATTGCATTTGTACATGGGTACGTAACATGGCCCAGTTACCGAGACCCATATTGCATTGTTTGCATTTGTGTACATTTTCTCTAAGTTGCACTTAAGGGGGGGTGTTGGTGTAATTAAATGTTTTATACCTTATCCTAGCTCATAATTACACCTTAGTTAAGTTTACTTAGGGACCACATAGGAGTTGTTGGAGAATTTCCACCTTTGGTGGACTTATCTTCTTATTACTTTACCACTTCCACCTTTCATGGACATATCATGTGATTAGGTGTCCACCTTTTGTGGGTGATCCACCTTTTGTGGTGGTTATCACATTATCACTTTCCACTTTAGGTGGAGTGATAGCTTTTCATTGTTGTCTCATGTCATAAGATTATGACACTTGTCATAATCTTATGCACTCCTATGTACTCACCTTGGCTATATAACTAGGGGGTCTCTACTACATTTGTACACAACACATTGAAGGATATCATATCATTGACATTGAATACAGTTTATTCTTGTCACATTATTTTATCTCTTCTTGTGATTTTCATTTGGTCCATAGATCTTGGCATCCATAGCCAATTCTAACAACTTACTCTCTTTTGTTTTCCATACACACAAATTTCATAGAAATCCATATTAACACATTTTAGACCTGGTAAAAAATTCTTTGAATGAAGTACTTTCATACCTTTTGCACTCATATGCCCAAGTCTATTATGCCATAGTGATGATTCAAAGTCCACAACAACTGTCTAATTTTTTGCCTACTAAACTGCAACAACCGTTATTGAACATTGATTTTTATCTGCAATAGCTAAAGTAGAAGGAACAATACAAATTGTAAGAAGATATAAGGTGCCTACTTTCACACCTTTTGCTACCACTAAGGCACCTGTTGTAACCTTCCAATTTTTATGACTAAATGTAACAACACAACCTTCATCATCTAGTTGCCCTGCTGAAATTAAATTTCTACTTAACTTTGGAATGTGCCTTACCTCATGTAGTAGCCAATGATTCCCATTCTGTAACTTAATCTCGATTCTTCCCTTTCCAACAATCTAACAAGGTTCGTTATATCCCAAATAAACCAGCCCAAAATTCCCTTGGACATAATCAAGAAAATAAATTCTATGGGACGTAGCATGAAATGAATCCCTTGAATCTAACACCCAAGAATCATCAACATTTTCAAGGGAAAGAATCAAAGAATCCTCATTAGATTTATTACTTACCATATTTTCCTCTTTATTTCCTTCCTTTTGTCTCCTTTATTTTTCCAAGACAAACAATCTTTCTTTAAATGACCCGACTTATCACAGTACCAACAATCCTTTTTTTCTCTAGATTGGGACCTCTTGTCCTTTTATTTTCCTTGTGACTTCCCACAACTTCCAGAATCGTTTCCTCTCTCCTTTGTTTTGCCCTTGTTTTTTGCATTTAAAACACTGCTTGATGTGGATGTTCCACCTAAGATTTTCCTATGAATCTCCTCACTCAAGATAACACCAACAACATGATCAAATTTCAATGTCTTCAAACCAAAAACATAATTGCTAACAACCATTACCAAGCTATACCAACTTTTAGGCAAAGAACACATAATCAAAAGAGCCCTAACTTCTTCATCAAATTTTACATTTATAGAAGTTAACTGACTGGTAACCGTATTAAACTCATTTAAATGATAAACAACTGACCCACCTTCTACCATTTTCATATTGAATAAACGCTTCATAAGAAATACCTTATTCAAAGTGGAAGGCTTTTCATATAACTTTGTTAGGGTTTGCATTAACTCTTGAGTTGTCTTTGATGTAATATTGAACTCCATCGATTGTGCCAGGTATAAATGAATACTTCCAAGAGCCTTTCTTTTCGAAATATCCAAGTCTTCATCAGACATTGTTGAGGGTTTCTTGGTTTTCCCTTCCAATGGCCACCATAAATCCTTCTGATAGAGGTAGTCCTCCATATGCATCTTCCATAACTAATAGTTCTGCTCATTGAACTTCTCAACCTTCAACTTACCCTCGTTTTCCATTACTCCCACTCAATCGTGAGACCTTCCTATAGAGGATAATCAAACACAACCTTGCTCTAATACCACTTGTTAGGGTTATAAGGAATATATATAATAGTTAAATGCATATTTGGGTAAGTGCACCAAGATGGTTCCCAAAAAGGGGATTTAAGTGGCCACTTTTTTTCTGAAATCAAGAAATATTGACCTTGGACATGAAATTGAGGATACTTACACTCAAAATTTTGAGATGGAACAAAAAGAAGGATTCAAATGCTCCGAGTCTACTTTATAAACTACTAATTTAGTTTGAAAATGGTTGAGATTAAGGGGTTCAAATGAGGGACGTACACAAATTGGTGTTGTTTTTTTCAGAAAAACATAACATAAAAACTCTTGTATGACCCTTGTACTGTGAAATTTTTTTTTAGTATTTTTAAAATCGCTACGGTCAGAAATTAGCTAATAGTATGTAGTTGATGCATGATTTTTCTGATAATTTTTTAATGAATATTTTATATTTTACTAATTTTCGAAGTGGACACTTCCCAAAAAATAGAATTTTGGCCATGCTACCCATACAAAATTTGGAAACTAATTGATTTTTATTTTTAAATTTGTAGAATGGAGTCTAGTTTCTGAAAATGTAATTTTTTTGAAAATTCGATGAACGGTTAATTTGATAAAAAAAACAAACACTACTTTTTGCCAAAAAAGAGACATACAAACAAAAATAATTATGGATGAATGACTTAACATTGTCAGAAAGTGAAAAAAATAACATCGTTGGATAGGTAAGAGAGAACCTAACAATACCCATATGTTCGATATGTTTGATAATGAACCACATGCAATCCTGACGGTGAGCACAAACCCGATTATGTGAAATATTATAGAAATTGCAAAAACACATCCCTGGTCATTGGGAATGCCCTCCAAGCCTTTGGGTTGGTATTCCAAGGAAAATACCAATCCCAAGGCTTGGGGATTCCCAAAGCAAGATATAACGTGAGCGCATTTTAACGTGCTCGCGTTATAAGTCAGTTTTGACATGGACTATTTTTGTTTTTGGGAAGCATGTCTAGCAAGACATAACACGAGCTCGGTATAACATGCTCGCGTTATGTCTTTCTTTATGTTAAATGCATATTGAATGTATGTATATATATTTGTATGCACATTTATGCTTGTATGTCATGTATGTATGTATGCCTATATGTATCAATGCATGTATATTGTATGTATATATGTATTATGCTTGTATGTATTTAGAGGGAGGGGGAATTTTAAGAGAGAGAGAAGGGGGGGGTGGAAGTGAGAGTTTAAGAGAGAGGGAGTGGGAGAGAAGGGGTTGGAGTGAGAGGGACTTAGCTAGGTAGGGTGGGAGGGATAAAGGGAGTGAGAGAGAGAGAGGTGGGTAGGAGGGAGAGAATTGAGAGAGAGGGAGAGAGAGGGGGGTGAGAGAAAGACATAGAGAAAGAGAGAGTTATGTAGGTAGGGTACCAAATGGAGAGACTTGAGAGTGTGAGGGGAGGTGAGAGGGATAAAGGGATAAAGTGAGAGTTTAAGAGAGAGGGAGTGGGAGAGAAGGGGTTGGAGCGAGAGGGACTTAGCAAGGTAGGGTGGGAGGGATAAAGGGAGTGAGAGAGAGGGGGGCTGGGAGAGAGAGAATTGAGAGAGAGGGAGAGAGAGACAAAGAGAAAGAGAGAGTTATGTAGGTAGGGTGCCAAAGGGAGAGACTTGAGAGTGTGAGGGGGGTGAGAGGGAGAGACATGAGAGATATGTAGTGAGAGGGAGTGAGAGAGTGATGGAGTGGGAGAGAGAGCGAGTGTGAGTGAGAGAGCTAAGAGAGGGAGAGGTTGCGGGAGGGTTTATAGGGTAGGGGTAGTGGGTAGGGGTTTAAGGTTGAGGGTAGAGGATTGAGTGTATAGGGTTGAGGGTTGACCAATGTATAGGGTGGAGGGTATAGGGGTTGAGGGATTAGGGATTAGGGTTTAAGGGTTGAGGGTTGAGGGTTTATGGATTAGGGTAGGGATTTTTCTTGGATTTAAGGGTGTAAGGGTTGAGGGATTAGTGTTGAAGGATTAGGGTTTGGGGTAGAGGGTATTGGGTTGAGGGTAGAGGGTAGAGGGTTTAAGGTTTAAGGGTTGAGGGTTGAGGGTTAGGGTTGAGTGTTTAAGGGTTTAGGGTTTAGGTTTGAGGGATTAGGGTATTGGGTTGATGGAATAAGGTTGAGGGATTAGGGTTGAGGGTACACATGGTTGAAGGATTGGGGTTAAAAGTCTAATGTATAGGGTAGATGGTATCGGGGTTGAGGATTTAGGGTTTGAGGGTTGAGGATTGAGGGATTAAGGGTTGAGGGTTGAGAATTGAGGGTTGGGTGTTTAATGTATAGGGTAGAGGGTAGAGGGTTTAAGGGTTGAGGGTTTAAGGTTGAGGGTAGAGGATTGAGTATATAGGGTTGGGGGATTAGGGTCGAGGGTCCCATGTATAGGGTAGAGGGTATAAGGGTTGAGGGATTAGGGTTGAAGGGTTGAGGGATTAAGGGTCAAGAGGGTTGAGGGATTAGGGTAGAGAGTTTACTAAGTGGGTTTAAGGGTTGAAGGTAGAGGGTAGAGGCTTTAAGGGTTTAGGGTTTAGTGTTGAGTGTTTAAGGGTTTATAGGGTAGAGGCTAGTGGGTAGAGGGTTTAAGGGTTGAGGGTAGAGGATTGCGTGTATAGGGTTGGGGTTTAGGGTCGAGGGTTTGATGTACAGGGTAGAGGATTGAGAGTGGGAGAGAGTGGCAGAGTGGGAGAGAGTGGGAGGGGTGGGAGGTGGGTGGGAGAGAGAGTGGGAGAGAGAGTGGGAAGATGGTGGGAGGGTGGGTGGGAGAGGGGTGGGAGGAGTGGGTGGGAGAGGGGTGGGAGAGTGGAGAAATTGGGATGGGGAGTGGAGAGGGTGGGAGGCGATTGGGAGAGTGAGAGAGTGGGAGTGTGATGGGAGAGAGAGGGAGGGGAGAGAGCAGAGAGAGGGGTGGGAGAGGGTAAGGGGAGTGGGAGAGTGGGATACTAGAGGGAGGAGAGGCTAGGAGAGAGGGTTTGGGGAGGTGGGGAGAGTGAGAGAGGAGGGAGGAGTGAGGGAGAGGGTGGGAGAGGGAGAGGGGAGTGGGAGAGGGATGGGGGGAGGTGCTGGGAGAGAGGGAGGAGAGAGTGGGAGAGAAGGTGGAGAGAGTGGGAGAGAGGGAGGGAGAGGGTCACTTGAGGAGGGAGAGGGAGGGAGAGAGGGTGGGAGAGGGGTGGGAGGGAGGTGGGAGAGAGAGGGAAGAGAGGTGGGAGAGGGGTGAGAGGGTGGGAGAGGAGGGAGAGAGAGTGGGGAGAGGTGGAGAGAGGGTGGGAGAGGGGTGTGAGAGAGAGAGAGGGAGAGAGAGTGGGAAAGAGAGGTGGGAGAGAGAGTGGGGAGAGAGAGGTGGAGAGGGTGAGGAGAGGTGGGAGAGGGAGTGCTGGGAGAAATTACTGGAAGAGAGGGTGGGAGGTGTGGGAGATAATGGGAGAGAATTGGGAGAGAAGCAGGGAAAGAAGGGTGGGAAGAGTGCAGGAGAGAGAGGTGGGAGGGTGAAGTAGAGAGTGGAGAGGTGGGAGAGAAATTTTGGGAGAGGAGTAGCCAGAGAGAGAGAGTGGGAGAGTGGGAGAGGGTGGGGAGAGAGTCTGAGAGAGGGTGGGAGAGAGTGGGAGAGGGTAGAAGAAAGTGGAAGAGCGTGGGAGAGAGTGGGAGAGAGATCGAATGAGTGAGTGAGTGAGAGATAGGGAGTTGAGAGAGGGAGAGTGTATAGGGGCTGAGAGACAAGGGAGAGACTCGAGAGAGAGAGAGAGAGGGAAGGAGTGGGAGAGAGATATAGGGTATAAGGGTTAAGGGTAGAGGGTAGAGGGGAGAGACAGAATTAGGGTATAAGGGTAGAGGGAAGAGAGATAGAATCAGGGTATATAGGGTATAGACAAAGAGAGAGAAAATAAATCTATTAAAAAACCAACTTTCTTAGAATGTGAGCATGTTATAACGTGAGTGCATTTTGTGTTGCACTAAAAACAGTAAAAAAACTCAATATACTCATGATCTCAAGGCCCACATTTTGCATATTCTCCTGGTTCTATGTGTGCTCCGACAAAAAGTAGCTTTTTGATGATGTTGTGAAGTTTGCAAGCATGTTTTTCACATTCCACCACCTTTTCCATTATCTTTCTACCACCTTTGCATGAAATAGCAGAGTTTTCACGTTGAAAGACATATAATATCAATTCAAGTTAAATTAATTCCATTGAAAACTGATATACAATTGAAGTTTGGAGGGGAATTTTTTTTGAAAAATTCAAATTGTTGAGGATTTTGAAGAAAGAAGAAGCTAAGGCTACATAATTGGGTTGAACTCCTCCATTTGAAAGTCTAGTTTTTAAGGTATGTGAAGCCTTTACACATTTTCTTTCATTCTATTATGGCTTGCTTTCAATTTTGTTTGCATATTCCATGTTGATCATTGTTTTTTTGTCATTATAACCTTAGGTTGTCAATGCACATTTTAAATTACACAATTCTATACACCTGCCAATTACATTTTTAAACCACATCTCTTTGAGGCAATTTGTTATTTAGCAATTGACTTACCTTGTGTATGCTTCCACATTTTGTATACACATATATATGACATACATTTTAAGGAATTAAAATAAAACATCATTTCTCAATCCTTTATTATGGAAGTGCATACCACTCTTTGAAGCTTTCATTGAGGTATTTTGTCAAACAATTATATTTCATGTTGATCATTGTTTGTTTTTCATTATAACCTTAGGTTGTCATCAAAATGGAAGCATGGAAAAATAATTTGAATTGTGATGCAACCAGGGGAGGTCCCGCAACACAACTAAACACAAAAAATTAACCAACAACAACAATTCACAAGTCACAATTCTCAAAACTCTTCACTTTTCACCGAATCAACACTCTTCCTTATACCATTGCCAACTCATTCAATCGAGTATTTCTTCTCGATAAAATTATTTCAGACCAAGACTTGAACCATTTCAAGGACCCTTTAGGGTACACAATTACATGCCAACAAACCACTATTGGTTACTTTGTAACAACTTTCTCAAATCAGGCTTTCTACGCCAACTAGGCCTCAAATTAGGACACTTTAGGAAAGAAACTTATCTTGAAACTTGACCAAAACCTCCAAAAACATGTGGGAATCAATTTATATGTATTCAAACCAAAGAATTCACAATTAATTCTTATAAATTCATCCACCAAGATGCCAAAACCAAAAACCCTCTTTTTAAGGCAAATAACCTAGGGCTTATTGGAAAACATACTTCCCAACCTTATCAAAACATACCACCACCTCAAATAGGTCTAAAATTTCCCACACAAACTCAATTCAACAAGAAACAATATTTCCCTAACACAATACTCACTTTAGCATGTCAAAATCTCTCAAATTCACATGGAAAACACCAAATTTCCCCTGTACACACTCAACATTCGCACACCTTTTTAGTGATGCTGCAAACCCATTCCTCAATTTAGAGTGGAAAAAATGAGAGGAATGGGTCAATAGACCATTTTAAATGACTTTCAAACCTTAAAACTAAACCCTCAACTTTCATGCAAATAACCTAGGGTTTATTGGAAGTCTTGACAATTGGGCTTAGCAGACCTCACTAATACCAATAACACTTCAAAAATGCCTTGCACAATCTCAAACAACCATTACATGGAAGGTTCCTTCAACATTTCATCAAAAACCTTCTTTAACACCCCATTTACACAAGGAGAATAATGTAATTCTGCCTATCTTGTAATCATGGCATGCCCCTGCACCACCTTTGTCTATGCTAGAAATAGTCTTGTATAAGATGATTGTAAGTATTTTTTATGAAGCCTTGAATGACATATATTTCATTTATTTGAATGGATAAATATTTTAGCAACGGATAAATATTTTATCAACTAATATTCATCTCATTGCCATGCTACAGGTAAAATTATCCACCATGTCGAAGAAACGAAGAAGGAATAAACTAATAGACGAAGAGTATGAAACCTTCAAAGCAAAGGAGAGAGAATGGTTGAGGGCATATCGTGAAAAGAAGAAATTGGGTACTATTAATGAAAACAAGCCAACTGAAGAGGAACCTCAACCATGAAAAAGAGAACAAGATTTGGCAACACAAAGGGCACAGATGCAAAATAATTGTGGTAAGACAGATTTAGATACCATAGTTGGAGACAAACCATTTACAGAAAGTGAATACGAAGGGAAACCATTAAGCATAAGCGAATATGGAGGATACCAACTACTGCAAGTGAATATGGAGGGACACCATCTATCACAAGTGAATATGGTTGGACACCATCGAGCTCATCTCAAGTTGAGAGTACATCATCACTCGGATTTGATGAAGAAGGTATGCCATCATCCCCACGAGAACCTCAAGGTATGTCTTCTTCTCCACTATCAATCGAAGGTACACAATCTAGCCCACCTCAATTAAATATTGATGAAATTCATAATGTTGAGATGTATGCACCTAGGAGAACACCACCTAAACTTTTGCATAGAAAGCCAAAGTATTTGGAACTTGTAGAAGATATGATGATAAGATTTGGAAATTGTACTTTGAAAGGCTAAATGACACTATAAGATGTCAACTATTTGTTGAAATGATGTGGGGTATAAAGTATAGAGACATCATGAAGACTTTTGCTTTGAGAACATCAAATGCATCAAGTGAAAATACTATTGTGAAGAATCTAATGCATGCATATGAGAGTGTGGGTAAGACCTCACACTCAAAGGATAGTAATGTCACACGACATGTCATTACATCAAATTTGGTAAGAAGTCAGACAAAGAGAGCTCGTCTGATTTGAAAGACAAGTGAACAAATGAGAATTAGTTGAAAAACTTAATCAAAATCCATTCAAAGGCGACAAAGAATTGAGGGCACCAATTCAAATGAATTATGGGCATTCTCAGGGAGACTGCCACAAAAAGATAAAAAAGTTGTTGAAGCATTGAGAACAATTATTGAAGAGAATTGGAAGAATAACACAAGACCATCTTTGAATCAAAGGGATGTGGTAAGAAGGAGAATCGGTAGTCAGAACCATGAGCCACATCCAAATCATTTTTTGGATATGACTCAAACCTAATTTTTTCATAAATTTCAAATGGATTATCCTCAAATCAATATTTGTCAAAGATTTTTTGAAATGCTTAAACCTTTTTATGTCAATATAAATCACACATGCACTACTTGTTCTTGTAGACTACATATTGAATTCTCTAATCATTATGATGTTTATCGTTCTATATGTTGTGATTTGCATACTAACAGTGTTTTGCAAGATTGTGGCATAGAAGCCCCACCAAAATCTTCAAGAGAGTTCTTATCAAAAAAATTATGTGAAATAGAGGATGGCCAAATATTCTATGGGACAACATGCTTGGATGGTTTATGCGAGCGTTGTAGTGGCTTGTAGCGTATGCTAGTATATCAACATATAGAAATCATAGATGAGGTGGGGAAAAAACTAGTAGAGTTCGGGACGTATAAAATGGTGGCATATGCTACAAAAGATGGGTCTCAAGAAAAAAGGTGTGGTTTGGTTATTCAGAAGATTCCAGTGTATCAGTTTATGTCCATGTTTTGTGACAATATAGTGTATGAGTAAGAAAGGCATACCCATAGAGCCCGATGACTGGACACACAATTCAAGCTATGCAAGGACACCTTTCTAGTTGGCAACATAGTATCCGTGGTTGAATTTGTAGAGAACTACACTCTACAACCACAACGTGAGGTGTAGTCAGATTAATACAACTCCACATAGGTTTCGATATTTGTGCAAATAGAATTCATTCATGCAGCTGATAGTATAGAGGACCAAAGGAAGGTATTGAGGGAGTATCACTTTTATATTAGTTATGATCACATACATTATCCAGAGTTCATGCAAGGTTGCTTCCAGATATTCTACAGTGATTTGGCTCAAAGGGGCATAACATATGGTCGGCATATAACATGGTCAGATAACTATGCAACACCATTCAAGAAATCACACATGTTATACTGGTTGAGCAGGATGCATGTCATTACAGGTGTACAACATATGTGGAACTTTTGTGAGGCCGGGCATGGAAAGGGGGAGCATGATGGTGCAGGAGAATGCGTGAAAAGAGAATTAGCACGAGAAGAGTTAAAGTATAAAGATAGTGCAAAGTTGACATATGCAAGATCAATTGCTGAGTGCTCATGTAATGCCTTGATGGGTCCAGGTAATGAAGGCACGTCTTTAGCTCGTAGGTGTTTTTAGTTGATGGATGATACTAACATTGCACCATATCAAGATTATTGTACACTAACAGGATCGAGTGAGCTACACTCTTTC
Organism: Sequoiadendron giganteum; assembly: GCA_007115665.2. Lineage (NCBI taxonomy): Eukaryota > Viridiplantae > Streptophyta > Pinopsida > Cupressales > Cupressaceae > Sequoiadendron > Sequoiadendron giganteum. The sequence goes on from CM021106.1 coordinate 494,042,284, forward strand.
CTTAGCTCAAATGCAGGTTCATGGAGTATTGATACATGAAATATGACATGCTTTTGTTCTTCATGTACAATGCAAGCCTGGAATGATTGTGAGTCAGGGGAGTGGGTTGACATATGGTTGACAAGTTATCTTTGCCCACTTCACACGTATCGCCCTTTGACGGTATTGGAACTAACATAGATGGAATCATCGGTTGACTTTGACCATGTATCAAATCTAGCTCAACTAGGTAATATATCTGCTTGCTTAGATTTTGAAATTCCATATTGTTATATTACTTTATAGTGTATTCTTAATGTTGACTAATTTCAAGAGATTTGCTGCACATATCAATGTAGGGCAAGTTTATGCAGTTATTGTAGATGAAGACAACAAAGAGGGAACAAACTATTACTTGTGTCGTTGTGTTGAGGCCAAAAATAAATTGGAGGCCCCAGTTATAGATGGAGAAAACATCGAATACCCTATAGGCTTGGTTGTTGTTACTGGAACATGACTTAGAAGGTACCCACATAAGAGTGTTAAACATTGGTTGTTTCAAGACTTTGACATACATCATAAGATTATTCATTACTCAAACCTTGTCGTGACATCCAATGTTCATTTGACCAAATATGGGGGTATACCTTTGAACAAGGTCTTGTGGAAGGTCCGTGAGTCCGACCACAAAGCAATACTTGACATAATAAAGAGTAGAGCAGACTCGTATGGTTCATTGGATTAATTTGTAAGTATGCACATCGGTTCTTATTAATTTATATTTGTATGCACATTAATTTGTTTGATATCATATTATTTTACTTTTCCTATTTGTAATTAACCTACTAGAAATTGATTGGTGTCCCCTTGCAAAAAATGCAGATTTATGAGCCATCCAAGAGAATGTCAACCAAAAAAGCAATGCAACATCCTTATTTTGATGATCTTGACAAATCTCAATCATGATTTTAAGCCATTAAAAAAGTGTGTGCAAATCTTGGTGAGGGAATTTTAAGTTATTCATTTGAAGTTGACCTTATCATGAGCAGCTATGGTGTAGACATTATAAGAGCATCTCAAATTTCAACTTACTCTATTCATGAGAGGTGTTGTGTGCAATAGGTCTGTTGGAATTCCCAGTGAAGATGCATGACCAAGAGTGACTAAGTTGTGAGACTTGCATGCCTATCTATAATTGCCTTCCATCTATTTTCATTTCATTTCCATTTTGGATTCTCTTTCTTTTTCTCTTTTACTTTGCATATTTGTAAGTAAAATACTAAAAATTGATTGGTCTCTCATTGCAGAAAATCTGATTTATGAGCCATCAAAGAGAATATCAGCCAAAAAAGCAATGCAACATCCTAATTTTGATGAGCTTGACAAATCTCAATTCTGATTTGAAGCCATTATAAAAGAGCGTGTGAAGCTTAGCGAGGGAATCTCAAGTTACTCAATTGAAGTTAACCTCATAATGAGCACCTATGATGTAGAAATTTAAAGAGAATCTTGAATGTATGGGTAAAATTGTAAAAGATCTGTGAGAACGAAGTACCTAAGGCATTGTAATGAGATTTAGTTGTAATGAGATTTACTCAAATACTATAATTTTGGAGTTCATGTTTGGTGCAGTAGCACCTTGTTCTCTAAATGCCTTCAATAGGCAAATTTGCAAAATTTGAATTTTGAAATGTAAACAATATGAAAAAGGTCATGTGAAGGTCTTATGTAATGTATTCAAAGTCTCAAGGAGGTCATTAGGTGATTAGAGAAGTGATATAAATCATGTAAGGTTGAGCAAAACTAAGATATTTTGTATTATTGAAGATTTACAATCAATAAAGTCCCTATTTTAGTGATTTTATGAGTTCTTCCAGTTGTTCATTAACTTGCACAACCTGCATAGTAGTTTAAGGCCTTGAATCTTGTTGTTTAAGGTAGAATAGTGAAGTAGCTTTCTGTTGATGGTGTTTTCTGCACGACAACAACTTAGACATAATATAATATCCTATCTCTCTTGAAAGGTAAATCTCTATGGGAAAAGAGATAACCCCAAGGTCTCTAATGTCAGGTATTGATGATGCAAATAAAAAAACTCAAAGATAATGTGAAAATTCTGGTAATCACAAAGGGACCTTACTACAAGCAAATACTGGACTTAGACTTATCAGATCTAGCAATATGTTGATACTTCAGAGGCTAAAACTAACTCAGATAATAAAAAAAATAACAAAAGATAAGGGTTTAAGAGATAATTTTAAGACTAGCTCTAACCCTAAGATTAACAATGCAAAAGATGAAATGATCGAAACGGACCAATCCCTCATAAACTGATTCCTATTCAACCTAGATAAATCTGCAATCTGACAAAAATAGTGCAATATTCTAAGGTGTTAAATGTTTTCAGACTATGAATATTCAATTAAGACAACCCTATTGTAATTGAAATGAAAAAGAATTCATAATTGAACTAAGCACGATTTTAAGTCTAGGCTAACTTTGCAAATAAGCTAACAATAAGCTAACTGCAAAAAGTATGGACTATAGATTGCTGCAAAAACTTCAAGCATAAAACCCTAAACATTATCAAACCATCTAACATCAAATAATTGAAGCAATTTCAAAGATAGAATATCAAGAACCATGCCAGATAAAACTCAACACATGAAAGGCACCAAATCACAATATCTTTACTTGTATTAAATCATCCAAAGTGGCAACAATTCTAGTCTTCTGTTACAACACTTTCTTGAAAAAACTAAATTCTAACTCTAATTCTTTCTCTTATCACAATTTGCTTCAATGTAAATGTCTAACTAACTAAATCCCAAATGAGGCATAATGCCAAAATTATAGAAACCCCAAAGATATGTTAGCCCAATTAGGGTTTACAATAATAAACGGTCGCACAATAGGTCGGCCAAGAGAAATTCAAAAAATATGAAATGTGCAATATGCACCAATTTCATCCATGTTGGCCTGGGGTCTCCAACAAAGCTCGGCCCAATGCGTGTGAAGGAAGACAAAAAATAATGGGGAAGCACAAATTCTGATGTAGCATTGCATTAACCACTTCTCCCTTTGTCCTTAACATGCTCCACCTTATCCTGCACCATCAAAAATACCTTGTCCAAGTTGGAAATATGTGGCATAGGTAAAACCCTAGCTCTCCTCTCAAGGGACTTGATATCATCTTTTGAATGCTTCACCACTTTATCCCAATCTACCTTATTTGTTTGATATATTTCAATAATTGTAATGTAAGTTGCAACATCATCCAACTGATGTTTAGTGATAGGACCCTCATTGACTGGAGAATACACATCTTGCCACCATTTTCTCAACTGCTCCAGGCTAAGATGCTTTGGTGAAAATTTCTTTCTCCTTGTCATCACTTCAAAAAAGGAAATACACTTAATGTAGATTCAGTCAAGGTGTCTACAATCTACCTTCCTTGTTTATATATACCCTTCAAAGCCTTTTTCCTTATATGCAAAATTTCAAACCATTCCCAGGGCTCTATGATTCTTGAGGAAGGAAGAATTATGTCATTTATAAATTTATCTTCAGTGTACTCCATAATGGCCTTTGTCTTTTGCAACAGGAGATCTACATCTTCCTTATCCTGAGCTAGCACATTCCTTAGCCAATATAAGGACCTCATTATATCTCCTCCAATCAAAAGGATGTCTTTAATAGCATCATCTCCCTTGGTTTGCACCCCCTGTAACCAACTAGCTATAGCATGTGTGGTGTTCTTCATTCTTTCCAAATATGATATTGTTTCTTGAGGTAGGAATCCTGCAACAGATGAGGAAGAACTAATGGATTGCAAGGGTTTCATCAACTCTTGGAAATATCTCTTAAGTTTATCATTTTATTTCTCCAACTTTGATTTAGTTTGTACCTCCTTCCTCAATCTGCCAAGGATTATAGCACTAGAGCCTTCATATTCTTCAATGTCTTGCTCCATGGAAGCATGCCCTAGGTTGATAGTCTGTACACTATAATCTTTTCCGGTCACATCATCCCTATCCTTTTTAGGAGTAGGAGTAGCAATGTGGACTACCATGTTGTTCACATAATCTCTCTCAATCCTAGAAATGATTATGGCTTTCTTCTTTGTCTTCCCCTTTCTGATGTTTGCTAGTAGTTCATCCCAATTAGGATGAGTATCATCCACCACAATTTTTTTTCTCTTTAATTATTTATCCAACCAGCCCGAAACAGTAGATTCTGATTGTACTTTTTTCTGTCCATCTTCTTCCTGTTGAACTTTGGGCACATTTTCCTCCATACTTGGCTCCTCGGGGATCTCCCTAACTGAATCCTCTTTTTCCTTACTGTGCTCCTCCCTCTCATGCATTGGTGAAGGAGTCTTAGCTGGAATTTCTTCCCTCAGAAGAGGTCTATCTACTTCACCTCCTATAGGTGAATCCTCACAAACCACTAGAGGAGACTGCAAAACCTTATCTATTTCCACCTCAACATTGTAGAGATCACCCTCTTGGAATTCCTCCTCTCCATGGTCTTGGGGATCTTCAATATCTTTTGGTTCATCTGGCACATTGCCAGTCTCATGAAGAGGAGGGATGTCTTCATGCTCGGTGATAGGAATAGTTAGGGGAAAATTTCCTTTCGGTGCAACATCCTTGGGAGAAGGAGTCCTTGATCTCCTGGTATATACTTGTGTCTTTTCCCCTAAGCTTTCTACCTTTACCACAGGTGTGTCACCCTTTTCATCTGCTTTAGAAGTTCCCTTCTCTTTTTGTGACAATCTCACAATCCTTCTCCTTTTAGGTGAGGGGACATTGGCCTCTTCCTTTTCTCCTTTAGCTCCATCAGATTTCTTTCTCTGCTTCTCCTACCTCCTCTACCTGAACATCTTTAAGTTTGATCTTGAAAGGAGAGCCCACCTTGGTTTTTCCTTTGGGGTCTTGTTTAGGTGATTCCTCAGAAGTAGAGTGAGACTCAAAGTCTCCCATAAGATCATAGGTGCATTGCACACCCTCACTCTCTAATTCCAACATCTTGTGTTTGAGCCATAGCTTGGTATACTTGATTACTGGAGTCATGACTTGTTCTAGCTTTGTCTTCTCTTCCTCTAGCCAATCAACCTATCCAACTGGCTTATCCTTCACAACCTCAAAGTTATGGCCTTGAACCAAATTTCCATCCTCCTCTACCGGATCAGGAATGACCCTTATATTCTATAACCGTACCAAGCTGACTGGTAACTTGGAGAACTTCTTCTTCCTGACTTCAAACTCATCATTGATGTTGGATCAATAGTCTTCTATGTCATCCTTGTGACTGTATTCTATGCTAGCCTTCTTTTGTGCTTCACTTGTTATGTCAAACCTGGACCTCTTGGAGTGGAAAGGAAAACCCAGAGTACTCATCTCCTCCTCAGAAGAATGGGCTGAGTTAATAGAAGGGAATGCTTCATCACTGCCTATCCTCAATGGAAAGTCACTACAAAATCGTGTCTTATGCTTTTCCCTCTTCACAATTACATCAAAGTCACATATCTATCTTGTGACCTCCATGAGTACAACATGATCTGTAGGGTACCTAGGGAGTTTGTATGGAGCTCTCTGACAACCATCAATTCTTATGTATGAAAAGGTGGGGAACTGGATAAACCAAGCTCTAAACCTCTTAATTAACTCCTTGGCATTTTTTTGAGATCTGGACATGCTCTTCACCTTGGAACAACCTAGTGATGTACATGGTGAATGCATCATTCACCCTTTTGTAGCTTGAGTTACCCATGTGTAGCTATGGGTAAACTTCATAAATTACATCTTGTGCAAACACACCTTTTGTGCTCAATCCCTTGCATGGGTGGAACCTATCTAAAGCATAGAACATGTAAGAAGTCATTGTGAAACTCTTAGTTTGCAGGACATTACACATCTATTCATGAATCATGGAACTTATTATGCCTACCCAGTGGTAGTCTATACCCTATTCCATCCTAGCAATAACATGGAGCATTCAATTCTTGAACATTCCTGCACTCTTCAACCCTACCACCCTACTGAGAAGGGTGATAAAATAATAGTATTCCTTCCTAAATTTAAGTCTGACCAACTACTTGGGCAACTTGGAGAAGTGGGACTTAGGTTTTTCCAACCAGGAATTAATGACCTGTTGGGATTTGATGGTATCTTCCCCATAGAACTTATTTTCCACATCCATGTCAAAAGCCACCACATGAGACCTGTCAGACATGTCAAAGGTCTGGGCTATAGATACAGGATTTAAATTTTTCACAATTCTCCCTTGGGGACCAACTATCCTTTGTGTACCATTGTCATAGTGTCGTGCACATTCAAGCACCACTTCATAACACTGCATTGTAGGAGGAAATCCAACTACATGAGCCAATCCTAATTCCAATGTCATCTTGGACAGCAGAGGAAGGTCCTATGCTACCATCCTTGTTTTAAACTCTTCATAATCCCACAATCCAACATTTGTATCAGTGATCCCTGATCAGATGGAGGAAAACTTGCTCTTTGGAATTCTGCTTTTGATATCCATCTTGATTCTTTCTGCCTTAGAAATGGAAGACCCCTCTGCACCTGGATCCATCACTCTACCCTTGGTTCCACTTGTCATTGCCTTACCTGACTCAGCCTGCATTCGACAAAGAAACCATAAAAAAGGTCACATGGAACACAAATTAATTAATCAAAAATGACAAATTCATCCTCAATACAAGTCCCATGATAAGAAACATGCTCGAAAACCTCATAAAAAGTTAACCATCTCAAAGTTTGGGTTTTCAACCCTCCCACAGAATCTAGGCTAGAGAGGAATTTTGCAAAATTCCCAACCAAGCGGATTTTAGCGAAATAAGCACAAAAGCATCCAATAATCATTTAATCGACTGTCATTATCCAAGAAACAACATGATACATCTTAAAATAAGTCCAAGTCAACCACCAAATGCATAATCATTAAGAAGAATTACATATATTCTCTCAATTCTCCATTTTCAATAAAATATCGGGAAAATCTACTAGGGATGGAAATCCATGAGAATAGCAACAATTTAGAAATTCTGGGAAAATGAAGGAACCGAGAACTTTCAGAAAATCCTGAAGGCATGGATTCCAGTGACGCTAATGTAATCTTCACAATTTAAGCCCATTTTTAGGAAAATGACAAGGTGATGGACAAACCGGGGAAATCCGGAGGCAAAGGAAATCCACGAGGCAGGTAGAAATCCGGATCTCTGCATGTTTCGAGAAAATGAAGAGAAAACGGAAAGTTAGGGAATTTCAGCAGATAAGGAATTCTGCAAAGACTTTGAAAACCTGAATATCCATGTTTTCTCTTGACCTCACTTAAATTGATCGAACGATCACAAATTTGAGGATCTGGAGCTTGAAACCAGCTCAATTTGAACCTCCCATAGATCATCTTTGAATTCGACACTCACCCTAAGGTAAATCGAGAGGGATTGGTGATGCCCTAGGAAGGAAACCCTAAAATTCTATCATAAGCTTGGACTCAACTTCTCTATTTGCAAAGGTTTATAGAAGGTTTGTTATGGGCCATACCAACAAGCTACCACATGATGAAATCAAAAGACAAGTTCAAAATATCACTTGGGATCGACACTCAAACAAAATGGGATAACACCCACCTTTGAAATATTCAATGCCCAAACACGCAGGAACTCAAACCCCAAGCACACCCAAAATTCCAAAGAAGCACGTGCATTCAACAATCAAAAGAAAGGCAACATGAACCACATGAAGGGGCATCAAAGGAAAACCAGAAACCCAAGCATCAATAGCCAAACTTGACCAGATCAATACTCTGACTCACAACACATGCACACAAATCACACATAAATTAAATTCATCAATTAAAAGAGAGAAATCATCATGTACATACCATGAGGACAGAGAAATTCAAAACAACAGAAGCTGGCAAGAAACCACAAAGTCTGAGTAGAGTGGAAATGAATATCAGAAAACCCAACTGCAACAATCAACCTCAATTCCAAATGCACAATCCAGTGACAACACTCAGGATCAAGCACTCTAGTTCAATAGAAAGCAAGTGATACAAATTTAGTGGCACAAATATCCCAAAAAAATGATTTAATACCTGCCACATAAATCATACAATCGAACATTAATGAAGTCAACAAGACAGGTCAAACCAAAACCTGAGAATTCGACAAGGCAACGGATCCTCAAAGAAGTCTGGTCAAAACAAAATTCTGGGAAGGACGAAATTTTTTGGATCATAGCGAAAAGCAGCCATCGTCAGGTTTTCAAGGAAACCGAGGAATTCGTCCAGGAGTGGATTTTCCCGAGAGTAGTGAAAAACCTGAAATGAGTCCAAAACTTAAGGTTTTCAATATATATCATAGAGGGACCATCCACACAAGAAAAATAAACATCCAAGCACACGCCCAAGCCAGAGAATCCTCAAAAACCAAATGGCCAAAAGACCAAAGAATTTAAGAAAAAAAGAGCAAGAAAGAGGGTCCCTACTTTCAGTGGGGCATGTGTGCAAAAAGTGCACAACGCTTTCATTTGAATCTATTTAGGAGGGTATCCATTGAGTTTATCATTAGTTTGAACTGGTTTTTCTCAACTTGGTCTGTAAACCTTCAGGATTGGGGTTTTGAGAGTCTAGATAACCAATAATGTCTACTCCATCGAATTTGATAGTTTAGATCAGTGGATTAAGTCAATCTTAGGATGTTTTAGGTGTGTGTGTGTTTATCTGTGTAGGGGAATTCAAGAAACAAATGTGGAGTTTCTGCTATAGGATTTTATGATGAATTTTCAAGTGAAAAGTATGGCTCCAAGTGGTGTTTTGAGGAAAACTTCTCAAATGACTTCACAAACAAATGACTGGTCTAGATAGCTATTATTGAGTTACAACACATACTTCAAAATCAATAGTGATTGTCTTGGAACATGTGCATCAAAAATGACCTTCTTCTCTATCCTCATTAGGCTAACTAGGCCTAATTTACAAAGGAACATACCTTTCCTTTTTCGCACCCAAACACACGGAATCGCTTTGAGCTACGTTCAACCGGATCGATCCCTTAAGGGTCCAAAGTACAAAAGGGAAGAAAAATTCAACATGCTATTACTCGAATACCATGATTCTTAGAAAATTATCATATGATCCTACAGGATTATGTTGGGCTCCTCTACAAAAACCTCTCTTGGTTTTGGCTATCTCGGAGTGGTTTTCCCGTGGCGGAAAATTTTCACTTGATGGAAAAAGAGTCGAATGCAAGCAGTGCAAAGTTGCAAAGTGGTGCAAATTTTATTTTTCAACTTTTGTGACCAAGAAGACTATTCCAACACATCCAAATAGGTATGTTTATGCTAGGCATGGTCCTCTTTCGCACCCAAACATGCAGAATTGCTCTGAGGTACGTTCATTGGATCAATCCCTTAAGAGTCTAAAGTGCTAAATGGCCGCAAAATTCAGCATGCTGTTACTCAGATACCATGATGCTTAGAAAATTATTGTCTAATCCTATAGGATTGTGTTGGGCCCCTCTATAAAAACCTTTCTTGATTTTGGCTTTCTCGGAATGGTTTTCTCGTGGCGGTGGATTTTCACTTGATGAAAATGGTGTCCAATGCAAGTAGTGCAAAGTGGTGCAACTTTTGTTCTGCAACTTGTGTCACCAAGCGGACTATTCCAATGCATCTAAATAGGTATTTTTACACTAGGCATGGTCCTCTTTCACACCAAAAAATGCGGAATTGCTCTGAGCTACGTTCCATCGGATCAATCCCTTAAGGGTCCAAAGTGCAAAATGGTTGCAAACTTCAACATGTTGTTACTCAGATACCGTGATGCTTAGAAAATTCTCGTTTGATCCTATAGGATCATGTTGGGACCCTCTACAAAAAACTCTCTCAATTTTTGCTATCTCAGAGTGGTTTTCTCATGGCGACAGATTTTCACTTGATGGAAAAGTGTTAAATGCAAGTAGTGCAAAGTGGTGCAACTTTCGTTCTACAACTCATGTGACCAAACTAATTTTTTCAATGCATCCGAATAGGTATGTTTACACTAGGTATGGTCCTCTTTCACACCCAAACACATGAAATCGCTCCGAGCTTCGTTCATCTAGATTGATCCCCTAAGGGTCCAAAGTGCAAAAGGGAAGCAAAATTTGATGGGTTATTAATCAGAAACCGTGATACTTACGAACTCTTTGTCTAAGCCTACGAGATTGCATTGAGCCCCTCTACAATAACCTCTCTCTGTTTTTGTTATCTCAGAGTCATTTTCTTGTGGTGTCCAATTTTCACTTGATGAAAAAAGTGTCAAATGGAAGCAGTGTAAAGTTGCAAAGTGGTGCAAATTTTATTTTGCAATTCATGTTACCAAACTAACTGCTCCAATGCATCTCAATAGGTAGGTTTATGCTAGGCATGGTTCTCTTTCACACATAAACACACAGAATTGATTTGAGTTGCGTTCAACCGGCTTGATCCCTTATGATGGCATGTAAAACAATGGAAAAGAGAAACATACACATGATGGTTGAGAAGTCTAAGTATTCCACACAAAAAGCGTATGATCATTGGTGCAGAGCACCTTGTTCCTCCATTTGATGAAGAAGGTCTAGTTCAGTGGTTTTAGTCATTATAATGTCAAATAAGGCCATGATAGCCCATTTTTTAATCTTGCTTTTAGTTTTGAGTTAGTGTGGGGTCATTTGAGTCAATTATGTAAGTACAAATAAGAAAATAGCATCGGTAAAGGCATTGGAAGACATTACTAACGCTGCCCCTGTTCAAAATTCAGAACTTAAGCCTTAAAAGCAAGGCTAGATGAGGTGAAAAGAATAAATTGCTTGAGAATAAGTTAGAATAGGTTGGAAATAGGGTGAGGTTGTGGAGTTTGATGTGTTCAAATGATCTACAAGGACAAGGGAGGTCAAAAGTATGTTATGGCATGATTCCCTAATTGGGAATAAAGGGGTTTTGAATGAAAAAGAGAGGTTTGAGGGAGTAAAAGTGGGTAAATTCAAGAGGCAACATAATTTGGCAGTCAATTAAGTTTGTGCAAGTAGAATGAAGAATGTTGGAAGAGGTTTTGAGGTTGTATGACGTCTAGATATGAGGTTTTCAATAAACCCTAGTGAAATTTGAGAAAAGTGAGGGTTTAGAGGATAGTGGGGTTAGAGGGCCAATCACACCCTAAAAATTGTGGATTTTGTGGATTTGCAGACTGGTAAATGCTGCCCAATCATGTTTTTCAATTGGAAGAGTGATTGAGAGCGTGTTTCTTTGTTAAATAGACCTATTTGGGGGTCTAGGACAACGTTGAGTCCATTTCTTATTTGTATTATAAATTATAACTTTCTTTCTCCCAAGTCCATTACATATACAAGAAATAATATTGCAAAAAAGTTGACATATAAATTGTTCGATGTGTTTATATGGTGACAAATCAAGAACATATTGGAATCTTTTTATGAATTATTTCGTGGAATAGCAATTGAAACATGTTTTTTGCTTTTAGATAAAGTTTTTTAGTATCAATCAATTAATATTCAAGGCAAACCATGAAGGACAACAATGATCAATGCTAGGGCTAATCAATTAATAAGTATACATGTGAATAAGTCAAGTATGTACATGTGAATAAGGGAAGCACAAGTACTCAAAAACACATAAGCCTTGAAGTATACACATGAATACATAGTATACGCAAATTAATACAAAGTATATGCATGAAAAAACGTAAGTCAAAAAGTATACATTGGAACACACGTAAGTCACAAAGTATACACGTAAGTTGTAAAGTATACACTTGAATACACGTAACTCATATCTATTGAACCATCAATTTAGAATGCAAATATGGACACCATTGATAAAAAATATTTGTATTAACCAAATAGCCATGTAGGCATACATCAATATATGTCGATATAAGTGTGAAATATATGTACAAAATAGCCATATAGGCTTATGAGAATGCCATATAGGCATACAATGTCAAATATGTCCAATACAAAATATGTATAAAATTGCCATGTAGGCATACAACAAAGGGCTTTGGAATCAAAAGTCATTGCTCTCCATGCTTTGGAAATAAATTATTTCCCTTTGCTTGTTGATCGGATGGTGATAGGTCTATCACTTGTTTGTGCTGCACTCGAGGAGTGCTCTTGCTCCTCCTCCTAGTGTTTAGTTCATGGTGAAGTTTTAATTGTTACAATAAGAAGTAAAGACATGAATATATAGAAATTACATTATGAAAAATGATATATTTGACAAAATAATCACTTACCACCATCTCGCGATCTCTCTACATGAGGGAAATATTCACATGCCCATGCTCAGGCGTGCTCAAGCACTGCATAAACCATCCAAATAGAAATTAAACTACGAATCAATAATGGTTTGATTTTTCACTAACTAACATCTATAACAACGAATGTAAATGTAAATTTACTAATTTTCCTCATACCTCCCTTGTCAGAGCTATCAAGGATTTTATAGCATATGAAACACTGATCTCCATTGTCCTCGTCACATTCAGAGGTGTTTCAGGTTGCAACATCTAAAAGTTAAACAACAAATTATTCAATGTAATCAATGATGTGCATATAAACTACACAAATCTATTAAGTACAATTCATTAGTTAAAATATTTATTCTATTACCTCCATGTAGGTTTGAGTAAATCCACTAGAACTGGGAGGTGTTTCCTCAAAACCTCCAATATTAGCCTGTTCAACATCCAAAATCACATATTAAAATACCATTCGTAAAACAATGCTATTAACATGCAATAAATTTATAATTGTTTACTAGTTACATACCCCACCGATAGGTGTACTGCAAAAATAAGTTGGTGGAGGGACAGTGTATCTCGTCTCAACACTGTGACCCTACAATTTTATTAAAATTGTAAAACTAAATTAGTTAATCTTGCATTTCAAAATAAAAATTTAATAAATTAAATTCAATGAACATGCTAAATTTTACCTGACTATCAATGCCATATGCCTGATGCAAAATTTCAACTGCTCTCTCCATCTCCATAGCTACAGACAGATCCTACATAGTAGCCTCCTGACTGTCAATGGGGTCATATGAACAAGTCACCCCGTAAGATTGACACACATGGGTTCGAAGGCCACCACTCAAAGACTCCCTTGGATGGCACTGCAAAATAGGGCTAGTATGATGGATGACACTCTGGGTCAAAGTGCTGATCACTTGCAATGTCTCTACGTCGACACCCTCCTTCGCGATAAAAGGCATAACAATGTGCTCACGAGGCAGCCTAGCGAGAGCTCATCTCCCTTGCCGTGTAGGATCCAACTGTGCATTGGGTCTATCCTAAGCTGACCCCCCACCTCTCCCCTCAAAGTACCTCATATCAAAATAATTTGGGATTTTGTTCAATATGAATTCACTATATAGTTTCCTAACGAAATATTGTGGGACTTCACAATTGTTGCACGGTGGGTAATCAAAGACCATGTACCACCTATCATAAAAATGGTTCCTAATCTATTGGTGGTGGCACCAATGAATGGGAAACCTCTTCACATTGAGGGTAAGATTTTGATTTGTGTGTGGGTCAGTGAATAATGAGCACAAATCACCTTTTGTAATTTTTAAATCCTTTATATCTTTATATGATAGTTGATCCACATAATAAGCCCTAGCTGCCTACCTCCTATCTTGCCATCTAGTTATTTGGTTACTAATTTAATCTATATTTTTTAACATATCTTTCAATGATGCTAGGTTCATTCTTTCTACAACTGAACCATTTGGATCACTCAACCTACTGATTAAATCCTCAATTTTCTTTTTATTGTTCTCAATTTCACTCATTAAATTTTGTTGAGTGCCAGGAGGGGGTTGAGTGATTGGTGGAGGTTGTTTTGTGGTTTATTTTGTTCTTGAGGATTTTGAGGGTTTCCAGGTTGATTTGCATCTCCTAAAAATTCAAAAATATATATATCAAATACAACCTAAAACTAACAAATTCAAAACAAAAAGAAAACAATCCTTACCTCTCACACCTCCTCATCATCGTGGCACCATCATTGTAAAGAAATAGCAACCATTGGTGAATATTTTGGCACAATGCCTCCTCCTAGAATGCGAGCGCAAAAAATGGGGGTTTTGGCCACAGACACAACAAAAAACACAGTCAAAATGAAGAATTAATGAGTTTCAATTTTTTTTTCTTTTAACATGTCATAATGTGAGATCATTATAAAACACTCACATTATGGGCTTGTTGTGGCTGAGCCTCAAGCTCGGCCCAACAAGCCCTAACACGAGCATGTTATAATGCGCTCATGTTATAACACACTCACATTATGACTTTTCAAAACTTTTTTTTGAAAATGGCCACAAATTGGCTACCCATCTCCATGCACCCGCCCATTTGATCAATAAAATAAAGAGATAAAAAACATAAAAAAATTATCGTAGAAATAAGACAACACAAATAATTTAATGTGGTTTACCCAATATGGGCTACATCCACAAAACCGTAGCCATCCAATGATTTTATTATCCAGTGCAAAAACATATTACAATCTCGCGAATGATCCCTACTATAACTCACATCCCAACCGCTTATTACAAGATTTTTAGAAGCTTCTAGAATTAGGGTTCTACATGAAGAGTGTATAGTATAGCGTGATCATTCGCCACATAACAACACCAAGACCTATGGTTTTCCCACAAGATTTGATATAAAAGATTTATTAATAAAATAAAAAATTATTCTTGTAGCTTCCACCCAGTTTTTTTGATCTAGATTGAATCCACTAAATGTACTCCTAGTTATATCCATCAATTTCATGTTCATAAACTATGTAACTCCATGTTTATGAGGAGTGTATGGATTTTTCTTATACCTCACAATACCATGTTCTCTATAGAATTGATCAAACTCTAATAAATAAAACTCTCCACCATTTTATCTTAAACACCTTGTCTTCTTCTCTATCTAGCACTCTAGAAGAGTTTTGAGAACTTTGAACTTCAAGATGACCTTAGATTTATTCTTGAGGGAGAACTCCCATATTTTCCTAGATAGTTAATCAATAAAAGAAACATAATAATTTTTTTTTTCAAGTTAAGGTATTTTTAATTAAATTTATATGTTCCCAAATCCATAAAACCAAGTCATTTATAGGTGTTAGGGGTCTTAAAATCATGGGAAAACACTTATAACTTATGGTAAGGTAGGGACAATAGTGGACCAATTTACTAGGATGGTTAATGCATTCTTCATATTTAATTTATACTAGGATATGGGGAGTATAATCTTAGGTGATATGCTAAAGAATAACTATAGGGAATAAAAATAAATCCTAAAAAAAATCATACCCATTACATAAATCACTCTTATTGATCAATCACTAAGTGCCTTTGTGCTAGTTTGACAAACAAGGGTTTTGCACATTCATAAAAAATATTAAAAATGTGTAAAGAATTTGAATATATTTTTTATTAGAAAAAAAGCGGGTTTTGAAGGGCCCTCAAAACCCTTTACATTAAAATATAGAGTAGTAAAGCACAAGAAAAACATAGAAAAATATTCACTCATTGAACAAACCAAGCACACCAACAAAGAAAAAATATAAACTAGACTGACTAGATGGTTTTTAGTGTCTCTATAGCTTCCATTTCCTACAAATAAAATTCCTTCTAAATATTGGTGAAATCAATTAGCTCTTTTTTCTAAGATCCAAATAAATTTTTCTTACTATCACACACCCTCATATTTGGCCAAACATGATTCTTTTGGTTATCAATTTTCATATCTTTCTTAACCTATCATTCTTAGAGCTCTTTTAAATTATTCATTAGAATTTTGATTTATGTGACACTATTTATAATGGAACATTTAATAACCTACATCACTCTCTCTAGGTTCTCATTTATAGACTTTAAATCTTTTTCCAGATTGGTAAGTCTATCATTGATCCCTTTATTCTCATGTTTCATATTCACCACCACCTACCTCAACTTTGGTAGTTCCTTATAATTTTTAATTTTAGGGATGACTTCCCAACCCTGAAGGATATTCTCAACTTTATCTTGAGAAACACTATTCTACCCAAAAAAAAATCATGTACATATTATCCAAATTGGTATTCAGGTGATTAATGTGATAACCTCTAATGATATTGCACAAATTTATATATGGAAGTAAATGTAATAACAACAACAGATTATAAAAATAATATTAATTTTATGTGTTTTGAATGTGTTGGTGAGATGGGAGGCTGAGCACAAAGAAGGTAGATTCCTTCATCCAATAGGGGTATTAGAGCCTCAATTTTTATGATATAAATGGGAACGCAAAATAAAACCCACACAATGATACCTTAATGAAGATAACGATAAGGACTATACCTCTATATTTCACACATAAGATAGTCTCTATATGTGCAAATAAGTAGGAAAATAATTTTGCAGAACATTTAGTTGAACCTATCTTAGTTATCCATGATAAAGCCTACATATTTATTATTTTTATTTGATAATATTCCTTGAAAAATGTTTAAAAATATTTTTATTGTCTTCTAGTTAACAAACTAATCAAATATAACACTCAAATTGGAAAATATGATTAAGAAGATCAATAAGATCATCAAATATACATACAATTCTCATGGAGAAATTAAAATGATACAAATTATGTATATTAAAACATTCCTATATGATTAAAACATGTTATCACACTATTTGGGAGAAAAGGTCTATGAAATTACAATATAGAAAATGTCCTAAACATGTTGTTGGAAAGAAACCCTAATGGTCTATAATATCTTATCTTTTGTTTATGCTCAATAACCCTTTTCCATCTCTCCTTTTATTGAATATATATATATATATATCATTCAACACCACTACATGATTTTGGGGTAAGAACTATGGTCATTTATAACTAAATATGTTCCATGTAATTTACCCGCATCATCTTCACATAGCCACACACCATAAACCATGATTTTATATAAGAAACCATGCATTTTTGTACATATATCATGTCTTTTATGGGTTTAAAAGTACTAGGAGGATTTAAAAATCATTCACCCATAAAGTCAAATCCATTACCAAACCAATAATGATGTCTTGGGTTTTTCAAGGAGGTAGATAGTTTTTCCTTAGGATACTTGCAACAATTGTGACTTTGGCAAGTAAGATGAGGTAGAATCCATAAAATATATGAGCTGTATGATCTAAAATGTGCATTAGTATTATCAAAATCTAGAACTCAACCATTACATTAATAAAAAAATATAATTCTTCACCATCCACAATTGAAATTGTAATAAAATTTATGTCCTTGGGATGAACAATAGTGTTTGGGTCAAAACATCCTTATGGAGTAGTTGGAGGGGTTAAATATGGTCTTTAATAGTATCTTGGGAGGATCTAAGGATTTTTTGAGGTAAGTAGGATGAAATATGGGGATTTAATGCAAGACAAGAGGTTAGGACTAGACATAACAAAGGAAGTTTGAAAATCCATAAAGAATCTACAAAAGGGTGAAATGAGAAAATAAATAAATATGGAGAAATTCAAGGGAGAGATGAATAACTATAGATTAGTATATGATGTCTAGAAGTCAAATTTATCTCTACACAAGAAGACATGGATGAAAAAATAATTAGGAATGTTTGCTAGAATCAGATGCAAAGTGTAACTTTAAAAAGGACATTAAAACGGAAGTCCAAATTCTACAATATATATAAAAAAATATCAAAGGGAAAGTGGGAAAATATAGAAGGATGAGAGGTGTGGAGTTCCATTGCAAGATTAGACACGAGAACTAAACATGAGGATGAAAGTGTAGAAGTCCATTAAAACTTTGTAACTGGATGAAAATGATGTAGGGAACATGCAAAACCAACAAAGTAAAGCATAAATAGAAGGGAGGAAGTAGGGAATTGAGGAAATTTGAAAAAATATAAAAGTAAACAAAGGAGAAGAACTAGAAGATTGTAGGGATGCAAGAAACGAAAAGAGGTTGAGGCATAGGGATGGGAAAAAGGAAGTTTGAATGACCATTGGAACTTTGCGAATCTACAAAGTAGATAAATTATAACTAAATAAAGGAAATAGAAACATGTGAGGATATTCTGTTCATGAAGATGGGAGATTAGGAGGGAATACACAAGTTTGAATGTTCATAAAAAAAGATAGAATGAAGAAATGGAGGAAATGAAAAGATAGAAGGATCAAATAGACTTTGTAGTGTTTATAAGAAAGACAAATGGTTAGAATGGGAGGTAGAATGGTGATAAGTTTCATAGCCTAGTAAAACTCTAGAACTCTTCCAAAACTTTAGAAAATGAATAGAAATTACCTACACAATTGTTTTTGGATTTTTTTTGTGACTTGTACATATGATAGGAAGATGGGGGATGATGAGGGACAACACTTATGAAATTTTCCATTTAAATATTTCTTACATTAGTTATATATGATGGTCAAAATAAGATCTGAAATACATAAGAGGGTCAAGGATAAAAAAATCACTATTAGATTGGGTTGTAATAGAAGGTACACCAAAATGAGTAAAAAAATCGCTATGAATCAAATTAAAAATCCATACAAATATAGTAGAACTCAAGTAAAAATTATCAAAAATTTACTTTCCATAAATATAGTGTTCAAAAAATGACAAATATATAGAATTAATTATCCTCTCTACTAAATTATTTTTATTTTCATTGCCCTAAGGCCTTTCTCAATAATGTGCTCCTATACTCATGCCACACCATAGTTTTCTTAGCAAGAAAATTTTGATTACCAAAATTGGGAACCATAGAATTATTACATTCTGTGATGAAGTAAAGGTACTAAAAAAACCCCTTAATCCAATACCATGGATACACAATCCATGTTGAAAATTCATTCTTAAAGACTAGCTACATACCCACATCCTTAATTTTTCTTACCAACAATAAGTTCCTCACCTAACTTGGTATGTCTAGAAGACAAAAATTGGATTTAGTCATCAAATATCCAAAGATGAGTATGATAGTCCCATGATTAATGATCCTATACTCATGCCACACCATAGTTTTCTTAGCAAGAAAAATTTGATTACCAAAATTGGGAACCATAGAATTATTACATTCTATGATGAAGTAAAGTTACAAAAAAAACTCCCTAATCCAATACCATGGATACACAATCCATGTTGAAAATTCATTGTTAAAGACTAGCTACGTACCCACAGACTTCGTTTTTCTTACCAATAACAAGTTCCTCACCTAACTTGGTATGTCTAGAAGACAAAAATTGGATTTAATCATCAAATCTCCAAAGATGAGTATGATGCTCCCATGATTAATGATCTTGAGGGACAGTTTATCTAAAAAATGTCTTCCAACAATTAAATTTCTTATAAGTATTGTAGACACTAAAATTATTCTCCTAAACATCAACCTTTAATTATTGTTATATCATCCATTTATCATATCATTAATTATCATTTACACATAATAAAGTCTTCATGCAAGTCCACTCTATCAAAATTCATTATCAATTAAATAATGTTATGTTGTCAATTTGCATCCAAATTTCTAATGAGTGAGTCAACATAATAAGCTTAGTTTTAGTTTTCCATTAAAATAGATATATTTGATTTGGTTTTTGTTTTAATACTTCAATTTCTTCGTTTTATGTTTTTAATTTCATGCTTACATTCTAGTTTAACATTGACGTTTTTAAAAGTATGGTATTTCTTATATTGTAAGTGGTAGATATTTAAGTGGTTTTAGGAATCAAGTTTTTATAGGATCCTCCTAGCATGAAACTAATGTCATCATTGCATCCAAAAGTGTTGATAAATGAATGTTGAGATATAACACTATTTTTTTGTTGTAGGAAAAGTTCTATATTTTTGCAAGGCGTCCAACATTTTGATGGTATGGAATTCCTTTTATCATATGATATTAACTAATTTTTACATGTTTGATATATATTCACTATATATACATTTTTAATATTTTTTTGTCTATAGCATACACACATACACATCCCTCTCTTGTGGTATACACAACTTAAATCTATAAGATATACACAAAAAACATTGCATATCACTAACTTTTTTGATTGCAAAATCCAACGAAAAAATGTCCGACGAAAGCTATATAATCAGATGTATCGTCGGGCAGTTGTGCAAAATTTTCATTTTTAAAAAATTTGATCCCTGACGTTCATTAGAATTTCGACGAACCTTATTTTTTGCCAAAATTTTGACAGACTTGCAAAGTTAAATTGTGGCTAGCATAAATAAAAATGAGCTCAACTATTTATTGCGACAGTGTTTTGCTCGACGATTTTCTTGGGTTGAAAATCAGAAAAAAATCAAGAAGATATAGGGTGGTTGAGGGTAGTCATTGTCTTTTTCAAGAATTCATTTGTGAAGTCAGATTTGTACTTCTAGGTTTGAAAATCATATTTTAAAGCAACATCTCATCAGATTTCATTTTTAGTCCTGTGCATTTTCAGAATTTCATTTCTAGATTTTAGACTTGACTTCACAAATTCTTTATAAGGGAATTGTTTAAAACTGATGGAAAATTCTTGATGGATTTGGACAAAGATTATATTTGCAAGGTTTCAATTTTAACCCTAATGATTAATTTTCAATAGATTTGGGAGCCATAACTAGATAATATCAAAGGCATAGGGATAGCTGCAGAGTGAAACAACTATCAAGATTCAGGCCTAGAGGGTTGAACAAAGAATTGGGAATGTTTGATAGTGGATAGTTAGAGCCATTTAGCTATGATATTTTTGAAGACTACTTCATAAAGATGTATTTTTCCCTTTGCCAAGTTTCAAAAATAGATTTTAGACCTTAGATGCCAGTGTCTTATAAAAGCAGTTATGGTATATTTGTTACCTGAAGTTCTTGAATTCATCTTGACTCTATACAAATGTATCTATTTTTGATTTGAACAAGAAAGAAAGAAGGCAACCAATTGGTAAATATTGTGATATTTAGAGCAACAAACTAAAAATCGAAAAAATGAAGGTCAAGGCCTCTCTATTTTTTTTAGTTCACTTAAATTTTTTAGATGTTGCCAAACATCTAGCAAGCTATAACTATCATGTAGATTATATGATTTCTATTTGTTTTGTACTTTGGAACAGTTTAGAAGATGAAATTGTCTCCTCATGTAGAAGCTGCCAAATTCCTTCAGAAGTTGGTACAAGAATCAAAAGATGAACCTGTCAAATTGAAAACCAAAATTTTTGTGGTAAGAAGAGTTGATTTTGACATGAATGGCATGTTGTAACAACTTTATTAAGTAATACAATTTATTTAGTTATTTGACAATTTGGTGATTTGTGTGTAGATATGCCACCATATGAAACTGAGTGGAGAAGAGCACTCCTTACCTTATCAAGTAATACCTAGGTAAGATGTTATAAAAAATAACTTGTGCTTTTAGTGAAGCTGGTCAACCTACTCATGCTTTTCCATGCTTAATTTTTTCCTTTTGGATTGAGCTACTTATGATAAATTTTTAACTTTCCTTGCAACCTGTGTATTACCCTCTCAAGTTTTTAACTGGTTAAAATAAATCTCTTATAAAGGATATAAAATTCCTTACTAATTTAGATTGTCCTTTATGTTAAGGGAGGCATCTGACTATTTTTTATATAATTCAACTTTATTTGAGAGTAAGCATATTTAATCTCTATGTGGTAGATTCAGAAACTAAAAGAAAGTATTTGACCTTATTAGAAAAAATAAAGCAAAAAACGTAAAAGTGCATCACATCTCTGTTGAAAGTGATCCCATATCCTTTGTGATACCTTCCCTCTAGAAACTTGACTATCCTTTGTCTTTTAGGTTATGCATGAGTTTATTCATTTGATTTCAATGGCCTTGCATAACACTTAAAGAAATTAATTGTGGTAGTTGCTTGAGATATTGTCCATGCACTCCTTAATACACTTGTAGGTTGTCCTCTTTTGAATCTTTGTGAGATGGAAATATTTATTAGTTTACCATACTGCTATGAAGAAAATGAACCCTTGACAAGATTTATAATGCTTTAAAAGCCCTCTTGATTGCTCAGTTACTTTTCTTTATGTATCTTTTAAAGTTCGTCATACTACCCTATCACTATTATTATTAATTTCAATTCCCCCTTCATGGTTATGACATGGAATAATCATTGTTTATTTGAATAGTCATGACTGTGATCTCCTTTTTAGAATCTATAGTAAAGTGTCATGCCTTTCTTTGAAGTCCATTTCCTTAAATCTTTTCTCTTTGCTCATTGGTCCTTACCTCTATAGTATCTCTATATTGCATATACATAATAATAACAATTATGGTGATAACTAGTGGACATGGGTATAAAATCAAGCATTATATTAAAGTAGTTTATATCTGCATATATAATACCCCGAGATACTAATATTGTAGCACTAGTAAAAGAATCATCATCAAACTATATTTGTTGATCAAATACAATGAAAAATAAAATTTATTAAAATATAAAACATTGATCTTTTCTATCTACTCCACTATAAATAATAAAGACTTCCAACACTCAAATTGGAAGGAAATTTCTATAGTCTTTATTATTTATAGTAGAGTAGATAGAAAATATCACTGCTTTATATTTTACTATATTTTATTTTGCAAATAGCATTGGACAGTAAACTGGCCAATACATTGTCAAAAATAATGATTGGACCCTATGAATATATAGGTTATCAATCTTTAATCAATTCACATGAGAAATCATACTGACCAATAGTATCAATGAAACTTTGATACTATATAACAATGACTAGTCTTAGTTTGATGACATTTCAAGAACAATGCATGAATATCATTTGGGCCTCATGGCATTGACCATTGTTTTCATTCATTCATGATATTATGTTCTTATAGGAAGAGCAATACTAGTATGATTGAATGTATTAGATGAAATAGGAGTTAGAGTAAATAAAAAGAGAACAAAAATATTTTAGTGTAACCTTATTATTATATAAATAAACAGAAAAATAGTAAGAGTAGAAACCCCAAATATCATGTTCATTGTCTATGTTAATATGTGTGGAATAGAGTGACCCCTTATCTATTTCAATTTCTGATAAGGTTATAGTTTATTCTTATTCTCCTTTGCATAGTATAAGCTCTAACCGATTTTTAATATTTAGCTTAAAAGTCAAGATAGTATTCCATACTGATTCTATGTCAATAGGAGAGAGGAAGTTGTATATGGATTCTAGAATAAACATTGTAACCAAAGACATGAATTACATGGATGGAAGAAAATTCAATACAAATGGCAATAGATTTGACATATAAAACCAGAGGATGGCCCTATGATATTTTGAAGCACTATTGTAATGGTGAAGTCAATTTAGATAGAGGCTTGCTTCATAAGTAGATGGAAGTGTACAAGAAATTTGAAGTTGCTTGTGAGAACAAGATTTAACTTAACCTACAAAACTAGGAAAATGAAGTGTTGTCCTTACAAATTTTTTTTGTCAAGAGTGTGGAAGTGAAGGTCTACACAAGATTGTTTGTATGTATTGGATTCAACATAAATATGTTAGGATAGGTCTCATCAATCATTTTAGTCTTTCAAAATGATATCATCCTTATTCAGCCATACATTAATTTTTGTTAGATGGATGTAATCATTAAGGAAGACCCTTTCATTATTCCCTTAATGGATTGAACTTTCAAGGAGGCCATCTAATGGTATTGCCTATTGATATCCAAAGCAGCGATGCAAATAAGACTAATGACTATGTAGGCTATATTGTAGATAAAATTCATAGATCTTTTAACTTTATCAAGGCATATAATAGGGCGGTCCACTTCAAATGAAACTCTTTATTATTCCATACTATTTTATTTCCAGAATTCATTTGTGAAGTTAGATTTGTACTTCCAGGTTTGAAAATCATATTTTAAAGCAACATCTCATCAGATTTCATTTTTAGACTTGTGCATTTGCAAAATTTTATTTCCAGATTTTGTTGTGCAAGTTCAATATTATGATTTTAGGAGTCTAACATTTGGAAATCATAGTAAAATCAGAATTTAATAATTTCTGGAATATGCATTTTAAAGTGTTCTTTGGGGTGATTAACTTCAGACTATCTTCTCTTTTACAGGGGTGGTTGCATGCCAAATTTTTTTCGTGTAAAATATCATAATTATTAGATTTTGTTACCTGTCTATGATTACAATATATTGGAGTGTGATTTTGATATATTTTCAAGATCTAAATATTCAAGCTTGGTAAAGAAAAATCATGTAAGATAATATTAGTCCAGAACAAAATGAAGAGTCACTTGATGGATTGTGGGCTAGATTGAAAAGAAAGGGTGATGAGAAATGTTATTGTCCTTGCAATAATTGTAAGGGCTTAAAGATGAGAAGACTTTTAATCACAACAACTGAGAAACATTTTAGCTAACATGGTCACATTGAAGGGGGGCATGGTTATCATCCATTGGTAAGTTGTTCATTATATGTGTTTATATTGATTGAATTTGTAAATGTTTATATTGTTTTCACATTTTATATATATATATATAAAATCACTTGATCATGATCATGGTTTATTTGTGTCTGTCATTATTATAAAGGTGGGGTTCCCTAGGGCATATGATATGGATTATCATGGCCTGAAGAATGTGGTTTTGCAAGCGGAGAAACATGGAGTTGTGAATATCAAAGATGAAGTTAATGATCCTATGGAAGAAGATGATCATGCACCAGAAAACATAGTTGAAGATGATGCTACAAATACATTGATCCATGAAACATTTAGTGGCACAATTGATCATGTTGATTGAGATGACTTTGATGATGTTCATGATTTACCTATACTTCAGAAGGCATACAAGCCCCTTTATGAAGGCTCCCAAACAACTCCTCTCTCTGCTGTATTGTGTTGGTGAACTTGAAGGTTATGAATGGTTTATCCAACATAGCAATCTCACGGATGTTAAGCTATGTCATATATGTCATCTTTTTTCATCTATTATAATTGTTGTTACTTCATCACTACTAAATAAAGGATTAAATATGTACCATTAATATTTTTTATATTAAAAAATTATTTTTTGTTGTAGATTGATTGGTGAATTTTTGTTACCACCATCAAATATTTTACCTTGCTCATACTGAGATTTATCTGGCATTATGAAAGATATTGGAATGGAGTATCAAGCAATAGATGCATGTCCCAATGATCATATTATATATCATAAACAACATGAATTTGCAATAGAATGTCATATTAGTATATATCGAACAGATCAACTAACAAAAAAGGTGCCTTGCAAGGTTCTTCGTTATATTCCCATTATTCCACGTATGCAACAATTATTTAGGTGCGAAAGCTTAGTGCAATTTATGGATTACCATGCACAAAATAGAAGTGGAGATGACATTTTTTGAATGCCTGCCGATGGTTATGCATTTAGAGACATGGAGGAAAAATGGCCACACTTTAAAGAAGAACCTCGTAATCTCAGGCTTTCATTGGCAGCGGACGATGTTAATCCATTTGGAGAGCTGAGATCTATTTACTCGGTGTGGCCTGTTTTTGTTATCAACAATAACATTCCTCCATGGATGTTAATAAAGAGGGAGCACATAATGTTGGAAATTATTGTTCCAGGTATTTGTTTACATCAATTTTATTTAACATAGTAGCATCTCATTTGTCTTAATTGTTGCATAATGACTTATATTTTTTTCATTTAATAGTCATGTACATTAATTTATATATATTGCAGTAAAATGGTTATAATAATTATGTAATGTTTATGTTCATTCAACTAGGTAAGTACCAAGTTAAAGATATGAATGTATATATTGAGCCTCTTATCGATGAGTTACTAAAGTTATGGAATGGCATCACTATGTATGACGTATCTAGACCAATAAGACAAAGACAATTTCAATTCCATGCAATGCTTGTATGGACAATTCATGATGCCCCAGGGCTAACACATTTTTTTGGTATATTATAACGTTCGAATGCATGAATTTCATGATATTTAATTTTATGAACTAGATATCATGCATGTTTTAAAAATAATCTATTCATTATATATAATTATAAAAATTGACATATTTAATCCAATTATATATGATTTGCAGGTCTTCAAACAAAGAGAAAATTTGCATGTCCAATTTGTGGTCCAAAGATGAAATCTCGTCGTTCAACAAGTTTAGGAAAGCAAGTGTTTGATGAGTATAGGCACTTCCTCCACATAAATCATAAGTATCGAACTACTGAAAAACATCTTTTCAATGGGAAAAAAGAGACTACATCAAAACCACAAAGAATGACACCTCGCCTATGAAAGTTGGAATACAATAGAATTAATTGTCAAGGTTATACATCGGATCAAATTGTTTATCTATCATATATGATATGTTTTGAATTTATATTTTTATATTGTTTTGTGTTTACTCATGCTATAATTGAAAATGATTGTTGTTGTTAATTTTTTTAACTTATATGCTTCATGAAGGTCGTCAAGGCATTAATGGTCGGCTTCCACAGGGACTGAAAAGTTATCCCAGATAATTTAGTAGGTTTCCCTACTATGAGCAGCTACAAATTGTGCATTTTTTTGACACAATGCATATTGGAAAGAATCTAACAGAAATGTTATGGAAAATATTGGATGGAAGGCATGACAAAGAAAAAATTGTCAAAATTTGTAGTGACATTCAGGAAGCCAATCATGCAATGAAAAATGTCATTCAATTAAATAGAAATGGAGACCAAATTAATATAAGTGCCTTTCCTTGGTTATTAACAGAGCAACAAAGCAATTCTATAAAAGAAGTCATACGAAAAATTCGATTTCCCACAATATTTGTTGCGAACATAAACAATATCATAACAAAGAAAGGTGAATTTGGGTCAGGGATGAAAACACATGATTGGAATACCTTTATTGAGGTAATTATTATGGTATATTATATATATATTTGTATACTGCATGTAATTTTTAGTATATTATGTTTACTACTTTTGGAAAAATAATGAAAAGACCATTTTATAATTGTTGCAGTATGCTCTACCTCTATCTCTCCTAGACAGTTTCGACAACAATGTCAAGCAAGTTATATATGATCTTGGAAAATACATGAGGTAAGTAGCGATATTTTTTCAATTCGTTGTATATTTTTGTTAAATTTCGTTAATATATTTGTGCCTTGAATCACTTGTAGATGGCTGTCATCTAAAGCAATCCTTAAAGAAGATATAAATTATTGGAAGAGAAAAATTCCTCATCTAATGTGTGAAATGCAAAAGTGTCTACCTTCGACATTTTTCAATGCACAAGAACACTACCTCATACACCAAGTTGAAGAGATTGAATTGTGTGGACCTGTACACACAAGGTCAATATGGATGGTTGAGAGGCACTTGAATCTTTTGAAGGATTTGGTTAGACAAAGAGCACATCCTGAGGGTTTTGTGGTGGAGGGATATATGGTATACCAGACCATGGTGTAAATTACTGAATATCTTCCTAAGTTTGTAACAAAGATCCATGTAGATCGCATTTGGGATGCCAACTCCATTAACAAATTCGAAGGGGAGTACCTGATGGGGAAAGGTAGATTGAGGAAAGTGATAGGTGATTATAAGATGGTCATGGAGATTAATTAGAATACATTTTACATTTGGTTTTTATGTATATTGTACTTATTTAATTATTAATCTTCAATATACATCAATTATAAATAAGGTCATATACTGTGGTAATTAACTAATTATACGTCATTTGTGAATTTCAATTTTTTTTGATATAGTTGGTCGAGAGTGGGATGCACTACATTTGTACACTGGAAACAATCTTGATTGGATGACAGTATGGATTGAGCGATGTCAACAATTTGGTCACACATTAACATGGGAAGGTGTGGCTTCATTGGTTAAAAAAGCTCATCGTAATGGAGATTCCAATGTTACACCAAGGGAAATTGATTTAGCATATAGTTTAAGAGATAAACAGGTACGTATAAATATATTAATCACCCATATTATTTAATTATTTTCAATTATATTGATGTATATATATGTTGAGATTTTTTTCTTTGCATACATTCGACCAAGAATAAATATGTTTATCAATTGACGATATTGCAATAATTTTTACATGTTTGACATATTGTAGGTGAAACACCACAAGGCTATGTGGTGCAACGGTTGTTAACTTTGAATCAAAAAGTTGGATGACACAAAGAAAGCTTGTGATTCTGGGATAACTACAATCTTTCAGGTGACTAATGTTTCATCAAGAAGCGACATACATCCAAAAGTCTCAGAAAATCAATACTATGGGATTTTGGATGATATACTTGAGTGTGACTTTAAGTCCTTCAAATTAGTTATGTTCGTCGTCCTATGGTACAGGCTACGATTGAATGAAAATGATCCCAAGAGAACTATTATTGGACATGATAATGGATTTACCATGGTTAATACAAGGTAGTTTGAGTGAGCTGGAAATGAGCCCTATGTTATTCCAAGCCAATGTGAGCATGTATTTTACTTAGAGGTTCTAGGTAAATAGGGTTGGTCATATATTGTTAGACATGATCCAAGAGGAAGGCCAGTAAATTATAATGTGGCAGAAGAAGAAGATATTGAAGAAATAGAAGATGATGTAGATGATGATCAGGATCAATAGTTAGTTGATGATGTGCCTGACAAAGATATCGAAGAGGAGGAACTAGATCATGATGATGTAGGAGTTAATGTTCATGAAGATGATATCCGTGTGGATGATGACATTATCGAAACTGATATCAATGACAATGATGATGATATGACCAATCCTTTCAATGTCGAATTTGGATCGTATGATAGACAAATAGTTGGATGAAGAAGAAGATGAATGACATTGAAATGTATGAGTTATGTGATTGTATTATCTATTTGATATTAATTTCTTGATAGAATTATATTTGACTTATGTGGTTACATAATTAATTCATGATGTTCTAAAATTTTATGCCATTACATAATTAATTTCATGAAGATATGTGTTAGCTTTGATTTGAATATGATTTGAGGGCTTAAGGCGTTGATTTGAGTTAGAAATCTTCATTTCTTTGCATACAACTCGGTTACCCTATTTTTGAGGGTTTTGTAGTCCAAACATGATATAAAGGGGCTCTTACACTTTTTTTGATTACTATAGCTTGTGTAAGAGGCCCCATGGATACTGTTGTAATTGTAGGATGTATGAATAGGGAGTAGGATGAGAAATAAATAAGGTATAGCTGTTGTCCTCGAGAGTTTTGTGAAGAAAAGCATGTGAAATGAGAGGTTCAAGCCTAGGTTTTAACAAAATATGTATGGGTGATCTGATTTTATGAATTTTTACCCATGTACAGACCTAATGGGTTATGTGTGAGTTGGTCTTGAGGTCTGGGAGGTTGTGGAAGTAGGAGATTTTTAATAAACGCTCATGATTTTGGTCTAAAACAAGGGTTTTTGGGTTTGGCAAGAATTTGGCCGTACAAGTGGAATCTTTTTGTGGATTTGGAGGTTTGGAGGCTGTTAGCTCTCAAAAATGCAGGTAAGAATACCGCAAGAGGTTTCCAATATCTTTATATGTTTTAGGGTAACAAACAAGGCCAAATGATTTGAACCTTCTTCTCTTTTGGTGCTGCCAAACCTAGGTGGGTCTACCTTTGCGAACTGAGCATACTTAAGTGATGTGATTTTGTTTACAACAATCTATTCACAATGGCAATCTTACAGTGGACATATATAATCCTAATAAAGTGTGTGTGTAATATTAGAATATGTTCAGTTAATAGATGTAAAAAATAAAATGGACAAACAACTTTTCCAATTTAACTATATGTACATATAATTTTAAGTTATTTTTATTTTAACTAAAAGTATTGAAGTTACAACATACAAATTAAATGATATTTATGATTGTAAAATTTATGATTAAATATATCTCTCAGAATCCTTTTTGTCCCAATTTGAAAATAATTCTATATTATAGAATACATTTATTTAAATTTTAAGATGAAAATAGCAAGGAAAAATCACACAAACATCTTTATGAAAGAAGTATATTGGCATGAAATTAAATATGATTTGTATTCCAATGTAAAAACTACAAATAATGGAAACAATTCTTTCAACACATAAAATATTATGTAGTAGTCAATTAAAATGATCTAAATAGTCTAATAATTTGACCATTAGCATATAACAATTTCTATAGAGTTGTAGATCTCTTCCATTTCAAAATCACAAAACAATATTAGGTAGATAATCAAACATCTTTCATTTTTATAGTGACTTATTTATCGTAGAGGAACTAGTATATAGTATACAAAGAAAACCAAGAAACCCACAACTACCCCTATTTTGAAGGAGTTTAGTTTTCTCCCCTTCCTGATCTCCCTAATATTCCCATATTATCATAATTGACTAAAAGGAATTTAATTCTTCTTTAAAGAACCCAATTAATCATATCAAACAGACACAACAAATGTGCACTGATAAATTGAACATATACTTGATATTTCAACTTAAATAATCAAGAAACATTAGGTTGGAGACAATTAAACAATTGCAGAAATTCAACAAACAACTGATACCAAAATGGAACCACCGAATCAGAAATATTTCATTATCTCCTTCAAAATCTTATACATGCAACATGGTCCTTTTGGATATAAAAATTCTGAAATATTATGTTTCTTGCTATCTATCTTCTATTCTACTACTACCCTCTTATTTATTTCTACCAAAAATGGATATTTATACATCAACCATATGAAAGGACACGTCCTTTCAGAAATGTCTTGTGCTTGAAACAACAATAAAATTAAAAAGTAATTAGGCTCTCTTAAGCCATAAGTGAAATTTCGATTAGCGATCTAAGAAGTCTCAACGCCCATGCATATCTGCATCTCCCAATGTGTTTCGGATCGTGACCTCCATTTTTAGTATCTTCTCATTCCGTTCGCATGCTTCATCTAATGTTATATCTTTCTCGGTAACCGTCTTCAGAATCTCCTGCAGTACTGGCTCACTTTCATCTTTCCACCTAGTCATTTCTTTTAATCTCCCTCTATCATCAAAGAATGCAGTCAATCCCTTTTTGGTGGCATTGATCAATCCCTACTCATTTTCTCACAATTATTCAAATAAGTTTTTATGCTTATTCATAAGATGATTTGCAGCCTCAATTGCAACTTTATCAAGAGAATCCCTCTGGTTCATTTCTTGGAGCTTCTCTAGGATCCTACCATCCATTCTCTTGTCTTCTTGTAATGCATCAAAGTTTTGTGAGTGTATTCCCCAAAGCTTATTCAACCAAGTTGTTAGACTGTCTTGTCTCTTCTTAATCACTGCAACAAGTGTGTCATACTTTCCTTGAGAATATGCACTCGAACCTTCCCAATGATCTTTTGTTTGTGAACTTTCACCATGGGTGAGTAGCTTGGTTGACCCCATTGTAACTCCTAATAAATCTCTTAGGCGCTCATTTTCTCTCAGCATTCTTTCATGGTTAGTTTTGTACATTTACTTTTCCTTGATCAATGCCTGTATTTGAGCTTTGTTTAGTTTTTCTACATTGATCCCAATCTCTGCTGTCACCATAGGATCAGCCTCTCCAAATTTTAGGGTCATAACATGCCTAAATGCCTTCTCAGTATCAATGACAACTGATTTCCTATGAGGTGGATACAAGGCCTAAATCATTAATGACTCTTCATCTAGATTGTTCTTTGATCCTGCATAGACCTTTGTCACCTTTTCCAGGCTGAGATTGTGTGTAGCATTACTGTTTTTCAGGAAACTATCAAAGACTAGTGCAGAATTGAGATCTAATCCTGGAAAAATCATGACACCAACAATTTCTAGCATTTCCCTTCCCTTTTTAGGGGTCATACCCACCATCTCTCTTTCCACATCACTTTTTAAATTACTCAACAATTGTTCTTCATTACCTAGTGTGACATTGTCAACCAGTTCTCTTATCTCTTTTCCCTTTTGTCTACATAGGAATGTCTTAAATTCTAGAGATTTTATAAATTCATCATCTGGTACAAAGGACTTATATTCTACATGCCTTTCATCTATATCTACACTTTCTTCAATAGTCAAATCCCTGGCAGGACATGCATAATCCTGAGTTCTCAACCTTGACATCTTGTTAGGTAGATGTTGTGGTACATTAGCCTCAAATGCATCTTCTTCAAAAGACAACAACTCTATATCTTGCAACTCTTGATTATGTTATTCAACCACCATTTATGCTTCCTCTGCCTCCAAGTTCCTAATCATATCATCAAATTGGTAGGGAACATGGTGATACCCTCCAAAGTTTATCCTTTGTTTAGCAGAATTGATATACCCTTCTCGATCAAAATTATTTCTCAGTGGTCCTCTTTTCATGTTATATTGTAGTAACTTATCCAGAATCAGATTATACCCTTCCTTTGCTAATACAATAAAATCACCAAAGCATAGTGTATTGGGCATAAAAGCCTATTTTCCAAAAGAACTTAAATTCATAACACTAGAAAAATCCATTTGCCTAAAAAATTCCAACTATGCATTCCTATCGGGAACCGTTTTAGGCAAAATGAATGGGGCATCTTCAAATCCATAAACCCTAATCATGGTAGCATTCTCCAAACAATACCAATCCCCCCAATTGTGGCTAATTGGTCCATTGAAATATTTGGGCCCGAGAAACCTCTTTATCTCATCAAACAAAGAATAAGCACATGGATGATTATAAAAATTGTACAATGGTTTCACAAAATTTTCTTCAAAGCATACAAAACTAGAGCTAGAAAACCTACTGTCCCAAACAACAGTCCATGATTGAATAGGTAATGAAATGCCTTCCTTATCAAACTATGAAATTCTCATCTCCTGAGGCCACAACCCTAGTTCCTTTCAAAAGTACAACACTATGTGCATCAACAATGAGTAATTCTTGAGGTGTAAGATAAAGGCTCCATCTTTTATTGCCATCAACCCAAAATTGAGCCCTTTAAAAATATATGAGGCATAATCAAAAGGTCTAGAGTTGTGATATTGAATATCCGCTGAAATTACCATGGGCACAATTGCCATATACTCAGGGACTTCCATTACCAATACTTGACCCATTGATAAATAAGTGTATTTCATATAGGGCTCAAAAAGATCTACGTGGAATGGGGGTCCTTCACTATCTTCTAGCATAATTGGTTTACCACCATGTCTAATTCTGTGCAAGGGAAATCTCCAACCCTTGTAAATGGTGTCCATCCTTCTGAATTATTTTTCTAGCTCTTCACATATAATATTTTCATTGCATACCCCTTCCTATTTAAAGACTTCACCTATTGCATCCTCTGATATGTGTATCAATGGTTTCCCAGACGGGTCAGAGATAGCTTTATGTCTCAAATCATAATGAGCGGCCAACAATTTCACTAGTTCAACATCGACAAAAACATTAGGGCAAACTAACTTTCCCTGATTAAGCTTCCACAGGTTACATATTGGTTCAAAGAAATTCCTCCAATAGTAATGAAAGCTAAACAATTCATAATCTATTATTGGAGTCCAAATATCTCCTATGAGCTTACATTTATCATCTAGTTTATCCACTTCTACCCTAAGTTGTGCAGAGCGTCTGGCTTTGGGTCAAGAGCCAAGTAGTTGGTCGATAAGATCTTGATTCAGCTTACGCTTAGTACCCTCTGGCTGAATTTCAGTTTTCTACTTTTTCCCTTTCGACTGACCACTTTCCCCATGCTTTCTACCCTTTGATTTTATTGAACTAGTGGCTTCCATTCTTCAAAATTGTAAATTCAAGGTATGAAGAACTTACTATTTTTTTCCCAAGATTTTGAATTGAGAGAATACCCCGGTCCTTCGCTCGCTCCTCTACTTCTTTCGCTATCAATTCTGCAATGATGTTTTCAATTGAATTAGTCTTGATTCCTGAAATTACTTATGCTCTGTGGCACCATTAATGTTTTAGCTAAAACATGAGCGTAGGTGGTTTTTTCAAAACTCTCACTGTCACATCATGTAATTTTTCGGCTAGACATTTTCAAATCTCAAATGATCCTTTTGTTCGAGCCTTCACCAATGTTCATTAAACACCCGCTACAACATCTCATAGTTTCCCCGACACCTTAAGTTTTCCCGACAGTTACCCTTTTGGTCTTAAGTATATCGCTACAACTCCCACCGAAGCAATCTATCACCATGACTTTAGCAAGTCGGGCAAAAAATTCTCATCTTACTCTGGAGATGTGTATCTAGCTGAGACATTTCCTTCATAAATTCTGATTGCTGAGACATAACGATTTTCATGCCGATGTAACTACACTCATTATGACCTTCTTATCTCTCCCCGTTGAAGTTTGTCTCACCGATGAATTTCTTCATTGGCGAAACCATGAACCATGTCCTTTCGATAATCATTCTCTCTAGACATGTCGCCAAGTCCAATCCTATTGGTGTATCATGGAAGATTGACAGGACTCCTCAAATTCTTCTTGGTAACATTGTCCCATTGACAAAATCCTCCTTTGTTTTATTGGCAAGATTGGATGAATGTCTCGGGCTGACTTCAGGAACCTTATTCTGATGACTCTAGTTTGGCCAATATATTTCCTTATGCTTCGAGCAGTAAGACATATGTAAGCTCGATATGAATTCATACCATCATGCTGATGCTCATTATCTTGCCGATAGAGGCTGTGAACTGTATTTCCTTGATATATATCCTCAAATGAGATTTCATCGGTATGACATTCCCGACCTCTTGCCAATATCGATATGTAAGCTATCGTTTTTCATTGGCCTAGGCGGTGTCCCCTTGTCCATTTAATAAATATTTTATTTTTGCAGGGAACAATTTTAAATGATCGTCGATCAATTGTTGGTTAATCTTAGCTGTTTCTCGCAGTCCCGTGATGACCCCACCATAGAGTCTCAACTGATTATGATATCATGGGCGAGCGTCACGTGTCTCAACTCGTGATGCCAAAAAGATAATCAAATTTCTTTAATATATCTGTCGGGTTTAAATGTGTTATACGACAGGTTACTAAAGTGGCTACAAGAGGCACGTGCTCAAAATGAATGGAGATGTTATAATCTTGATGAAAAAGCTGCTCGACAGTTATGTTCAACACTGGTGACTATCTTGAGCAAACATGATTGCCGATGGTGGAGATCAACAGTTGCTTGTCATCGCATGATCAAAAGATGCAAGGTGTTTATTAATCGCGATATCACGGGCGCATGCCACGTGTATTTCTTTGGCAATGCATAATGTGGTGGGCCCTTGGTGTTGAGATGAAGATTATGTCAACCTTTTTTAAGGCAGTCGTTCGATGATCTGACAAAAGTGAATGATCGACGGTTGGAATTTGAATTCTCATCAAATGCAATTGGAGCCATTGGTGCAACATGCAAGTAAGCTTTAATGGTAGACGAGATGTCTACTAGCTCAATTTGATCGACATAAAGTGAGTTTATTTCACTCTATTTTCTCAAAAAGTATTCAAGCACCTTTGCGAAAGCATTTTCAGAGCCAAGGACAAAGTTATGAGCTGTCACAACAAGGATTTGGTCTACAAAGCATAAACGCTGTGAGTTGTTTTCTATGCTTCCTAGTAAATTTAATTGAGATTTTGAGAAGAATTGTGGTGTGTTTGTCAAAAAGCTTGTTGATAGTTGTTTTAGGGATATTGGTTAGTTGAATTGTAAGAAATTTCAAGGTTTTGCTGTAATTTCATTTTCTGTATAGCCTTAGTCTGTTTGAAAGATTTGAAATTTTAAGGAAGCCCTAGTTTACTTGAGATGGCACCGCTAAAGCAACATTCTGGCCATGTTGATTATTTTAAGAGGAATTTGTGTGATGATTTCCTAGATCAACTCTCATTGTCAAAAAATGGTAGGAAGAGGGGTTTGGTTTTGATGCATGGAAGAACCCTAGGTGAAGGATTAGTATGCAAGAATTCCAACATTGCAGATGCTAGGGTTCCCATGAATCATCTAGAGTTGTTTAGGCTATGGTATGGAAAGTGGAATTTGGCTCACCCTTTCTCAAATGGTTGGAGATATGACATGGGGAAGCTGGTGGTGCCAATTGTGTTCCTCGATGTGGATTTTCTCAAGGCGGTGGCAACACGTTATGACCCTGTTATGAGAGTGATCAAAGATAATGATGGAGGGATTTTATTACATATAAAAAAGGAAGAAATTCAACAAGTTTTTGACCTGAGTGAACGTAGTCCATTCTTGATTTAGATAAATCTTGAGGAGATGAAGCAGGAGTATGCAAAGTCAAAGTCACTTTTCAGGTTGAAGTTGCTTCCTCCTCATCTAGAAAGCACAGTCAGTTCAAGGATTTATATCAGTCCAAGTGACCAAGAGCCTTTCAGGCTAAGTTGTTTTGCAAACCATTTCTTGGCTATCTTTTATTCATTGTGCCAAATTTTGGGTTTTAACCCTAACACAATAATTCCAATTGCCTATATGTTTTTGGGGGTGCAAATACAACACCCTAATTTCTCTGTAGTTTATGATTTTGCATCTTTTCTGCATAGAAAATACATGAAGGGCTATTAAAGTTGCATGTAGGGGATGTAGGCACTCCATTATTTTGGTATTCCCTGATGATGTACATGTTCTTGTACAAGAATGTTGAATTCTTCTCAGAGAAGATGGATTTGAGGCAAGAGGTAAATGGAGAAAGATTACCGGTGCAGGCTTGGACTGCAGATTTATCGTACAATAGGGAGAGTGTTAGTTTTGTGCAATTTGACAATTTCTTTGCTTCCAGACTCAAGGATTGGTTGACAGTAAATGTACCTAGGATCCCCAAGGATTTGCATGACTTTCTCAGACCGAAGGGGAGGAAGCCAGATTTAAAAGTTTGTCACAACTGGGGTGACATTATCTTGTACCAAGTCAAAACTATTTTAAGGGTGTATGGCTTCCAAGGAACTCCACATATCCTCCCATTCAATGTGCCAACAAGAGTGGGGTTTGTTGAGGTTATGTGGCAAATAGGTTGTATTCATGAAGACAACCTAATAGGGAAGGGAAAAGGGACTCTTTTCCCTGATTATATTGTTCTGTCTGATTTTGTGTTCTCAAAGGGAGGATGGGTCCACTTTGGGAGAGTTTTTGATTATTTTCAGTTAAGGTGTGGTCCCAGGTGACAACATGACCCTGAGGGATTCTTTTCCCTTTTTAGAAAATGGATAAAAGGTGGCAGGTTTGCACATGAGTTCAATTTTCCTGAGGATCTGATCAGGAATGAATTTGATTTTAACAAGCAGGAATTGAACAAGGAAAATTGGATAGCGTATGAGAATTTATTGGCCATTGTGCATAAAATGGATCCCAAATATGATCCATTAATGGAATTCACCCCATTCCACAAGAAAATCGATTTCTTGATGGACAAATTGAAGATCATGGGTTTTTTGATGACAAAGAAGTTCAACTTGGAGTTGGACTTCAACATACAAAAGCCAGATGTGAGGCCTGCTAAAACAAGGAAAACATATCAACCCATGGTGAATTGGCGTCTATATAAGAGAAAGAGGAGTGACAGTAGTGATGAGGAGGAAGATAAGAAAGGAAAAAAAATCATGAAGGCATCAACACAACCAGGTCCAAAGATCAGAGCACGTGGAGGAATAAATATCATTGATTTGGACTCATCACCATAAGATAATCCTGCACTACCACCATCAGAGCCAATCCCTAAGAGGCAAAGAGTTGAAGAGGCACAAGAGACTCTAATGGATGAAATCATTGTCACAGATCAGGACATGTAGGTTGGTATTCCTTCCCCTCCCAAGTCAACTCAATTGGTTCTGTCTGATATGGATGTGAAGGGACAATGTGTGCAAGATGCTAGGATGGAGGCATGCAAGGCATTTTTAGATGATGATGGTTTTTTTAAAACTCCAATTTTCTTACAACTGGTATGGAGAATGAGACTAGAAGAATATCAAGACAAATACAAAAGGAGAAGAGAGTTGAAACTTGATAAGTCTAACCAGGAGAATGATGATGAAGTAAAGGCTAAATTGATGGAAGAATTCAAGAGCATCACTCATGAGGAGGGGAGGAAATTAGTAACTGAGGCTGGTGTGCTAATTTTGCCTGAATGGG
The DNA here is from genome assembly GCA_007115665.2 of Sequoiadendron giganteum. Lineage (NCBI taxonomy): Eukaryota > Viridiplantae > Streptophyta > Pinopsida > Cupressales > Cupressaceae > Sequoiadendron > Sequoiadendron giganteum. The sequence continues at coordinate 494,080,505 of CM021106.1, forward strand.
ATATAGAAGATGCAGTAGCATTTAATGCTTTTTTAAAATCCAAGCATCCCATGCAAAATTATGAGGAAGAGGTCAAGGCAACACTGCAAGATTCTGCCTTTAGTGAGGAGTATGAGACCCTAGCAATTTGGGCATTGGCACCTCAGGGTAGAAAGCCTAATGTTACTGATATTAGCCCAAATCTAAGGGGAGGGTTAATAATAAAGAGAGCCTCTGAAACTTCAACTACAGAGGCTACAAACCTAACTGTGAATGTGGCCAAATTGGCCTAGAAGACTGTTGAGAGGGAAGAAGCTGAAAAGAAGAGCTTAATGGAGAAATACAATATTATAATTGGAGAATACAATAGGGTGCAACAAAGGAATGTTGAGCTGAAAATTGAGGTGGATAGGTTAAAGTTTAGGCAAGTTGGGGAGAACTCAAGTTCTCTTGGTATCATGACACCGCCTTCCACATCAGGATCAGTACCTCCTACTTCTCCAATTGTTTCTACTCCGGGGTCCCCCATCCAAACTCCTTCTCTCAGTCCTACATTAGAGCCAATTGAAGAAGAGATTGAATAATATGTGGATCCTACTAAGAAGCAGTTGCTAAATAATATTACAGAGTTATAGGAAGCTTTAAAGGCAAGTGAGGAGTAGGGATCACTTGTAAAGTAGAGTGAATTTATTGACACAGTTTTGAGGCACTTAAATGAAAAGGTTGATGGTAGATTGCCATCATTATATTCTTTGTATTCTTTATTTTTGGATGCAATAAAGAACATTACTAGGGATCATGAAGTAGTTTTTCCCTTATTTGAGAAGTTGATCCTTAGGGCCAATGATTTAGATATCATCTATAAAGCCTTTAGATTTGATACAGATAATAGGCCCCAATCATTAAGGCCTACTCAAATTTTTGTAAATCACTGCAGGGTTTTCAAGCCTTACTAGATAATTTTTGTAGGAAAATCAGAGAATTGGTAAAGAGTTTTGATGATCAAAGTGATACATCTTTACCTGATATAATTGATACACATGGAAATGTTAAATCACTACAGCAGTGACAGGATAGAGCAGATGAGGTCATAAATGCACAAATCAAATTGATTTGTGATGCCTTAGACTATGACCTATTGGTGAGTTCTATGGACAAGATCATTAGCACCAACACATTTTTGGAGTCTTTTGAGAGAGAGGAAAATTAGGTAGTGGTGAAATACACACCTTGTAGTGCTAAGGTGAATGAGGTGGTTAATTTTGATTGGCCGATAGATGAAGAATATCACAGATGGGTGGATAAATACTTAACCGAGGAAGAGTAAGACAGAGTTGACTACTGGCGGATAACAACTCAGCCGTTGTAGTTATAACAGACTCTGGTTATGTTTTGATGGTAGTTTTGGTACAGGTTTCTTGAAGTTTGGCCGATGCATCAACCATTTTCAGCAGATGGGATAAACAAGAATATTCTCTAGGGACTTAGCTGTTGTAATAGATTTTTGAAATGTCACAGGGCGGTCCAAGTGACCGGTGACATGTGTATTTCTAGCTCGATGCTTGTTTTCTCCTTCATTCTCTATAAGAAGGATTTCAAGGCCAGAAATATGGGTTAGCAAGTTAGATAATTTTGGGTCGAGTCTAAGTAAAGTTGCAGAGAAAATTGTAAAAATCTTGTTGGTTCAATGAAAATGCAAGTTAGGTTTTGTGTCATTCTGTAGTAGGTTTTGAATTCATGGGAGTTTGATGTTTCATGACAATACTAACATTTGAATGGGAATGATTCATTTTGAACTCATGTCTCTCCATTGTATAAGCATATCAGAATCTTGAATAAAATAATCAAGGGTTGTTTCGTTCATCTCATTGTTATGGTGTGTATGATTCTCATTTTAGCTTTAATTCAAGGAATTAATTAAAATGATTGAATGGGGTCATAGGTGGATATGTTTATATAATGATTTGATAAGTACTATTGGGTTAGAATACAAATTGATGGTATTGTAAGACAATATTTTCAGATATCTTATATGTTATGTGTTAAATCTGTCATGAATCCTTAGATGCTTATGAATTTGACTCCTCCAATGGCATATGGCACTAGTCTAAGTTTTTCTTATTTGTGGGGTATAGGATTTATTTGTCTTTGCTTAGAGCTTGCTACAAATTGCAAATCAATGACTATCTTAAGCTGTGAAGTGTTGTATTTATCTCATGCTCCAAATAGTTGATATTATTGATGAACAACCAATTCATTTTGGTATTATCCTGTTATGTTGAGCTATTAAATGAGATTATCTATTGTTGTAATGTTGTTTATAATATTGGTGCAGAGGTTGTAAACACATTAAGGGATCACTATCCCGGGTCTTGCAGAGCCCAAAGTGTAGGAGGATTTGTTAAAGTCCTCGTCAATTGATCTAGGTCCTTCGAGCTGCCCCTAATTGGAATTGGCAGTTCCATAGGTAGATTAGAAGATAAACCTGGTTATAGTAAAAACAACCGACACTATCCCTTGGTCCTCTCTTTTTCCCACTCTTGTATGTTCCCTTCTCTCTTTTTTATCTTGTTAATTTTGATTTGTTCCTACTTATTGCTTTGGCTTAGTTTGTTTTTGCTTCTAGTTTGTTATTTCGTCGTGTTTTATCGAGTTTTGTCGAGTTTTTCTTTCATGTGTCTCTTCTCTTTGGGTCTGTCCTTTTCTATTTATTGTTCCTTCTTTCCTTCTTTTTCTAATTCTTGTTTCTCATTATTTTATGGCTTCCTTACATTTTACAAATTATAGGTTTTTTTCTAATTACGCCGAAGGCGTATCCTATTTGAGATGAATGAGTTAAATGGACCATCAACGGTTAATATCGATTGCGAACAATGCAATACGATTGTAGTGATTTCATCCGTTCATCGCCACATTTTTTACTTACTTCTTAATATTTTACTTGCAAACTATACCCTTTTTTCTCATCCGATGACACCTCAATATTTACCGAATGAAGGTTTCAACAAATGAAAACAAATATCTACTTCTATAAATTTAATTTTAAAATTTGTCCATATTTTTCAAGACTCAAACTGAATTGGTTAATTTGAATGTATGAAATAATTGATATAGTTTGATTTAATATATATTTTAACTTTTAAAAAAATATGTTCATAATTTAAATATCTAATTTTGTTAATTAAATAGGTGTTAAAAGGTGAAAAGTTAAATTATAAAAATGTCTATTTTTTTGTTAATTAGAAAGAGATTAAAAGTGTAAATTTAAATTATTTTTAATATTTATATATTGAATGGTTTTACTTTTTTTTTATATATATTAGTTATATATTTTTTAATTTAAAAAAAATATATATTTATAAAAATATTTTTCTCTTTTTTTGTTAATTGGAAAGATGTTAAAAGTGGAAATTTAAATTATTTTGAATATTTGCATTTTATAAAGTTCATATATTAAATGGTTTTTACTTATTTTATAATTTGACAAAATATAAAAAAGTAAATTAGAAAAATAATTAAAATTGTTTTTAAATTTTTTAGAATTTTCTAATTTTTTTTTTTTGATCCATAAGAGACAAGTGCCACGTAGTGGCTAGTACTTGCCTTTATAGTATTTTAATTATAGTATTTTAGATTCAATAAAAATAAATGTAAGTTTTGTTAATGGAATAAAAGATATTTACATGCATTTATATTAATATTAATAATTATTAATCTTATTTTAATTATATTATGTAAAAAACAAGTATCTTATATAAAAAAAATTATATATATTATAAAGATATTATAAATATCAAACAAAATAAAATGATAGTATAATATAATTAGAAGAAAAAATTGATAATTATATAAATATAAAATTTATCTAATAATTATGTTACATAAAAATATGTATAATATGAAATAAATTTATTATATTATATTAAATAATATTTATTGATTAGATAATTATAAGAAAGGATTGTGGGAGGTAGGGAGGGTGCACTCCAAGGTTGTGGAGGATGTTGGCATGAATGACCACGTTGGAGTTGTAAGGGGAAATAATGACAGGTGGAAAGCCATGGGCGGTACGAGAGAGATGGCTTGTCCTATCAGTCAACTGAATGCATGGGGAAGACAACTCATCTATCTTCTTGAGGTGTAGGAAATATTAAAATCCATTCATTTTTTCACTTGCATTCAAATAGCTCACACGTAGGAGAAGGAGGTTGGTGAGGCTGGTGGCGGTACTCATTTAAGGCTTGCACAGAATGCCGTGGCCATTTGTTCTAGTTCAGTGTTGTGGTTGAAGTCTGGATATTGATTGATTGATTGATTTTGATATCATTTTGTCAAGCACTTATTGCTAGGAGCCGAATGGCTGGGTCCTCAAAATTTTTGATAGAGGTTTCGGTTGTGGTGTAGCTCAGTTTGGGGCAGACACCCCCATTTCACTCAAGTCTAACGATAGGCTGAGTAGCTTTCGTTTCATAACGGATCAACGCCTTAAAATAATTTTGCTCGAATATGAGCCTCTAGTGTTAGTTGCAGTCAAAATGGTCTTGGGTCCTCATTTTCTGGAGGAAATAGAGTATGGGTGCAATAATTTATAGATATCTTCTCATTTTTTGGCTTCACTACTGGATAATCTGGTCCTGAAGATTGAAGCAAGGAATTTAATGAGGAAATTGCTCATACCCAAACTACTGGGTGGTATGGATGAGCTCCTTTGAGTGGTGGTGGAAGGGCGAGGATGTCCGTGTGCATTGGAGGTGGTGAAGGTGAAGGATGAAGACACATTGAAGATTTTTCCATTTTTGTTGGACCTTCAGGGTATTGGGTTGATGAAACATTGGGCCATAGTAGCGGTTGTGGTCATCTTCTTGAAGAAATGGTTTGGGCTAATGGCGACTGATAGTGATGAATGGAGGGAGGAGTTTGAAGATTTTGCATTTTTGAATAAGCTTTTGTGAAGTGCAGTGTATATTAGTATTTTAGTAGCTAGTTTTTTTTTCTGTTAATGCAAGCACGAACTGGTTAGATTGGTTTAAATTTAGACTGTTTAAAGTATTGAATGTTTGAAGCTATGGCCTGTATTTTGGAGGATCTATACAAACAATATATGGTTTTTTGAAGATTTTCGCATTTCTGAATAAGTTTTTGTGAAGTGCAGTGTATGTTCTTAGTATTTTAGCAGCTACTCTTTTTTTTTTTCTGTTAATGCAAGCATGAACTGGTTAGATTGGCTTAAATTTAGAATGTTTGAAACTATGGCCTGTATTTTGGAGGATCCATACAGATAATATATGGTTTTTTGGTTCTTGGTGGAATTGGTGAAATTAGCTTAATCGGTTGTACTTTGGATCTATATGTATAAATACAATATAATCCTTACGTATCAAAAAAAAATTATAAGAAAGAATTAAATAATAATTATTTAATCATAAAATTTATATAATACTTAATATGTATATAATTTATGTTAATATATATATTATTAATGCATTACACATATATTTTTAGAAAGTTAATCAAGGTGGAAAATTATATTCAAACAAATGCTTATATTATTATTTTACTTTCAGCTTCCTTCGCCCCTAGTTTTACTTGAAAACCTTGCTCTGATTTGTATAGCATGTCGGGTGAAAAGAGAGATGCAATGGATTGCTAACAATAATAGACGGTTAAATGTATCGTAATTTTTTTTATGGGGAAGAAAATTGTTTGGATTTCACTACAGGAGGATTGCGAAATTTGGAAGGAAGGCGTCCTTTTTGATTTCTTATTTTCATTAGCAGTCATTGCTCAGTTTTTTAAGGAGAAATTTGTGGAGCTGGTGTCCCCATGTATATTTGATTTTGCTGCTTATTTTTAAACAGTCATTTTAAATTGTATTTTTTAAAATGTATATTTTTTAAATTGTTTTTTCCTCTATTAAAATAAGAACATAATTCAACTGTATATTCTTGTATTTAATTATCAATCCTTGCCACTAATTTTTATGAACTGTATATTTTTATATTTAATTACCATTTGTTGCTATGTTAATTTTGACAAAGAATTATTGACAAGGAATTGAAATATGTTATTATTGACTAAGAATTAACAAATGAAGACATTCAGATATGTTATAATTCTCTCAATCTATACAGACAAGAAAGGATGCTAGCATAATTTTCATTCAATTTTACACTAATTATCTATGTTGCACAGTTATAAATAAATATATAAATAAAGATAAAAAATAGTTCAAACAGTTATAAAGTTCAAACAATTATAAATAAAGTTAAAAAACAAATCTATGTTGCAATTAAATTCTTTAAAAATGGGTAGATTTAGGGCAAGATCTATATTTCAAAGAACTATAATAAAATGTGTACTTTCAATAAGACTTGAAATTTAATTTTCTATATGAAAATATGTATCTTGTTGTTGCACTGTATCATTGTAGGAAAAATTTAGAGGGAAAATAGAGAGGGAGGAATTGGAGGTAAATAAAAAGGAGGGAAGGAAATTTGTAAAGCCACATGGCATTCTTCACAATAAGCAGTTGCTTCTTATTTTTCACTCATATACACAAACACTCCCTATTCCCCTTCTATATCTCTCTCCCTCTCTCTCTTTCTCTCACTCTTGACCCCTCTATTCATATCTCTATATTACTCCCTCTCTCCTCTCTATCTATTGAGCCATCTTTTCCTCTCTGCCCATATCTCTCTCTCCATATCCATATCTACCTCTACCTCTACCTCTACCTCTACCTCTATCTCCCTATCTTGCTTTCTCCTTCCCTATCCCTCTCTATCTATCTATATCACCCTCTATCTATATTTATATCTCAGTCTTCCTCTCTATCTCTGTGTTTCTCATTATATCTCAATTTATCTTCCTCTCTCTCCCCTATATCTCTCTATCTTTGTCTATGCTTCTCTCTCTATTTATGCATATCTATCTTTATCTCTATCTCTCTCTTTCACTCATATACATAAACACTCCCTATTCCCCTTCTTTATCTCTGTCCCTCTCTCTCTTTCTCTCACTCTTGACCCCTCTATCCATATCCTTATATTATTCCCTCTCTCCTCTCTATCTATTGAGCCATCTCTTCCTCTCTCCCCATATCTCTCTCTCCATATCCATATCTTTCTCTACCTCTACATCTACCTCTATCTCCCTATCTCGCTTTCTCCTTCCCTATCCCTCTTTATCTCTCTATATCACCCTCTATCTATATTTATATCTCACTCTTCCTCTCTATCTCTGTGTTTCTCATTATTTCTCAATTTATCTTCCTCTCTCTCCCCTATATCTCTCTATCTTTGTCTACGCTTCTCTCTCTATTTATGCATATCTATCTTTGTCTCTATCTCTCTCTTTCACTCATATACACAAACACTCCCTATTCTCCTTCTCTATCTCTCTCCCTCTCTCTCTTTCTCTCACTCTTGACCCCTCTATCCATATCTCTATATTACTCCCTCTCTCCTCTCTATCTATTGAGCCATCTCTTCCTCTCTCCCCATATCTCTCTCTCCATATCCATATCTTTCTCTACCTCTACCTCTATCTCCCTATCTTGTTTTCTCCTTCCCTATCCCTCTCTATCTCTCTATATCACCCTCTATCTATATTTCTATCACTCTCCCTCTTTATCTCTGTCTCATTACCCCTCTCTTGATCTCCCCCCTCTTTCTCTCCCTCTTTATATCCCTATCTCTCCCTCTTCCTCTCTTCCTATTGCAAAATTAATATGATTCGAGTAATGCAACTTGATTATCTTCATAATTCAGAGGTTTTGTAAGTGGATGCATAGTTGGTTTGAACTTATCATTTCTCCATTGAGACATTTTTTGCACACCATTTTTGAGACATTTCAGCATACCCATTGCACACCAATGTGCAATTGCTAGTTATTTGTTACTTTTAAATTTTTTGTTTGTTTTTAATCTCTTTTCAATTTTCTTGTTAATTTATTTTAAATTTATGCATTTTTTTAATATTCTTATTTGTAATTTTATATTTTTGTACAATTTATTTTCTGATTAATTATTTATATGTAAACATATAATTTATAAATTTTATGTTTACTTATAAATTATAATTTATATACTTATAATCTCTTTATAATTCATTCTCTTTTAAATTTGTTATAATTTAAAAACATATTTATTATTTGGTTATTTTCTCTTTATATATTATATATTTTAATTTATTTTCTTCTAATTTATTTTGTTTATTGTTAAAATTATGTGTTTATTTTCTTGTTATTTATAATAATTTTTGTTTATTTTTAAATTTTATTCCTATTATTTTTTTGTTTGTTTATGCCTAATTTATTGTTATGTTTTTTATAAAATATTTTTCTTTTAAACTTTGGATTTTTAATATTTTATTTTTTGGTTCATTTACTAAAGAGGGGGTTTTAAAACAACTTATGCCCATTAATTCGTCTAAGCTAGGCCCCTTTTGATTCAATGTTTTAATTATTTTGCCTCACTTTATTTTTCCCTATTCTAAGTTGGCCCCGTGCTCCCATGTTTAAAAACAACTTAAGCCATTGTTTGTCATCGGCCTAGGTGATGTCCCCTTATGCCTTTAATAAATGTTTTATATTGTGTAGGGAATAAATTTTAATGACCGTTGATCAACCATCGTTTCCCTCCATCCCATGATGACCCCACCATAGAGACTCAACCGATTGCAATATCATAGGTGAGTGCCACATGTCTCATCTGGAAGTGCCAAAGGGATGATGAAAGTGCTTTAATATATCTACCGGGTTTTAATATATTATATAGCAGGTTACTAAAGTGGTTACAAGATGCACGTGCTTCAAATCAATGACGATGTTATAATCTGTATGGAATAGGTGCTCGATGGTTAGTGACAAGGCTGGTGATTGTGTTGAGTGAACAGGATTGCCGATGGTTGAAATCTACAGTTTCCCACCATCGCACGATCAAAAGCTGCGAGGTCTTTATTGATCGCAATATCACGAGTGAGGGCCACATAGATTTATTTGGTGATGCATAATATGATGGGCCCTTGCTGCCGTGATGGAGATCATGTCATCTTGTTTTGGAAACCGTTCAATGATCTAACATAAGTGAAAGATCGATGGATGATATAATAGGCTTGGCTTGCTTTATATTCACTACTCTAAATGGTGCCATAATTTTAAATTTAATTAACATACTCTAAAACCTAACAAAACCAAGTTGTAGCTCGTTAAATTGGAGAAGTGAAAGGTCAATACCAACACTGAGGAAGAGTTTGGAGGAGTGAAAACAAGGTCAATACCAGTGTTGAGGAAGAGTTTGGAGTTAAAAAAAGGTCAATACCAGCGCTGACGAAGAGTTTGGAGGAGTGAAAACAAGGTCAATACCAACGCCGAGGAAGAGTATGGAGTGAAAACAAGGTCAATACCAGTGCTGAGGAAGAGTATGGAGGAGTGAAAACAAGGTCAATACCAACACCGAGGAAGAGTTTGGAGTTAAAACAAGGTCAATACCAGTGCTGACGAAGATTTTGGAGGAGTGAAAACAAATTCAATACCAGTGCCAAGGAAGAGTATGGAGGAGAGAAAAAAAGGTCAATACCAACGTAGAGAAAGAGTATGGAGGAGTGAAAACAAGGTCAATACCAATGCTGAGGACAAGGTTGAGGGCACTCAGGGAAAATCGATGACTAAGGGACAATGAGTACTGTAAGTTTGGAACCCCAATTCTCTTTAACCTACAATTTTCATTTCTAGTTTCCAAAGATATTCTCGTACATTGGCACCCCCATTCTTGTAAAATGGTATAAGATAAGACAAAAAAAATAAAATAGCATAGTCTTTCACATTTTTATCGACCGACCTTAGGTCTTGGAAAAAATCCCATAATCTACCCACATCTTGGTTGTTGGTGGGAACATGTTATTCTTTGTTGTACGACCTACCTCAAATCTTATATCCACAAAGTTGCTAAAAACATAAAACAATAAGAAAAAATTCAAAGGTACAACTAAAAAAGGGTTATTTCCTTTTGGCCTCATCCACCTCTTATATTTCAACATAGCATGGAATTATGCTTACATAACATAAAATCAAACAAATGGAATTTTATAGGGGCAAAGGAGCCCAAGTATATGCTAGGCTAAGCTAGATCTAATGAATGGAAATAGAGTCATATAGTTCTTCTTTAATACCTCCACCACAAACATATGCAAGGAAAGGTATCCTCCCTTCTTGGTAGTGATAACCTCCTCCACACACAACCCTTAAAAATTATGAATAGAGGAATATAATCTTTGAAGAAATCAAATTTGATTCTCTCCTACCTGATGCAATTATTCATTTTATCCTTACAAAAAATTATAGTGATTATTAGAGGCACATAGACCAATTCTTCATAATAGAAGAATTTGATCATACTTTTCCAATGATGGCATTATGAGAAAACCTTATGTTAAATGAATAATTCCTAGCGAAGTTTTTTAAATCATGTCCAACTGTATAAGAGAAGAGTGCTGCTATGTCTACTTGGATACCATGGAGAAAGGCTCTTTGGGCTCTTTCATCAATCAAGGTATTGTTAAATTTTAACACCTAAAAGTGAGAATGAAGAATCTTTCCTAGGATGGTGGCCAATTATGCTTATCAACACCTTGATTACAAAATCCTTGACAATATCATTGCCATCACAATTAAACCTATTGCTTGAGATATAGTCATACAGGTAAACAAATTGGATTTCTTGATAGTAGATACATTCTAGACAATTCAATCCTTGCATCGAAGATTATTGAATGGGCCCAACAAACTACTCATGATGCCCTTACAATTAAGTGAAAAGTTTGACAAGGCATATGATTGCATCAAATGTCCTTTCATTCAAAAATGATGCCATGCCAAGACTTTCAAATGAAGGTATTTTTTATTTTAAATATTTCATGTCCAAAATGCTTTATAAAAGGAACCTTTGCATGAAGGACCTTCAAATGAAGACCTTAATTCAAAGGTCCTTCATTAGAAGATCCTTCATATGAAGGTTCCTTTAATGCCATCCCATTATAGCTCTTAGATTTGTTAGAGATATATTTTTTTCATAGTAGAGATTGAACCATCAAATAGTGTCACCATGACTCTACCAAGATATCCATCAAATTGATAAACCCTGACTTAACAACCACAAATTCACAAGAAAATTGTCCCTGTCAGCCATAGGGCATCAATTCAATGTCAAGTTTCTTGATTTAATAGACCCCTAAATGCAATGAACCTCTATCATACCATGATGCACACCAATCCACTGATTTACAGTTCCAAGACAGTGGGTGGATTGGTGGATGTCATTTCTATTTAGCCCTCAAACCCTTACATAGGCACAACAGGGCAGTCCTTGTATTTGATTGTTTTCTCCCACAAAATAGTGATTGAGCACTCCAAAACAGATGCAAATGAAAGGGAACACATATATTTATCTAAACCAATGATCTCAGAGCATTTCAAGCTTGTATGGATCTATACAACACAAAATAACTTCAAAAATATAGTAAAAACACAGAAAATTGCTTCAAGAACGTGGTATTTGATATGAAATTTTGGTACCAACTCCTCAAAAAATTGCAATGGGATGGGAATATAGTAAGATAGAAGTGGGATAAGAAATGAATCATTTGAATCATCAAACCAATATGCAAAGATGAAAGAAAGTGCTAAATTTTCACTATGAACATTGTGTTGTGTGTGGATTTGGTTTCAAAGCTCTGTTTTTATTTTATTTTAGTGGTCTCTATAATTTAACTTTTGTGGATAATAGGTTAGTGGAAAATTTGACAGCTCTAAAGGGTTTAGAGGCTTGATTGAGAAAGATACACAGATATTTGGATCTTTTTGTTGATGGGAGGCTTCCACTTAACCTTGAAATTTTGTACCATCTACAGGTATGCAAAAATTTCTCTACTTACATTCATTCAACTTACTATAATATAATATCTAACAAAAATATAATTTTCATTATACTTAGATAGATTTTCATGACCTATTCCAAAGAACATGTTTTAGAATAGGCAAGAAGGATGCTGGCAAGGGTTAAGGAATTTGGCTTTACACCTGACAATTGCATAGTTTACTTCATTCATCTAGAATATTGCATTACAATTGTTGGAATCATATCCTATAATTACAGAACTAGTAAAATTAAAATATGTAAGTTTCAAATATGGCATTACATATATTTCTATGAATTTTTGAAAGAAAATATCAAAATGGAGAAGTATTAAAAAAATAATCTACATAATTTCTAAGAGATCAGAGAATTTTTTTGTAGAGTTATCTTAAATATATTTAAGACAAAAATAACTTATAGAGATTCAAGCAGAATATTGGTAGTCTAAAATCACCAGTCAACACATCTTAGTAGTATCTCAATTCAAGAGAACTAGGTCCACTATCAATTTAGTATAACTTAATGTTAATTGGGTATGATTTTATTTGTTTAAAACCAATTTAGATTCATTTTCTGCTCACACTACTTTTATTTACATTTATGTTTTGCTAATATCCATTTTCCTTTACATTCATATTCTTGAATTGTTCTATACATATTGTGTTTATAATAATTTTTTCCTTAGATCAATTCATAAGATTATTTTGTTCTAATAGGGTTGACTGGTTGCTTGTTTCTTTTTGATTGTCAAGAAGTCATCAATATACACTTGGTTTTCCCACCTTCTCTTGCCTCGTGGCCAGAGAGTTTTTGTAGAAGGCATCAAAGTAAGCTTCAAGATTGGAAATGGCAATGAGTACAGGGTCAGTGTAAATTAATGCTAATTGGGTATGATTTTATTTGTTCAAGACCAATTTAGATTCATTTTCTGCTCACACTACTTTTATTTACATTTATGTTTTGCTAATATCCATTTTCATTTACATTCATATTCTTGAATTCTTCTATACATATTGTGTTTACAATAATGTTTTCCTTAGATCAATTCATAAGATTATTCTATTCTAATAGGGTTGACTAGTTGCTTGTTTCTTTTTGATTGTCAAGAAGTCGTCAATATACACTTGGTTTTCACACCTTCTCTTGCCTCGTGGCTAGAGAGTTTATGCAGAAGGCATCAAAGTAACCTTCAATATTGGAAATGGAAATGAGTACAAGGTCAGTATAACTTAATGATAATTGGGTATGATTTTATTCGTTCAAGACCAATTTAGATTCATTTTCTGCTCACACTACTTTTATTTACATTTATGTTTTGATAATATCCATTTTCCTTTACATTCATATTCTTGAATTCTTCTATACATATTGTGTTTAAGATAATGTTTTCCTTAGATCAATTCATAAGATTATTCTGTTCTAATAGGGTTGACTGGTTGCTTGTTTCTTTTTGATTGTCAGGAAGTCGTCAATATACACTTGGTTTTCCTGCCTTCTCTTGCATCGTGGCCAGAGAGTTTTTGTAGAAGGCATCAAACTAACCTTCAAGATTGGAAATGGAAATGAGTACAAGGTCAGTATAACTTAATGCTAATTAGGTATGACTTTATTTGTTCAAGACCAATTTAGATTCATTTTCTTCTTACACTACTTTTATTTACATTTATGTTTTGCTAATATCCATTTTCCTTTACATTCATATTCTTGAATTCTTCTATACATATTGTGTTTAAAATAATGTTTTCCTTAGATCAATTCATAAGATTATTCTATTCTAATAGGGTTGACTGGTTGCTTGTTTTTTTTTGATTATCAGGAAGTCGTCAATATACACTTGGTTTTCTCGCCTTCTCTTGCCTCGTGGCCAGAGAGTTTCTGCAGAAGGCATCAACGTAACCTTCAAGATTGGCAATGGCAATGAGTACAAGTTCAATATAACTTAATGCTAATTGGGTATGATTTTATTTGTTCAAGACCAATTTAGATTCATTTTTTTCTCACACTACTTTTATTTACATTTATGTTTTGCTAATATCCTTTTTCCTTTACATTCATATTCCTCTATATATATTGTGTTTACAATAATGTTTTCCTTAGATAAATTCATAAGATTATTTTGTTCTAATAGGGTTGACTGATTGCTTTTTCTCACCAAATTGCTCATTTTCCACAAAATTAGATTTTAGTGTGTAGTTTAATATTCACTAGTTTGATTTTTTATTTTTTTGCAAAATTAGAATCTAGTTCGTAGGTTGTGCTTGTTGTCCATGACAATCCCCTTGATCTCATGACTCATCATAGGTTTTATATTTTACTCCAATTGTTGATCAAAATCAAATGTGGCCATCATAATATCATCCATAGCCTCCATATTCTACAATTATTCATTGCTAATTTCTCATACATAGTAACCAAATAATGCAGACCTAGAGCTTGGATTGCAGATGTATGCAAAAAATGATAAATCCTTGCCTCTGTAAGCCTAATTAAACACAACAAATGACATGCTGTTTGATATTTTAAAGAGTCATATGACTATCCTTTTTCTACCTTGTAAACACTTACTCAATGCATACAATAATTTATTGAAATGAAAAGTTGAATGACCTCTTAACTCTTGACACTAATGTCATTACAATTGTCAAAACAAGGTTAATCATATTGTGATCTAAATTTTCATAATGAAGTCTTCCAATCTGTCCTTTATATTTGAGTATTGATGACAATCCATCTTGTCTTTTACTAACCCTTTTAAATGCTCATGGTCTTGGCACATCAAATTTCTCTCTTTGATTGACCTGTCCTTATGTCCTATCATTATCCCTATGGATGCACTTTGGAGCCTCCTACTACTTTTAAATATCGCCCAGAGTCACCCCGATAAGTATTTCGATCCATTTTTATCTTCATTGACAAGAGATCATGTATCGCTAGGATATTATACAATTTCCCTGATGTGGTGAGTCTCCCTGATGGTTATTCTTTCGATCTCAAGTATATCGCCAAGATTCCTATCGATGTAATCTTATCGATGTCACATAGTGGGTCGGGTAGACATTCATAACTTGCTTCGATGGTATAGGTCTTGCCGATATGCTTCCCTCGTGCTTCATTGATGAGACAAGATCAATATCTTGCCAATGAAACTTTATTGTTGAGACCATAGGCTAGTCCTCCCGATATATCTTCTTAGGAAATTATAATCATTGTAACATTCTTGATCTTCCACCGATATGCCTACATTTGAACGAATAGTTTTTTTAAAAAAAAATTGCATTGTTCCATCGAAATTCTGACGAACCTCCAAAAGTGTCTGATGAATTTGCAATACACCCAACAAACTTTCATCTTAATGACTTGCCTATTTCATCATGAGTTCAAGAAACTATTATCATTTTTTTGATCTGAAATATGTCGCCAAGACTTCTACATATTTAATCTTATCGACGTGACATAGCGGGTCGGGTAGACATTCATAACTTACTCCGATGGTATATATCTTCATCACTGAGACCACAGGCCAGTCCTTTCGATATATCTTCTTGGGAAATTTTGATTGTGGTAACAGTCTTGATCTCTCACCGATATTTTCAACATGTCGAACCTTTTGTCATAATGGCGACAAACTTTTGTTGTTAATTCGACGATTCATAAAAGGTATGCTGCTTGTTTTCTGGCTATTGTTCATTGCTAGATCGATGAAATGGCTGTCACGGTTTCGATGAACATTTTTCGTTGATCCGACACTTTTGCAAAGGTATGCTACTTGTGTTCTGGCTACTTTTCATCGCTCGATCGATGAAGTCTCCATCATGGTTCTGACAAACGGGCATCGTGAGTTCGATGTTTAAAATTTCATCTGAATATTGACGAAAATTGAGCGACAAGAGTGATTTTTGTGATTCGTCGGTATATCGACAAAAGATCATCGAAATTCCAACAAACTGTCATCGAAAATTGGAGTCAAATTTAGTAGTGTATCCATCCCCATTTTTTACATTCATTATACTCAAGAAATATTGAGACCCCTATGCATACATCAACTCAAATCTATATGATACACATATACACACAAATCTCTACAAAGTATATACATCCTTATACCATATACATAAGAAATATTTGTAATGTGTATATTGTGTGAAACCATTTTTGTATATACAATTGTAGGTGTAATACAATGCATAATGCATAGTTTAAAATAAAACACACAATCTCACATGGGTACACAATCCACATTTTTTTGTTTTAAAATTAAATTATTATTTTTTAAAATAATTCATCCCTAGTCACATGTATGATGATGAGCTTTGTTCCTAATCTCATGGTCTATTCACCCCTTGTCACATCTAGTCATGGGGGACTTAAACCCAGTCCCTACCATTTTTGTAAACCACTTGAATAGACCCTAGTCACATGGGTGACTAAGAGCTAGGTAAAAGGGGATAAGCACCTAGTCCCCTCCTATGAGATTTTTTTAAAACAATGCTTATAAATTTTGCAAAAATAATTTGATTTTTGACTTTATATAGGTATTAGAAAGTTGGTTCTGAGAAAAATGCAAAAAAATTGGCCATTTTTCAAATCATGTACAATTAATCAAGTACAAAATTTCAAAGTGAGTATTTCATTTTAAATATTCAAATGAACATAAATTTTACATATAAAATTGTAATTTGATGCTTTTTTAAAGTTTATTAGAATTTCATGAACAATCTAATGGTGCATTCTATTCTTCAATCTAAAGTATTATGCTTTATGATTTTAGCTAATATTTAATGCATCATCCTTCCTTTTCCAAAGACTAAAAACATAAAAACCATCCTTTTTGCAAGCCAAAGAACAAAAACCATAAAAAATTCCTTATTTTTAATTATAGAGGGACCTTGATAACTTGTTCCTTTTAAAACAACCATTGCATTTATATCCAAATTGAGAAAATATTTTAAATCTTCCATAAATAGATTCCATTTCTTTTGAGGAAGGTGGTTTTTCATAGTTGTAATCATCAAAAGTGGATGTATACTAATATCATTTGTACTACTAGTATTTTTAAAATTAGACATTTGTGGATATTCCATTGAAGATTGTGTATATGAAATTGCAACTTCTTGTGATTCTTTGGGCGTAGATGGCATGAGATTTTATAGTCTCCATGAAATTAGGTGTAAAATCTAACGAGCGCTAATGAATTAGTCATGGGCGAGTCACAATCATCATTATCTTTATCATTGAATGACATAGGCTCAATTTTTGAGGATGAAATAAATGTATTAAAAGGTTTTCCATGTCCCATTTTGGCTTGTAAACAACTTTTGGATTTCATATCAAATTTCATTGTCTAAACCATGCTATTATATGTATACTTCATTATTTTGTGAAGGGTGGAAGGAAATCCTCCCATAGCATGAATCCATGGTCTTCCAAGGAGAATATTATATGAGAGAATATTCAACATGACATGGATAAGGGTAGGTAAAACTACGAGACCTACCTTAATAGGTAATGTGATTGTTCTCAATGGTTTCCTACCAACATCATCAAAACCAAAAATAGATAAAGCATCAGGTTGAATGAGAGATTTATCCACACCAAGCTTATTTAAAAGATCAATGCTACAAACATTAAGAACCGACCCATTATCAATAAGAGTACACCTAAACCCAATTTTATTAATGACCAAAAATATCATTAAGGCATAATATTACTTTTGAGTTTCAATGGGGGTTAATTCACTTTGATGGAAGACAATGTCTAAATTTTGTGAATTCATACCCTCAAGAAAGGATGCTACATCATTTGGTTTAGCATAAGGTGGCACAAAAATCTTTTTTAAAGCCTCCTCAAGCATGTTATGGTAGTCAGGTGAGGTTTGAATAAAATACCACGATGAAATATTTGTTAGAGTAGCATGAAGCTACTCAACAAGACCAAACTCCTTACCATTATATTGAGGCAAACAAGTTGCAAGAGGGAGAATAGGCTATAGGAATGGGATTGACGATGAAATGACCAATATTTTCTTTGCTTGTTTATTATTTCTTGTGTTTTATATGTGAGAAATTACATGGTAATAATGTTAGTGAAGGAGATAATATTGTCTAACAACCTAGAAGGAGATCCAATATTCCTTGGACTTGGTTCTTTTGTTGTCTTAACAATTGATTCGATTTAAGGTGAATTTAATTGATTTAGTTAAATATGAAACCTAATATGAAAATACACTTTATTCACACTAACAAAACAAAAAATCAACAAACTGAAGACACATCTGAGAAGGGGAGAATTTTGTGCACCTTTATTATAAATTTGAAGCCAAACTGGGAGGTCAAGGGTGTTGGTGCCCTTGACTAAGAAGTATGAATCAAGATCTAGAAATTCCTAGCATGAAACATACAAGTCTACACTTTGTTCTTTGCTTTGAAGTTTATCATCTTTGAATATGAACCTGCAAATTCATAGAAAAGAGGAGGAAAGGGGTGGCTATATAGAGTTTTTCCTTTATGAAATACATATTTTGGTATTTCTACCTCCATAAATAGCTAATTTATTGGATAATAAATATGTTTTCTCCTAACCTTAAGTGTGTTTAAGGCTATAATAGGATAAAAATGATTAAAACCTTACTCAAATGTGTTAGAGAAGGATACTTAAATGAAACAAGCAAGATCAACCCAAGAGAAAGTCAACTACCCTAGGGAAAACCAAATGCACAAATACCTTACTTTGGGTAGTAAGGAGATCAAATTTTTAAGATGAGAACACTCTAAAAACAAGTCATTAGGTACTTGAAATAAGCCAAAGTTATCTCAAAAACCTAGATTCCATCATGTCCTTCCATTAGCATCAAAATCCAATCATTGTGCTAGCTTGATTAATTTTAAATTTTTCCTTGTAAATTTGTAAAAATAGATGTATTTTGGTAGAGATTTTTTGATCTTGTTGGAATATTGTTGGTGTTGTCATTGATGTCAACCTCCAGTATATTTAGGGATATTTTTGGAAGATTGTTGGTGTTTTCATTGTGATCAACCTCCAGTATAGTTGGGGAGATTGTTGGTTGTGTTGTCATTGGTGTCAAGTGTGGATGTGTTGTGGTTTTATATCACATTAATGTCAACCCACAGTGTGGAGATTGTTGGTGTTGCAGATGTTGTAATATGTTGAGAAGGTGTGTGTGGTGTTGCTGATGTAACTAGTTCACGTGGTTTCCAAGTGATTTTGAGAAAATTTGAATAAAAGAGTGTGTAATGTGCTAGAGGTGCGTTTAGTGTTGTGCTCTTCATTTATTCATGTCTGAAGATATGCTTATGCATTTTGGACGTTATGATCAGAGGTGCTATATCAAGAGTTTTAGGTTTTGGATCGTGTGATAGTGGAAGATGTGTTTAACAGTATATCTACCTATGTAGAAGGTTGTTTGGGAGAAATATAATTGCTCCGTATTTCTCTGAATTGTTGTTTCTTGTCTTGTGGATTTGGTAACATACTCATATTGTCTGTAACATCCTTCCCTTGAAGTTTCTGGTGTTTAGTTGTTCTGCAAGTCTAGATTCATAAGTTAAGTTTTGTGGCATATGTCTGGTTGCACATAATGATGGTGTTCTTAGTTACAGGTGGTTGTGGCAGTGTTTCATAATATTTTGATGATGTTGGAATATTTTTGGATGTTTCATGAAGTGTTTCTTTGTGGTCTGCATGTTTTCAGACTTAAGGAGAAGCGCGTATGTGGTCACTTGTTGGTTTTAGTGTAGGTTTAGCTAACCTGGGTGCTAGCACTAATTGTGGAGATTTTTTGTTGATTTTGAAAGTGTGGTGAAGCATGTCAATGTAGATTTGGGTCCTAGTTAACCATTGGCATGGTATTCCTTCACTTTTTTCCACCATGGAAGTGTTTGGTGCTGACCTATTTAGTGGATGTACATTTGAGGTGTATACATTTCATTGTGATCGACATGGAAAAGGTTTTTTAGGTTGTGGTTGGTGTTAATGTAAGATGGATTTTTGGAGATGTGTTTGGTGTGAGTAAGAAATATGTGAGATGCAAATGTGATCAAGTGTGGTGATCTGAGTGTGAGATTAATGCATATGAATCTGGATGTAGTGAGAAGAAGGTGTCTACATTTTCAGTGTGCTTGAAGTTGTTGGAGGAAGTGAGGAAAAGGTTGTAGATGGTGTAAAGTTGTTGTGGTGGATTTCTCCTATTTCTTTGAGATAGTGAATCTCTTGTAATAGTATTCTTCTATTCTTCTTTCTTCTGGGTAGTGAGACCTTAACAACGAGCCACCAATAGTGAGCCTTTCTTCTTTTCTGAGTAGTGAGTCCTTGGAAGTGAGCCTAATTGTAATTTTATGTTTCTATTCATATATATGTGAGCTAATCCTCATCATATTTTTCCTTTCTTAGGGTTTTCCATGTAAAATATAGTGTTCTATTGTGTTTGCATTGCTATTTCATATGTTTACATTCTTCTATTGCTTAAAGAAGGTTTACATGTTGATAAGGGTTTGAAAGTTAATGAGGGATTGAGTGTTTCAATGTACAATAGATTCACCCGCTCTTCCCAGTTGTCCTATGCATCTAATAGTATTATGGTTGCTTCTCTTTGATTTGAGATAATAATTCTTATATTTATAGTGGAACATAGGAATCAATTAAAGTGTTGGTGAACTCATTTATTTTAATTTTTTATTACTTTACCACTAAGAACTAAATTCGAATTCACATCTCCAAATTTAGAGATTGAAATAAATAGGGAATAAAATCTATCAATAAAAACACCTGAAATAGGGCACCAGTGCCCTTGTCTAGCCCTTTTTCACCCATTCAATTCACAAGTTTAGGGTCTACTTAATCAAGACTCATTCAAAAGATGAACACTTTCTAGGGTTAATTTGATGAAATATAATCAATAAGACACTTTTTAAGGTATCATTGACATGTTCTCTTGGGTTGATAGGTAAGGTCAAGGCTAGGGAATGTCT
Organism: Sequoiadendron giganteum; assembly: GCA_007115665.2. NCBI lineage: Eukaryota > Viridiplantae > Streptophyta > Pinopsida > Cupressales > Cupressaceae > Sequoiadendron > Sequoiadendron giganteum. Next base: position 494,101,380 of record CM021106.1, read on the forward strand.
CTAAAATTTATTAATAGAGTGGAAACTAAAGTGAGTTCCAAATAAATCATGAAATTGTACTTTCACCTTTAGGGAGTACAATTGTTTACGTTACATTTAGCCCACACTTTAGCAACCATGTGACGCTATGCACAAATGCAAGTGAATGTACTAAAAGTAAATCACATAATAAAAGGATACCCAAAAGGATATTGTTGAGGATGTAGAACATTCACTCGGTAAGATAATGAAGCTCGTAGTGTAGTAACCTATAAACCGCAACATTATGAACCCCATCCTACCAAATTAATTTTTTAGAAATCCAAATTCATCTTTCACATACAAATGAATTTGTTAGTCTAAAACTTCTAAGGAAAATTAAATTTGAGGCTAGATGTATGCCCCCCAATTTTTTGCTTTCTTTATGAATGGAGAAATAGGGTAGTCATCTCACCACACCAAACTGATTAGGGTTTTTATGAAAATGTCTCTAATAGGGTCATAGGAACATAACACCAAGGACCAAAAATCATATGATGTGAACGGGGATGGAACCAAGCCTCCCAACATAATAGATGACACATAAATCAGATTTCACAATCCCAAGTTATGTTGATTCAAAGATAATATGGCATGAATGATATATTACCTCATTTTCCTATAAGTTATAACTTTTTTACCTTTTTTCCATTCATTTTGACCTTTACAATTTGAGAACATTGTGATCTAAGACAAGAAATAATAGGAGCACAAATACCACAATGACGACCATATTATGCACCAAGGCTTGAGGCCTTGAGGGATCACGTCACTTGAGGGGTGGAGATACAAGAGGTAAGTCGTGTTTTCACTTTCCATGTAGTTAGGAGCTCAATTTGTACTATTTTTAATGATTTTTGAACAAATGGGGCACCCTTGACCAAGTTTGGTGATTTAGACCTACAAGGGAACCCTTTTCCAACAATGGCACCATAGTCTTGCATGGGTGCCCTAGTCCAACTAAGGCATTCTTGACTAGGCACAAATTCTTAGAACTTGTAGTTTGTTACTTTATGTTGATTTTCCATTTGATCCATGAACTAATGATAGAATATTTTTTGAATGATAGGTATGACCAAATATGCAAGAGAACTCAAGGGGTCACCTATATAGTCTTTTGCATGACCAAACCTATTTATTTTCATAGTTGAGAAGATTCATTTACGAGAGGTTGGTTTACTCTACATTTTCAACATGCCCACCATAGGATACCATGATGCTATGTTGATGACACTCATGGAGTGATGGGATGCATTTGCCTCCACCTTCTACCTACCAACAAGATAGACGATAGTTACAATGGAGGATGCATATTTCATCCTTCAATTACCCATCCAAGGTAGGATCATGAGCCATGGGGAGGGGAAGACCTTAGATGAGATCCTAACTGACTAATTTTATTTAATAAGTCATCATATGCTAGAGGATGTAAAGGGTCAAATATTATTGTGGTGGATACTGTATGGAGATGTTGAGATTCCTGCCATTCTTCAGATTATGATCGCAACCATATCACTAGTGGTTTCACTAGATGAACAATAAAATCACCTACATAAGGGCGTCATACACACTATATGGGTGATGGAGGAGCAAAATATTATGTTTTCTTGGGGGCGAATCATGCTAGTGCACATGTACTATGATCTTAGACAATATGCAAATTATGATTCATAGAGCCTTATGACATGCACCTTTCTCCAAGTCTAGGCATTTGATAAAATCACTTGCACATGGCTCACATGATATCTCATAGAGGTAGTATGGATGTATCCTTCAGATAATTCTTACCCTTTGAAGAGGTTGTGGAAACATGATGATTTATATATTGGTGTATTAATTTTGATCAATTGGATGATATAGACATGATTTGGAGACCTTATAAGGCTCTACATCCTTGGATAGGCTTGTCACAGTAGATTTCCAAGATGCAACACAATGAATTACTTATTCACCCTCAAGGATGAAATGTATTATGATCAAGTGACTAGAAAATTTGGTCACCCTCAAGAAATTCCCATCCCTCAACTAACCCGTCTTAAGTTTACTCGTAGTGGCACCAGTCCACAAGACATAGCTCATCTTACCATTGTGGATGTAACTGAGTGACTTCAATGATGAGGAGTGAGACATACATCTAATTTTTGATGTAGATGAAGCTGGATCATGCATTGCATACACTAGGTCATGGGATACTACACATCCAGATCCCATATTTCATGTAGACCATCCTACTGATGATCTCAATCCATGACCATGACATCAAAATGACTACAAGGAGGAGGAAAAAGATGATAATGGATATGCAAGTAGATAGGATGAGGAGGAGGAGAATCAACTGATCACAACAACAAGAGGAGATCTAGAGGAGTAGGAGGAGACTGATGATTGCCATGAGGAGAGACCTAGATCTTAACCTTATGCATCATGAGAATACCCTAATAAACCAAAGAGATATATCATATACAAGCATGTGGAAATAGTGAGGGAAAAAATACCATGCCCTTGGCCTCATGAGGGAGCCTAGACAACCACATTCGTCACATGCATGGATCCCCATAGGTGGGTTGGTGATCTACGTGATATGATATAATTTTCAATTTTTTCTTTATAGTATACTAGAGGTGGTACTTAATTTTGGTTTATGCTTTATATGATGGTACCTGGCATTATTCTATGTTTTTATTTTTGCAATTCATATTTTAGATTGGATTGAATTTATGGGTCAACTTATTGCTAAGATGATTCTTGATGTGAAACTAAGTCAACTAGTGTGGGCCAATTATAGGCCATAATATACTATAGGTCACCACACAAAGGTTTTTGAGCCCATAACATGATTGAGAGAAATATACTAAGAGCTCAGGGAGAGAGATTGAGTTCCCACTAATGATCATGTATTGATGATCCTCTATGAAAATCTACATAGGGTGCAAGTTGAGAGAGATTGACTTCAACAACAGTATACAATAGGACTTGAGGCTAATGCATAGATTAGAACTAAACTCAAGGTTGTACTAGCACAAAGTGGCTCTAGGAGCTACTCGTGATCTACAGTCTCTTGTCGACCACCACGTATAGGCCCTAAGGAGTCTAGTAGCCATAGGCCTACAAGATGATGATATGATTTTGTATGCTACACCACATTTTTTAGCATGGTGACATGAGAATTGTATATGAACATTATGATATATACATGAGAATTTTTATTTGTTAAGTATGTGCTTACAAAATTCTTTTGTAATTACATATGATCTCATTTTATAATATGAACTACATTTGTTTGATTAAATGATAATTTTAATGAGCATGTGTAGTGTAGAAAAAAGTATCTCTTTTTCACACTTAATTTGGGAATGAATAATTAATAATAAAATGGACTTAATGGTGCCTTATTTAGGGTTTTATAAAGTGTATCTTTACACTTTCACACTAATCTAGGGCTTTATTAATTAGGTGAGGTTAATTTTACCTTAATTGGCCCCTTTAATTCAAATCCAAGCCCAATTAATTGCATTTTTCAAGCGATAAGACCGAAAAATCTTAAATAATATTATACAACACTTAATTTTACAAGGAATGTTTCCTAGGCTAGTGACCTAGGGCGAATGGGTCGTCACTAGGTCTTAAGACCCCCTTTTTGCATATCAATCCATATTTATTGAAGTGTGTCCTAGTTAAGTATGCTAGGACCCATTCGCCTTATGGAAAATGGGTCCTCACTTAACACAAGGACCCCCCTTGGTATATGTTTTTGGTAGTATTTTAATGATTTCAAATCCTAGATCTGATGTCAACTTGTGTTATTTGAATTTTGGGAATTAAGAGTAAGATAAGTATAAATATAAGGTTATTTCACATAGTTTCACCTAGCAATTTTCATCTAAGAAATCCTAAAGAGAAAATTCAAGTTATCTTAAGAGCATTCAAGCAAGCATTTTACAAGAGAATTCAGGAGCATTCAAGAAGGCATTCAAGGGCGGATTATTAAAGTTTATTGCAAAAATAAAGGATCGATTTCATCATGTCAAAGTCATGCATGTTGTTGAGCTAATGTGATGATGTAGCATTGGTGATCAAATTCAAGTGTTCAAAGCCATTCTTATGTCAAGTCCATGATCAAGATCTACTCTCATTAAGGCCATTTCATGCTAAGTTTCAGATTTGCAATCCAAGGTTCAATTGAGGATTGGTGAGTTGTGGCATTATATTGTTCATTTATCTTTCCTTTTATGCATTGTTTCAATTCAAGGTTTAATTACCAAAATGGGGTTTGACCAATGAAAACCCCTTTTCTCTAACAAAACAAAAAATTTCTTCTCCTTTAATGTGTGATTGCAAGTTTTAGGTTGAAGATCAATTGGAGAATTTTTTTTGCAAAAGTTGTCACCTTTCTTGCAAAATAATGGAAAGTCTTCTACATAATTTATTTATGATTTTCGAGAGTTGAACACCTAGGATCTGGGAATATAGACATTGAAGAACATAACCTAGAAACTAATTTTCTAGAACCCTAGTAGGGACCCATTCGCCACTGCCCGAATGAGTCCTCAATGAGGCTCGAAAATGCACTTTTTACAACATGTATACAACATTTGACCCTCTTAAAACCCGAATTTTGATTGGTATATCAATTAGGTTTGTTTTCTGATATTCATCTATGCATAATTGAATGAAATAACTAGTGAAAAGAGAGGTTAACCATCTTGATCACATTTTTGGGGATCGCCCCCCCTTTTCCTTATTTTCCTTTATTTCAATTTGGTGAACCCGATTTCTTGAGCATTGTAGTTTTTTGATTTTGGAGTCTCTTTTCATCTTAGATTAGATCTTGCATTCATTTGCATTGAATTAGATCTCATTTATGGTGTCTAAGTTTGCATTCAAATTTGTATCTCATCTAGGGTTTTTAGGATTGCATTGTTTGCATCTAAAAAGTACAAAAAACATCAACCATCTTGCATATCATTTAGATCATATAAAATTGCATTTGAAAATTGAAACAAAAATTTCATATCAAACTAGGTCTTTTAGGTCATCATTTTATCATATTTTCAACTTGTATTTCACATTGCATTTACAAAAAATTAAACCTGAAACTTACTGTAGCAGACTTGAACCTAAAAATCATTTAAAAAGCTTGAAAATATATAAAAATCAATTTAAAAACCCTAATCTAGGACCCATTCACCCTAGGGTGAATGAGTTCTTGATCAAGTCTTGATTTGCATTTCTGGAAATTAAAATATTCAGTTTTGTGCTTCTATTTGCTGCTTTCAGATTTTTGTTATAGTTTCTTGATTTTTTGTTTCATTCATTTCATTAGATCTAGCTTAATTTGGAACATTTAGTGCATTGTGTGATTTAAAAATTACATTTACAAGATTCCATTTTCAGATTATTGCATAGTGTAATAAGAAAATTACCTTGTTTAGAATTTGAAAATTCTATTTACACATTTCATTCTAGGTCATTGCATTGCATTTTAGTTTCTTTCCATTTTTAGTTTGTGAAATATTGCATGAGATTTACAACTTGGTGTCATGTTAGCAATACTATTGTGAGACGTAGTTGAAGACTCATGTCATCCCATGATATACTATTCGCCATGGATCTTGGATTTTTTAGCTCTCTTCCTAATAGTGTTGATAATCAACCCCGTATGGATCATAGTATGCATACCTCATTTCCCATGACTTCAATTCCTACAACCAATGTGCCTAATGTTAACAACACCATCCCTACTATGACTAGTTGTACTCAAGCTTTGGGGTGTACCCAAATCCAAGGTGGAACTTCAATTCCTCCTACAATAACCATTTCAATCCCTACATACACTAGTACTCAAATTACCACAAAAATCCAACCTACTAGAAATGTGAACACTTCCTTAGGTATTTCCACAGGGAATCCTTCTAGGTTTGTTCATTCAATAACAATATCTCCTCAACCATCCTCCCTCACAAATTTACAATTCACTTGCCCTTTACATACATACACCACTCCACCTTATTCCTCTCCACCTTACACTAATAAAAATGATGTTGTCCTGATTCGATTGGTGGAGTTTCCTCCAATAGAGGGGAGCTCCCTCCTTTTGAGGTGGAGTTGGAGTTGGCTTCCTGGTTTGATTGGAAAAGTTTCCTCCAATGGTATGTTGTGCTCTCCAACCCCCCTACTGAGGTGGGGTTGTTGGAGTTGATGGTGTTTTCTCTTAGGGGTTTGATGGTGTCCTACACCATTAAGTAGGTTATCTTTCTTGCCTCAATGGTGTCTTTCAAGAGCAGCTGGTTTGTTGATGCCTGGCAGGGGCATGTGGTTTCTTTGTGTATCTAAGGGTTTCTGGTCCCAGTTAAAACCAGGCTATAAAAGGGTTTCAGGCCCTTGCTTGTTTGTATGATGCAACCTATGTAGTCATGTTTATCTTCTAGAGGTTGTTGTTGGGCTGCTGTTTGTATGTGATTTATCTTATTTGCAACTTGTTTTTCTTTGTTAGGTTGATGGTTCCTTTTAAAACCGTTATGTACTAGGTTTTGGGTCCCATCAAACCTATTTTAACCCTAATAAAAAACAATGATATTGTCCTTAACACACTTTTGAAAAGCATGTCATCCCTCAACCAACAAGCTGCAATCCTAAATCAAAAGAACAATGGTCAACCTTCACAATACATCAAATCCAACTCGATATCCCTAGAGATATTGAGAACAAAAATGCCACAAGGTATAAAAGTTCCTAGATTTGAGAAATATGTTGGGAAAGGAGATCTTTTTAGCCATGTGTAGTCATTTCATCTTTGAAGATAAGCTCTTGGCTAAAATATTCCCTAGATCATTGAAGGATACTGCTTTAGAGTGGTTTTTCTCTTTACCAGACAATTGAATAAACTCATTCAATGATCTTATTGATGAATTTTACAACCACTTCCACATTCACATGGGTACCAAGATGACCCTAGCTGATTTAATGACATGCAAACAAAAGGATGATGAGAAAGTGATTGATTTCATAGCGAGATATCAAATGCTTTATTCATAAATAAAAATTAAGATTCCTGATGTTGACCTTCAATGAATGTTTATTACCAACTTAAAAAATTTTCCAAAACAAGCTTGAGATATTGAAATTCCCATCCTTCACACAATTATGTACAACCCTTCGTGATTATGAAAATTCAGGTTATGGTTGTGATGTGAAAAATCCTTTTAGTTGTCTTGAAAAGTTTGAATGCGCAACTCAAAATAGTTACCAACCTTTCATGAAGAAAAATAGGGTTTTTTTACAACTTAATTCCCCTCAACCAAATAAACAAGATGATAAACATGTGGCTGCTATAAAGATGACAAATCATTTTTCCTTTGGGGACAAGAATGGAAAATTTACCCCTCTACCTAATATCCTTCATAATATCATGTTGCAGCTTCTGGAAAATAATATGCTTTCCTTACCTCCTATTAGAGCTCCCGATCCTAATAAACAATTACTTGTAGGATATAGACTAAATTCTTATTTCCATTACCACTAAAAAAATGGACATGATACAAAATACGGTAAGCATCTTAAACATCTTGTGCAAGACCTCATTGATTCTAATCATCTTCTAATTGGAGGTGTGAACGATCAAGGTAATAAGTTTGTAGCTCCTCCTAACCAAAACTTACAAATCTTTACAAATCCCATGTCGAAACTCACTATTTCATTTGTCAAAGATAGTGAAACAAAAAATGATGTGATGAATGTTGACATAGATGAAAACATAAAAGATGAAAATATAGATGAATCAACTGAAATAATAGCATTTATCAAAGCTAAACCTTGTAAGGGATCAACCAAAATACCTCTTGATATGGCTTTCACACAAAAATATATACTAAAACATGCACCTGATGGTCCTCTCGACATAGCTAAAAGAATCAATGACAAGCCTACTAATGAGATATTAATTGATCCCGTATGTGGAGAGAACGTGATAATTGAAGAATTTCTATTTTTGCATGAAATATTTCAAGATACATATTATAAATCAAAAGCATGGATCAAAACACATAATGGTTTTTCTTGTCTTACAATGGAATCGATAGATCTCTCCTTAAAATTTGGAATGAAAACATTAAATGTCTCATTCACTATCATCCCATCATCAAACCAATTTCATGTGAAGTTAGGCTATCTGTGGCTTTGCTCCATGAATGTCATCTTGTTAGTTGTGCATAAATGTTTAAAGTTTCCCTTTGGCAATGGAATCTTTACTGTGCATCATAGTGGCTTTAATCTTTTGTCTTCCCAAGGGAAATTTTCATTGGATTTATTTTGTCTTGAGCCTATTGAGCCTATTAGACCTCATGAGGATTAATTTTTCAAATCATATCAAAATTTTAAGGAAAAATGCATAGCAGAATTATCCCTTAGGAATAATCCTCAACCCATGATTGAGCCACCTATCCTTGATGAACCAATGATTGAACAAAAATCCCTTCTAAATATCTAAGAGCAACCTATGACAAATCCTCCAACCATTTCCTATAAGAGACCACAAGATAACCAAACCAATCTCATTGTGCCTCCTAAAATTATTATTTTTTATAAAGATAAAGAGAAAGTGGTTGAACAACCTCTTGTATTTCCTTCCATTCCTCCCCTAAGGAAAGAAAAGAAACCTATGATTGACAAACCCACTCGTACACGAACACAAATTGATAACAGATTGAAACAAAATCGAAATGCTAGAAACTGCAGGTGTAGACGTTGTGCTATTGCTCATATATTACAAGCTAAAGAAGAAAAGAGAAACATAGAAAATTAAAATTTGAACTTATCTGAAGCAACACATGATGACTATATACCCTTTCCATGACATAAACAAGAACCCTCCATGGAAATTATCATTCGACCTCCTATTGCGATTAATCTAGATGATGACATTGACATTGCTAAGATTGATGAACAAGTGCATAATGAGTTGAATTCATTGATTTCCTCTTCTATGAGCTTAAATGACAAATCTCCTAAAAAGAGTGCTGAACTTGGTTCATTTCCTAGTACAACACTTGATGTTGTCCCTTTGGCTAGTTGTCTGCCTTCCGTATACACTGACCAAGATTGGGATGCAAACAACCTGCTATAGGTTGACTCACATGTGTCTCATTAGTCCTTTGCATTTTTTTTATTTTCATGTTTCTTTATGTGATTGCATGTGTGTTGGTAGAGATTTTGAAATTTAGATATATTCTAGCTGGCTCCATGCATTTTTATCACCTTTCGCTCTTGGCTTGATGGTGTTAGTTTAAGGTTTTGCGGGCTAATACCTTTGTTCCAATTTTTTTTGTCTTAAACCCTTGCGTTATATTTCTATGTTGACCTGCTCTACTAGGTTGTCGGTTGTCTTAGTTACAACCTTAGTATTTTTCCCTATTATCTATACCGGCCCTTCTCCTAAACCCATCGGTCATCGGGTGTCTTTTACAATTTTATATCTTTCAAAGTTGGGCTAAAATATTTCATCATTTAAAGACTTAAATTCTAATTCTTTAATTATTTTTTATGAAAGGGTTGTAGCCCATTAACCTAGTCGAGACCCCTTTTTATGACTAACTCTATGTACACATGCATAAAATTTGTTTCGTTAGATGAAAGGACTGAATGCCCAACTTTGCACACATGCCACACAAAAAATAAAATATGCCTTTCTAAAGAGTCACCCGGTATGCACAATTCCACCACATGTCTTCCATCAGACATGGGACCCAGTACCCACTATCAAGATTGACCTCATATGGCTAAGAATCAATGGCTCTAAAGTACCATCCGGTTCAATCTGGGTCGTAGTGTGCGTGTCGCGCAGGGTTTTAAATATTGTTATGTAACGTGTTACATGGTCTGCGTGATGGTGACACGTGGACTATGCTGGCAACGTGAAGAGGTTTAGGGGGACCCGTGGGTGGTGGATGTGGATTTTCAACTTGGTTGAGCACCATTGGCTAGTAGATTTGGCATGCGACAACAAGGAGATTTCAAACATCATTGAATCAATCTGAGTCATTCAAAGAACCACCTCATCAATGAATTGATGACTCACATTCAAAGAAAAGAATCAGGCATGTGATAGCTATTCGTGATTTGTGAGGAGTGAGCATTAATAAAATATAATCCACAAAGGATATCAATTTGATCTCCTTACATGTGAAGAACTATTTCCTTGTAATTATTAAGAATGATATACAGATTTCCATGTACCTAGGAAATTAGCGATGGTGAAGTGGACGCCAACAAATGATCACTCACTCACTCATATTTTTATTGAGCATTGATGATCATTATTATCCATTTTCTCAATAAATGTGGTTGAAGGCTCGTCTTTTTCACCATTGCAATTAGGAGTCTAAATTTTTTGTGCTTGTGCAGTAAGTGGTGATTTCTCTTGTGAAAGTTCGTAAGATCATATATATGTGGAGGATGGATAAGCCAACTGCTTCCCTACCATCAGTGCGAAGGTTTGCAAGGTTTAATGTGAAAATGTCTCATGATGGTGTTCCAATGAACAAGTGGAGAATTCTTGAAGGCACTTCAATCTTGGAGAAATAATGCAAGAAGCATACTTGTGGTGAGGAGCATGTCTCAGTTGTTGCCAGATGCATCTCTTAGCTGAGAGGCTAGGCTGCAACTGCAACAGAAATGGTGGATGTCAAAGAAAAGAAGCCTGCAGATTTCAAGCAAGGATAAAGAGTGAAGATAATGTATGGTTGGGGCACTTTGTGAAGGAATAATTTTCCTATCAATGTTTCAGACAACTCTCTTGATAGTGATATGGAAATTGACTATGGTTATGGCTGTTATCTTATGGCCTTAACTAGATTGGCTGGTGTGAATGAGGAGGTGCTCATTGTTTCCCCAATTTCTATGAAAGCACCATTTGGACATACTGATTCTGTGGTTAAGAAGAATAAGGATGAGGAAGAAGGAGTATTTTTTTCTTCTCCTACTATTGTGAAGATGCGAAGTGGGCACATAAACTATGGTTTTGGTGCTAGTATTTGTTTTGGATAATGGAAATGGTGTCTTGGTTTTAAAATTTTGTTGCAATGATGATAATGAAGGTTCTTGTCAGTTGGTTTCAAAGGGTTTGCATTGGTGAACGTGAAAACAAAGACTCAATGATATTTTACAACGGTTGTGGTGGTGTTGACTGGTTTTGATGGCTGTTTCAAGTTTTGATTCCCTTGTTTGGTAAATGATTACATCTAACCATCTAGGAATTTTTTGAAATGCAAATGATTTTTTTCTGAAATGTAATTGTAATGAGCCCGATGCTTGTTGCTCCCTTAGTCTATAAAAGGGATTTCAAGGCTCATTACAAAGGGTCAATTTTTTTTAAGTTTACAAAGGTCTAGGTGAATTCAAGTGTAGGAACAAGTATAATGCAGAGCACTTGATGAAGTTGCTAGTAAATTGTCTTGGGTATAAGTCATACACAAGCTAGTCTTAAATAGTTTTACATAAATTATGGATATCAAAACAAATCTATAAAAAGAAACATGTACTCTCTTGTGTACAATTTTTGTAGATTATGAATGAAAGTATAAAATATTTTTTCATTTGTCTTCAATAGTTTAATTGAATGTATGGCTCTATTCCATGGTTTACCTCAAAGAGTTAATTAAATGCTTGAAGATAGCTGTAGATCTGTAAGAACTTGCATGGGATTTGGGTAAGAAGTGATGCTTTAAATATTGTGAGATTTTGTAGTGTACGATATTACAAGGGTAGTCCATCTATTTCAAAATTAAATGATTTGTGTATTACTGAGTATTTCATATATGACTCCATTTACCTAATTGATGAGGAACTGGCCTGTTTTTCAAGGGTTCGTGTAATTAATGAATTGATGATATGCCTAGCCATAAGTTAAGAATCTAAAAAATACTTATCAAAATTTGATTAATTCTAAGTTATAATTCTCATACACACCCGTGTTCCTAGTGAATGGATAGTTATTTACCTAAAGACTGGCCAAATATTTGTAGATGTTCATTTGCTTGCAATATGAACCTATCTATGCAGAAGTGTTCTCCATTTAAATAAATGAGAATGAACATAAATAAGGAAATACCCTCCTAGGTCCCACAGAGCATGAAGTGCAAGAGTGAGGACCTCAATAATCTTTACTCATTGTGTTTTCTACTAACATATGAATTTATTGAATAAAAGGATTGGAATCCCTTTAAATAATTCCAAGGTTTCGCTAGAAAAAACACCAACAAAAATGGTGACTCCGCTGGGGAATAATTTTGTATCTCTAGTTGCAAATTGTAATATCACAAAGTCAAGCATTTGGTGGATCTGAACATTTTTGTTCAGATGTTGAAAAGTTCCTGAACCTGGACAAGGTTTTGTTGTAGCAAAATTTAAAGAATTTATGAGTGTCTCATCATCATGGAGAAAACCAAAAACATGATTTACTCTTGAAAGAATTTCATATTTATTTAAAGTTTAATCCTCTATGAAAGAGGTGGCGACTTTGGCTTAAGAACCTGACAAACAATATGTAGACATTCTAGATTCATAAAAAATTGTGGTCACAAAAGAAATCAGTAGCTGCTACAAATTTCTAGGTATTCTCGTAAACATATTTCATGATTAAGCAAGGAGGTTATGAGAAATATCAAAAAATAGAAACGTACTTGGTTCCCAATTAAGTGAAGAAGCACTGATATAGGGGAATTCTAGTGAAGTTTTTTCATGTTTCTAGAATATACTGTTAAATTCATGAACTATAATAGAGAAGCATGGTATGTTTAAATCCTAAGAAAATAGATAGACAGTTTGCATTGTAAAAGCTTGAGAGCTTAGGTACAAAGAGAATTTGAATTACTCTTTGGACAAGGCTTGGAAAGTTTGCCTTGTGTATGATGTAAATATGAGTGCAGATAATGGATGTCTCAGTTGTACTAAAAGATACATTTATAGAAGTAATATTCATGTTATTGTACCATGAGATACCTAATTTGTTTATTCAATCATATGCAAGAGTTTGTTGATATGATGGGAGATTATGCTCGTTGAGTTTTGAATATGTTGTCATGAATCTATTTGTTCAATCTCTGAAAGGAGATGCAAGGGATTGGTTCTCTTTTCTACCAAAATCTTCTATACATTCCTAGTATGACTTTAAGCTAGCATTCATGGAACAATTTGGTGAGAGAGTAAACCCAAGTGTGGTGAGAATTTTTTTTATGGAAATCCATAAAGAGGAGGATGAGTTGGTCCCTTCTTTTAATCTCATATTTTGAAAGATCATAAGGGAAATCCCTGAGAATATACGACAAAATGATGTTGAATGTTTGGTTGTATATTTAGGTGCATTTGACAGAAAGATGAGTTACCTAATAAGGGATAAAGATCCCATAACACTATGCCAAGCATATCAAATTGCTATAGATATTGATTTTTTTTTGAAATATTCAATGATGAAAGGATGTTTGGCTGCTAATACTAGTCATCCTAGCACATCTTGTGCAAATATAATTAATAAATCAACCAATAGAGAATCATTCCAAGAGGATAAGGCTTCTGTTGTTCCATTTTTCCCATCACCACAATGTGCAGATCGTAGTGAGCCCCAAGTGAAGTATCCACAAGATCCAATTAAAGTTGATCGAGTCTCTTATGCTAAAATATTGTATGAAATAAAAAGACATAAAGGTGAATTACCTCATGACCTATTCCATAGGTTTTTGGATTACTTGTTCAAGGTACCATAAAATGTCAGGCTTAAGGAGTCAATGTGTATTGACTTGTTTCACGAAATATACCAATCAGAGCTAAGTATGCTGCCAAAGGAATTGAAACATGAAAGTCTAAGCCAAGTAGTTGAATGGATAAAATTGATAGAGGAAATTGGGAGTGATCATGCACAACATCAAATGCCCTTGAATAATAATGGTCATAGTCATGTTGAGAAAGAACAAGAAATAGTACTGTTCGTTACTTTTTCCAGTTAAGCTTTGAAACTCTCTAAGAGGTAGCCAACCTTTATGTTCAAGAATCACAAAATTTAGTGGCCAACTGATAGGTAAAGCTTCTTAGGGATTTACCCCTACTCTTTAGGCCGTGTGAGGCCAAGGAGGGTGTTCCTATTTGTGTTCATTTGATACCCATTGTCGCAAGAACACTTCAACACACAAATACATTCCTACCAACTTGTAGACATACAGGATTTATCAAAGGTTTGGCTGACCTTTACATAGATGACCACATATTTGCAAGGAATACATGAAATATGTTAGAATTGCATCTTAGAACGTATATAATTTGAATTAGTTAATGTTATGATCTTGAATTCACATGTAGGTGATTTTTATTTTAATTATTTAAAATAATTCCAAATGAACTAGCTAGTGCCTCATCAAATTGGGTAGGAGTCACATATAAAATATTTAGTCATACATAAAATTTAACCCTGATATCAGTGAACGAATCTCACAATGCATTACATCATAAGACTTCACAGTATTCAAATCAATACTCCTTATCAGATCCTTAACACATTACCATAGACCTACAATCCCTTTTCAAGCATTTGATTAACTCATTAAGTTAAGGCAAGAAATAGAATCATACATTCAACTGAACTATTGAAGACAAATGAAAAAATCCTTGATAATTTCAGTCATGATCTTTCACAATACATAGGAGAGTAATTGCCTTAAATTTTTAGATTTCTTTCAATATCAGTAATTGCATAAGACCCATTAAGACTATCTCATATACATAGCCTACCCAAGACAATTTACCAGTTAACTCATCCTAAATTCTGCATTATATGCATTCAGTATATACCACCTAGACCTTCAGGTTTCAAAAATAGATCTCTTTTATAGAACAAGAGAGCGACAAGCTTCAGGCCCAATTGCAATTACATTTCATTCAAATTTTAATTTCAAAATAAATTTCATCTTCATTTCAAAATTCCCACACAATTGGATGTAATCATTCAGTGAACAAGGGAATCAAAATTTTGTAACAACCTACGTTATTAGTTAGTGTCACCATACCCACAACAAAATTCCACCAAGGCTTTGTACATCACACCCGAGAAGAAACAACAACAACACCAGAACAAAATTGGAGAACCCATATAACCATATCAATACCCAGAACCCAGAGCAGTACCACGACCATGATACAGACGAACGCTTCATTTTTTCACCTTAGTAGGAGATGAAAACACTACCTTATCTTCATAAAAAACCCTCCTAGCACCACAAATAGAAACAACACATGGTTCCACTATGGTATTTGGAGATACTGCAAGGACCTCTTCATCTTCATCAGCCAATTCAGTCAGAGCTGCGAGGTAACTGTGATAATCAGAATCGATCTCAGAACCATCACCACCAGAGCTGCTAGAGACATCAATGGGTGAATTTTGTTGCTCTAGAGAGCCTTGAATGTACCTTAGTTTGGCCTTTGATCCTCCACCAATCTCCACAAACCTCTTTTCCTTTCCACAACTCGTCACCTCAGCTCTTACAACTTGATCGTTAAGTCAAGAACTACACCGAGTAACACCCGGGAGGAACCCCATGTCCTCTTCCTTGGATCCAAGAGCGCCCAAAATGGTGTTATGTTCATGTTGTTGTGCATCCTTGTGAGATCTTTGCGTGTCCATTCTTGCAAACCTACGCAGCGGAAAAATATAAGCAATTGGCTTGCTCATCTCACACACAAACCCAAAATCTTTGCAAAAGAAACAACCACTCAATGTAGAAGCACAAAGGAATTTAGTCCCTTAATCACTATGATGAAAATGAATAACGATCAAGTATTTATCGAACACATTGATGAAGTGATTATCAATTTTCCAACTACAGCTTGAGTGAGCAAATGATTATTTGTTGACGCCAATTTCACCATTGTTAATTTCTAGGTTCATGGAAATCGGCGTACTATTCATAATGATTTCCAGGAGATAACCACTCACAAGCATGGAGATTAGGTTGATGTCCATCAAAAATATTGCACCATTAATGTTTTCCATCAACAAAACTCAAACAACCATCACATGGCTAGTTCAACATTTTGAATTTGGGTCGTTGATGCATCAGTGAGTTGGCATGTTGAACGACTCAGATTGGGTCAAACATATTTGAAAATTCCATGTTGTCACATGGCAGGCCCATCAACCAATGATACACTCCCCAGTCAGAATACACACAAGTCATTCGCAAGCCCTAACCAACCTCCTCATTCTACCAAGCGAGTCCATGTGTCACCCATTCGTACATCTCACAATATATTTATGAATATTATTTTAATTGTGCGTGGTCGATGAGGAATGACCTTGATTAATCTTTATCATTACATGAGGGTTGTAGATTAGAAAATCCTTTATTAAACTACATGTGAACAAGGATTGGGCCCCACGACCGTAAATGACATGTGGCAATATCTTGCGCACCTTGCCATTCATTTGTGACATTATCGAAAGTCCTTTCAAGGCCAGCAAGAAATGGTCAGGATCAAATCCATCAATCTGACGATCAACAAATCTTCACATGCAATAATTGTTATTCATAAAAAGGGGACCGACTAGGCAGGCATGCACCACCCTTAAGGCATAACACTTATGAGCAAGTCTAAGGATACGAACATTTATAAACCCAAAATTAAGTAAGGATTAAAATTAAGTCCCAACATGGAAGAGACCGATGGGCTAGGTAAAGGGGGCCGGTAAAGACAATGGGAATGATGCCATAAGTGATGAATAGGATGACCGATGACTTGGTACAATAGGTCAACATGAAAATATAATGTAAGGGTTCAACATATGTGAAAATTTCAACAAGGGTGACAAACCCCTAAACCCTAACATATGACCACTAAGCACAAGGGTGACATTCTGACAAAATTTCTTACAGAACCAACCAAAATTTGAAAGCTCTACTAGTGGCTCTAGCTCGGGGATACATACCCTTGGTGGGTATGGCAAAAATCTAGATCTCTGGGGAGTAGATGAAGTGTCGAATCCATTGGGAATCCTAGAACCATTTCATTATGCTACACTGGAACTCATTCTTCAAACCTCATTTGGTGGCCCCAAGCCCCCAAAAATGAAGCACCAATATTTACCCCTGTCAAAAACAAAGTTCTCTATTATTTGTAGTAGGCCAAGTCTGAAAACACTGCCACTAAGTGCCCACAAACCAGCTCAGTTATTGACATGTCCCACTATATCACCGTGCTTTCCAATTTCACCAACAATTCTATCAATTTGCAACATGCAATTAGACACTAACTGAAATTCATAATCATTGTAACATTTCACTTTGCCTAGCTCAATTTCATGTTCCACTAGGTGGTCAGTCACATGAGCTAAGAAATAAAAGCCTTCATAGTCCATTTGATCTTTGACATCACATATTTTGATATTAAAAAAAAAATTAATTTTCAAATCAAATCGAAAACTCTCATAAATAACTTGTTGAGTGTCATGCAAATCATCTTCAAACATGCCAAAGATAATAGATACATATTCTAGAACATCCCTATATTGATCACTGCAACATGGGCACATTTTTTGACATTTCAATTCATGTACATCAAAACACACCTTGGTATCATATAAATGGGGATCATATGCATCATTAACATTCAAGAAATGAGCAAATGGATTCATATCAAATTCACTAACATGTTCTAACTCATTCTTCACATCATTAGTCAGCTCAATAGAAAATACCTCAAGGGTAAGTTCAAGCAATTTAACATCAACAGGGGTAGCATAGAAACACCAATGTGCGTTGGTAACCTCATGTGTAATATCAATTGATAGATGTGCTGATCCAAAAGTGAAAGACTCCATGTTGGCTAAAGTCTCCTCACTAGCAATATAACTAGGATCTTCATTTTCTTTCACATAAAATTCCTTCTCAGGGGATAAAAACATGTCCATATTCAGACAAGGAACATCAAACAAGAAGAAACTATACTCATATTCATACTGACCAAAATGAGATTCATCATTATTTTCATTTCTTGGCTACTCTACAAATAGATCAAGAACTTCTATAGTATCAAAACAATTTGAAGCTTTATTGTCATATGAATCAACAAGCTCTTCAGTGTTATCACTGGGTAATAATGTTGACTCAAGATCCATACATTTTCCACAATGCACTGCTTGATCATTCCAAAATGAACCCCCTATTTCATCTTCATGTACAACATCATCCTCTTCATGTATCACAAACATTTACACCTCTGCCTCACATAGACAATCATGAGAAGCAGGGGAAACAACACATTCATCAACATGTTTATCATACTAAGTATTGTGCTCAAGATCAACATACTAAACATACATATTATTATCTTTGAATTCCTCATCACTGACGCAATCATCATGCTCCATTGATGGAAAACCTGAACTACATTCTCAATATTCACCACATGCAATTTGTTCCTTCACTTGTGGATAAGTGACATCATGAGCATCTATATTATTGCATTCTTCAAGTAAGGAATATGGTTCCATATCATCCTCAGAATGAATGCTTGTGGTCGCACTTTTAGGATCATAATCACTGGTTTGTAATGAAATATCAGCAACACATGCATTATAATCGTTGATCACAACATGACATGGAATAGCATTTTGTATCTCATTCACTTGTCCGTTATCTAAAATATCACAAGAAAAAAATTCCTGCATATTTACTTTTTTATCATTCCATGTATCCTTTTCTTCATCATTATTGTGTTGTTCAACATGTGTTGTTTGTGAGTTGACTACAATTCACATCATTTGACATATTCTTTTCACTTGTTTGCATTTTTATTTGATTCTTTTCAAGAGGAAAACAAATGTCTCTCTTTTGAGAATCTACATCTTGTGCATAACCACATTTGGTTGATTCTACATTCTTTATCCAATTAGGTACTTGGTCAAAACTATGGGGCTTCAATTCTTTTGGCAAGGTACTCAGCCCAGATTCATAAATATCACAAAAAAAATCAATGCACATAGAATCCTCCAGTCTGAAATCTTTGGGGATTTCTATGAAAGCATCCAAAAATCTGAAAAACAGTTTATGTGGTGATTCCCCCTTGTGCCTCTTCATTTCATACACTTCTTGCACAAAAGACTTTTGATCAACATTGCTCAAATTTTGTTGATGCTCAACTTGGAGCTCACTATGATCCTCATACTGTGACGATGGAGAAATCATAACAATAGGAGCATTTTCATCTTGAGAATCATTTCCATTATCCGATCCTTGAATTCTATTTGTATATGGTGTGCTGGAATAACCAACACTTCAATCCAAATACCCTTTCATCATTGAGTACTTCAAATTGTTCTCAATATCCATAGCAGATTGATATGCCCGATGTAATGTTGCAGGTCTTTATCCCTTAACAGGTAGCTCATTTTTTTACCAAATGTACCTAAGTACACGAACAAACATTCAACATCATTTGGTCTCATACTCTCTGGAATTTCCCTTATTGCCTTTGTAAATCAAAGATTGAAGATAGTGACCAACTGATCTTCTTTTCTATGGATTTCCATAAAGTCTTTTCTTACCACACTTGGATTTACCCTTTAACCAAAATTTTCAACAAAGTTTTTCATAAACTGATTCCATGAAGCTATAAAACTTTCCGGTAAATATGAGAACCAATACCTAGCATCATCCTTCAAAGATTGAACAAAAAATTTCATGACAACATCCTGATGATTTACCTCATAATCCCCCACTACATCCATGAATGTTTGAAATTTTTTTGAGGTTGATTTTGAAAATTTGTCTTGTGAATTTTGGCAAACCTTTCCTAAAATTTTTAGGGATCATTTTTGGGAAACCTTTAATACCATTGAAAACCAATGGCATATACCTTTCAATCATAGAATCCCTTTGAGGACTTGGTGAATATTGTTTGCCCTGCATACTTTTACTTGTTATTTCACAGGATAAACCTCTTATATCCATATCCAATCATTATCAACTTCATACATGGTTGTCAATTGCATCATTTACTAATTCAAACATGATTCTAAAAATTAGTTTGAATCACTACGCCTTAAAGCTTTCTCAGTGGCATAATTCAAAAATAAGCATACTTCTTAGATCATTACAAATATTATAAATCAGAAGTATGAAAAGAACTACTATTATTCCATGTCTTAATGCAATTTCATCTAATAGGGAGCCATTTATCATCTCAGGTCTTGGAGATTTCTCATAAAATTCTTTCAAACATAATAATGCTTTCTTTAAATTTATGAGAATACCTAAAAAATTTACAACAGTTGTTAACCTTTCTTCCTGACTACAAATTCTGCAAATGTAAAAAGCTTCTTCAAAATTCAATTGGTTCTTTAGACAAAGTTACCACCTCTTTGCATAGAGGAATAAAATTCAAGCAGCATGAAGTTCCTTCAAGAATAAATCTCGTTCTGGGTCTTCTTCAACAACGGAATCACTCATAAATTTTTTTAAATTTTTTTGCAACAAGACCTTTTCCAGGTCCAAAACTTTTAAACATCTGAACCAAATGTTCAGATTCACCAAATGTTGACTTTGTGATACTACCATATGCACTTGGGTTTCCTTATTCTTTAAATTTCTCAGAAGTTCTCCCCAATAGAGTCGCCATTGTGTTGGTTACTTTTTCCAGCTAAGCTTTGAAACTCTCTAAGAGGTAGCGAACCTCTATGTTCAAGAATCAAAAATGTTAGTGGCCAACTGAAAGGTAAAGCTTCTCAGGGCTTTACCCCTACTCTTTAGGTTGTGTGAGGCCAATGAGGGTGTTCCTATTTGTGTTCATTTGATACCCATTTTCACAAGAACACTTTGACACACAAATACATTCCTACCAACTTCCAGACATACATGATTTATCAAAGGTTTGGCCAACCTTTACATAGATGACCACATATTTGTAAGGAATACAAAAAATATGTTAGAATTGCATCTCAAAACATATAGAATTTGAATTAGGCAATGTTCTGATCTTGAATCCACATGTAGGTGCTTTCTAATTTTAATTATTTAAAATAATTCCAAATGAACTAGCCAGTGCCTCATCAAATTGGGAAGGAGTCACATATAAAATATTTAGTCATACATAAAATTTAACCCTAATATTAGTGAACAACTCTCACAATGCATTACATCATAAGACTTCATAGTATTCAAAGCAATACTCCTTATCAGATCCTTAACACATTACCACATACCTACAATCCCTTTTCAAGAATTTGATTAACTCATTAAGTTAAGGCAAGAAATAGAATCATACATTCAACTGAACTATTGAAGGCAAATGAAACAATCCTTGATAATTTCATTCATGATCTGTCACAATACATAGGAGAGTAATTTCCTTAAATTTTTAGATTTCTTTCGATATCAGTAATTACATAAGACCCATTAAGACTATCTCATATACATAACCTACCCAAGACAATTTACCAACTAACTCATCCTAAATTTTGCATTATATGCATTCAGTAAATACCACCTAGACCTTGAAAATTCAGAAATCCAACCACTACAATGATCCTGGAGATCTCTTTTATAGAACAAGAGAGCGACAAGCTTTGGGCCCAATTGCAATTACATTTTATTCAAATTTTCATTTCAAAATAAATTTCATTTGTATTTCAAAATTCCCACACAATTGGATGTAATCATTCGGTGAACAAGGGAGTCAAAATTTTGCAACAACCTACATTTTTAGTTAGTGTCGCCATAATAGGAACAAAGTTTTGCCAAAGATTTTTTGTTTACGTCCACATCACACCCAAGAAGGAAAAACAATAGCACCAAAACAAAATTGGAGAACCCAGATAACCATATCAATACCCAGAACCCGGAGCAGTACCACGACCATGATACAGACGATCGCTTCGTGTTTTCACCTCAGTAGGAGACAAAAACACCACCTTATCTTCATCAAAACCCCTCCCAACACCACAGCCAAAAACAAAACATAGTGCCACCATGGTATTTGGAGATATCATGAGGACCTCTTCATCTTCATCAACCAATTCAGTCAGAGCTATGAGGTAACTACGATAATCAGAATCGGTCTTAGAACCATTACCACCAAAGCTGCCAGAGACATCAATGGGTGAATTCTATTTCCCTAGAGGGCCTTGACTGTACCTTAATTTTTCCTTCAATCCTCCACCAAGCTCCACAAACTTATTTTCTTTTCCATGGCTTGTCACCTCAGCTCTTGCAACTTGAACCTTAAGCAGAGAACTGCATGGAGTAGCACCTAGGAGGGATCCCATGTCCTCTTCCTTGGATCCAAGAGCACCCAAAATGGTGTTTTGTTTGTGTTGTTGCACCTCCTTATGAGTTCTTTGTATGTGCATTCTTGCAGACCTACGCACTGGCGAAATAGAAGCAATTCGCGTGCTCATCTCACACACAAACCCAAAATATTTGGAAAAGAAACAACCACTCAATGCAGAAGCACAAAGGAATTCAGACCCTTAATCGCTATGATGCAAATGAATTACCAACAATCACTTATCGAACACATTGATGAAGTGATTATCAATTTTCTAACTACAACATGAGTGAGCAAATGATTATTTACTAACATCAATTTCACCATTGTTAATTTCCAGGTTCATAGAAATTGGTGTACTATTCATCATGATTGCCAGGAGATAACTTCTCACATGCATGGAGATCAGGTTGATATCCATTGAAAATATTGTACCATTAATTTCTGCCATCAACATAACTCAAACAACCATCACATGGTTGGTTCAACATTTTGAATTTGGGTCGTTGATGCATCAACGAGTTGGCATGTCGAACGACTTAGATTGGGTCAAACATATTTGAAAATTCCATGTTGTCACATGGGAGGCCCATTGGCCAATGATACACTTCCCAGTCAAAATAGACACAAGTCATTCACGGGCCCCAACCAACCTCCTCATTCCACCAAGTGAGTCCATGTGTCACTTGTTCACACACCTCACAACATATTTAAGACTATTATTTTAATCATGCATGATCGACGAGGAACGACCATGATTAATCTTTATCATCACGTGAGGGCCGTAGATTAGAAAATCCTTTATTAAACTGCAAGTGAACAAGGACTCGGCCCCATGACTGTAAATGACATGTGGCAACATCTAGCACACCTCACCATTCATTTGTGATGTCATCGAAAGTCCTTGCGAGGCCAACGAGAAATGGTTAGGATCAACTCCATTGATCTCGCGATTAGAAAATCTGCAAATGCAACAATTGTTATTCATAAAAAGGGGACCGACTAGGTAGACACACTAAGTCATTTGACTGCAAAATATGAAAAAATTCTCCAACGAAAGATGTATCATCAGATACCTATGATATTTAATGTGAAATTTCATTTTTTTTAAAAAGTTATGCTCGACATTCATCGAAATTTTGACGATCTTGATTTTTCATCGATATTCAACACGTAAAGTCAAATTGTGGTCAACATATGGTTAGTGGGCCATTTATCAGAGTTTTGATGAATGCTTTTTTAATAAATAAAAGTGAGCTCAACAATTTATCTATTCTCGCAAAAGTGTTTTGCTATACTTGCGTCAATTTGTGGAGAACTAAGGATGATTTTCTTGGAAAAAATCAAAAAAAATTCAAGAAGATATCGCTAGGTTGAGGGTAGTCATTGTATTTTTCCAGAATTCATTTGTGAAGTCAGATTTTTTCCAGGTTTGAAAATAATATTTTAAAGCAACATCTCATCAGATTTCATTTTTAGACTTGTGCATTTTTTAGAATTTCATTTCCAGATTTTGTTGTGCAAGTTCAATATTATGATTTTAGGAGTCTAACGGTTGAAAATCATAGTAAAATCAGAATTTAATAAGTTATGGAATTAGTATTTTAAAGTTTTTTTGGGGGTTTAGGGTTCACACTATCTTCTCTTTTACAGGGGTGGTTGCATGCCAATTTTTTTTGGTGCAAAATATCAGAATTATTAGATTTTGTTACCTGTCTATTATTAAAAATTATTGGAGTGTGAGTTTGATATTTTTTGAGGATCTAAATATTCAAGCTTGGTAAAGAAAATTTATGTCAGATAATATTAGTCCAGAAAAAAATCAAGAGACACTTGCTAGATTGTAGGCTAGATTGAAAAGAAAGGGTGATGGGAAATGTTATTGGCCTTTCAATAATTGTAAGGGCTTAAAGACGAGAAGACTTTTAATCACAACAACTGAAAAACATTGTATGCAACATGGTCACATTGAAGGGGGGCATGATTATTATCCATTGGTAAGTTGTTCATTATATGTATTTATATTGATTGAATTTGTAAATGTTTATATCATTTTAACATTTTTTATGTATATAAAAAATCACTTGATCATGATCATGGTTTATTTGTGTTGATCATTATTAGAAAGGTGGGGCACCCTAGGGAACATGATATGGATTATCACGACCCGAAGAATGTGGTTTTGCAAGCGGAGGAACATGGAGCTGTGACTATCGAAGATGAAGTTAATGATCCTATGGAAGAAGATGATCATGCGCTAGAAAACATAGTTGAAGATGATGGTACAAATACTTTGATCCATGACACATTTAGTGGCACAACTGATCATGATGATCGAGATGACTTTGATGATGTTCATGGTTTAATTTTACTTGAGAAGGCATACATGCCCCTTTATGAAGGCTCCCAAACAACTCTTCTCTTTGATGTATTGTTGCTGGTGAACTTGAAGGTTATGAATGGTTTATCCAACATAGCAATCTCACGGATGTTAAGGCATGTCATATATGTCATCTTTTTTCATCTATTTTAATTGTTGTTAGTTCATCACTAGTAAATAAAGGATGAAATATGTACCATTAATATTATTTATATTAACAAATTATTTTTTTGTTGTAGATTAATTTTTAAAGGCTTTGGTTAGACAAAGAGCACATCCTAAGGGTGCTATGGTGGAGGGATATATGGTATACTAGACCATGGTGTACATTACTAAATATCTTCCTAAGTTTGCAACAAAGATCCATGTAGATCGCATTTGGGATCCCAAATCCATTAACAAATTCGAAGGGGAGTACCTGATGGGGAAAGGTAGATTGAGGAAAGTGAGAGGTAATTATAACATGGTCATGGAGATTAATTAGAATACATTTTAAATTGCCTTCATTGCTTGAAATATGTTCAGTTAAAAATTGAAATCCTAATCTAACATAAATTGTATGAGTAAGAAATATGTTCAGTTAACAGATGTAAAAAATAAAATGGATGAACTAAAAGATAAAAATGTTAGACCAGTGCTTTGTTGGGTATATGGAGTCTAATGAAGATCTAAAAAAGTGTAATTTGTGATGGAAATAATTCAAACTATTTGGTAGAAAAATTTAGTTTATAACTTGTATAAATGTGCAAATAAATGATTGGAAAACTCTACTTGAGATTGAATGACAATCCTAGTTATGTGATTCTTCTTACTGATCCAATTAATACTCCCTAATTACTATGATTGATTAGAAGGATTTAGTATTTTCTTGAAAGAACCAAATAAACACATCACACAAATACAACAAATGTGTATTGATAAACTGAATATATTCTTGATATATCAATTTAAACAACATAAAAGTATCAAAATGGAGACAACCACATAACTGTATAACTTCAACAAATAGCTGATACCAAGATTAAGCTACAAATTCAGATATCTTTGTTAAATTCATCAAAATTCATACATGCATCTGAGTCTGTTTAGATGAAAACATCATTGAAAATTTATCTATTGTATCCTTATTTTATCCACCTATATCTATTTGACATTATAAAACATATATAAATACAACAAAACCATGAAAGGACACGTCCTTTCATAATTATTTTTGCTTAACAACAACAATAATAAACTAGAAATTAGGCTCGGTTTAGCCATAAATGGAATTTTGACAAATGATCCAAGTAATCCTATTGCTCATGTGTGTCAGCATCTCCTAGCACATTTCAGATTGCTATCTCCATCATCACTATCTTCTCAACCATCTCATAACCTTCATTTAGTAGAGAGTCTTTCTCTGTAGCCATTTCCAGAAGTTGTTGTAGCATTGACTTGCATTCATCAACCCATTTGACCTTTCCCTTCATTTGTCCTCCATCTTTAGATAGTGCTGGTAATCCCTTTTTTGTGGCTTCAGCCAATCCTTGTGCATCTCCTTGCATCTCTTCATGAAAGCTCCTGTTCTTTCTCATGATGTCATTAGCATTATTAATAACCTCATTATTAGGAACATCCCTCTCATTTATTTCTTGACACTTTTCTTGAATCTTGCCATCAATTCTTATATGTTCCTGTTCTGCAATATGGATTTCTGAACTTGTTCCCCAAATTTTGTTCAACAAGATCATCAAGTTGTCTTACCTTTTTCTAATTATTGCAGTAAGTGTGTCATCTTTTCCTTGAGAGTATGCACCAGACTCTTCCCACTTGTCCTTAGCTTAGGAGATCTCACCTTGAGTTAGTTGCTTAGTGGGTCCTAATGCAATTCCACTCATATCTTTCAAACGATCATTCTCTCTGAGTAATCTCTCATTGTTCATCTTATACATTTATTTCTCCTTAATTAACATATGCATCTGTGCCTTATTCAACTTGGAGACATTAATGTCAATATCTGCTATCGTTATCAGATCAAATTCTCCAACTTTTAATGTCATTACATGCCCAAAAGCTTTCTCTATATCAATCACAACAGATTTCTTGTGTGGTGGGTACAAAGCCCAAATCATGAGTGATCCCTCATTAGGATTATACTTGGATCCTGCGTATATCTCTATTACACCTTCAGGGTTGGGTTTGTATGTGGCACTATTATTCTTCAAAAAACTATTAAAAACTAAAGGAGAATTTAAATCCAGCCCAAGAAAAATCATGACACCTGCATTTTCTAGAAATTTTCTTCTCTTTTCAAGGGTCATGTTTTCCATTTTCTTTTCTACACTTAGTTTCAAATTACTCAATAGTTTCCCCTCATTATGTGGTGTTATATCTTCCACTAATTCTCTTGTTGATTTCCCCTTTTGATTGTACAAGAAAGCTTTAAATTCTCGAGTTTTGATAAATTCATCATCGAATACAAATGAATTGTATGTAATGTGTCTTGCATCTATAAGTGAATTATTTTCAACATCTATTTCCCTAGGAGGACATTTGTAAGCTTGAGTTCTTGCCCTAGAAATTTTATTAATTGTACTGTGGAGTGTTTCATCTCTAGATGTCTCTTCCTCTAAAAACAATGTTCCAACATCTGGCAACCTTCTATTATATTCTTTAACCACTCTTTCTACTTCTTTGTCCTCCAAATTCCTAACCAGATCATCATATTGATAGGGTACATTATCATACCCGCCCAAGTAAATGTTATCTCTTACAAAGTGGATATACCCCTCCAGATCAAATCCTTTATGTAGTGGACCTTTCCTCATATTGTATTGTAAAAAAATATTTAGAACCATATCATATCCATCCCTTGCTAACACAATAAAGTCACAAATACAAAGAGTGTTAGGAACAAATGCCTATTTTCCAAAAGAACTTAAGTTCATGAAATTTGAGTAATCTAACTGCCTAACAATCTCTAGGTAGGCAATCTTGTTAGGTACTATTCTGGGAAGGATAAAAGGTGCATCCTCAAACCCATATATCCTGATCATAGTTGCACCTTCCAAGCAATACCAATCCCCCCAATTATGATTGACAGGCCCATCAAAGTCCTTAGGTCTGAGAAACCTTTTTATTTCACCAGATAGTGAGTAATCACAAGGGTGATTATACAATTTATACAATGGCTTCACAAAATATTCTTCAAAATGCATAAAGCAAGAACTAGAAAATCTGTTTTCCCAAATGGTAGTCTAGAGTTGTACTGGTAATGATCTTCCTTCCTTATCAAAATTTGAAACTCTTAACCCTCCATGCCACAAATTTAGTTCTTGTCCATAGTACAATATCATATGCATAAAGATTGAATAGCACTTCAAATACAAAATAAGAGATCCATTTTTTATTGACATTAATCCTACATCAAGTTCTTTGGCAATATGTGAAGCATAGTCAAAAGGTCTAGAATTACGACATTGAAAATCTATTGCCACTACCATTGGCACAATTGACATGTACTCGGGGACCTCCATCCCTAATACTTGGCCTGTTGAAAAATATGTATACTTCAAGTATGGTTCAAACATGTCAACATGAAATGGAGGGCCATCACTATCTTCTAATGGAATTGATTTTCCATCCTTTTTGAATCTATGCAACGGTAACCTCCAACCCTTGTATATAGTATCCATTCTCCAAAACTCCCTTTCCAACTCCTCATTTACAATTTTTTCATCACATACCCCCTCTAGGTTAAAAACCTCACTGATTGTAGCCTCTGATATTTGTACAAAGGTTTTTCCTGATGGATCACAAATAGCTCTGAGCTTCGGGTCATAGTGAGCAACTTGCATGTTTACCAATTATGCATCTACAAACACGTTTGGGCAAACCAATTTCCCTAGGTTAAACTTCCAAGGTTTACACACTGGTTCATATCGATTCCTTTGATGGTAATGAAAGATGAATAACTCGTATCCCCTAATTGGAGTCTAGATATCACCTATGTGTTTGCACTTTCCTCCATTTTTCTACTTCTACCCTAAGCTGAGTGAAATGCCTAGCTTTAGGTCATGAACCAGGTAATTGGTCAATTAAGTCTTGGTTGAATTTCCTTTCCACTACCCCAGGCTCATTTTTATTTTCAATTTTTTTTTTGTTTTCCCTCTAGGGAGACTACTCTTTATAAATCATAGAATAGGAAATTCAATTGCAGACAACTTACCAATTTATTTGAAAATATTTGGATGTAAAATCCTCTAGCCCTTCATTCGCTCTCCTGTTGCTAATTCTACAAAATTTCCCTTCAATTACTCCTCTTCAAAAAAATTCTACTTCTTTGTGTGTTCGTGGCGCCATTAATGTTCCAGCTCTGAGCACGTATGAGTTTGCAATTTTTTTGAAATTCTCACTATCACATCAAGTGCTTTATATTGGCATGACATTTCAAACTTTGGGCGATCCTTTTTATTCGGGTTCAACCAACGTTCATTGAACACCTTGTTGATCGGGGAGACATTATGTCCTTTTCACCGATATCACATAATTCATCCTTCTGATCCATAATGCATAGATATCACCAAGAGTCGCCCCAATGAATCCTTTGACCCATTTCTGTTCTTTATCGATAAGAGACTATGTATTGCTAAGACACTCAATTGTTTCCTTGATGCTATGGGTCTCCTTGATGTTCATTCCTTCAATCTTAAGTATGTTGCCAAGACTCTTACCAATGTAATCCCATCGACATGACATGGAGAGTTAGGGGAACATTTTGAACTCACCCCAACAGCAGTTGTCTTGCTGATAGTATCTAATTTTGTTTTGTCAGTAAGACAAGATGGGTGTCTCACCAATGACATTTCATCAGTGAGAAAAATGTGCTCGAGTTGACGTAAGAACCTTACTCTGATAGTGTTTTGTCTTGTCGATGTGATTATTTATGCTTTATTGATGAGACATGACAAATCTTGTACTGATGGTATTTCATCGATAACACACATATGCTCGATATGACCTATTGATCTCTTCTCGATGATGCTCATATTACTGATGAACTTCTTCATCGGCAAGACCGTGAACTGTATCTTCTTGATACAGATCTTCATATGAAATCTGATTGGTGTGACATTCCTAACCTCTTTTCGATATGCTAGAAAATATGTATAAGAATATAATTCTTTATGAATCAGAGAGACCTACATCATCTCTTGCCGATATGGCTTATTTACTCAAATCCTTGGGCTTAGACATAATTCATGGTATCAAAAAGTTAAGGCTGATGTGATCATTGATAGTCATGTCATGCAAAGGATATTATATCAATTTTGTATTCAAAATATGGGCTCCTTTGGGAAACTTATGAGTATAAATCACTATAATTGTTTTAAAAATTTTATAGTTCCAATACAATGGGTCTTGGATACATATAGTTCAAAGGTTTCTTAGGAAAGATAATAAGATAATTGGTAGTGGGATGCTAGGTTTTCAGGTACATCAATTATAAATTAAGGTCGTATACCATGGTAAATAACTAATTATACACCGTTTGTGAACTACATTTGTACGTCACAAACAATCTTGATTAGATGACGGTATGGATTGAATGATGTCAATAATTTGGTTGCACATTAACATGGGAAGGTGTGGCTTTATTGGTTAAAGAAGCTCATCGTAATGGATATTCCAATGTTACACCAAGGGAAATTGATTTAGCATATGGTTTAAGAGATAAATAGGTACGTATAAATACATTAATCACCCATATTATTTAATTATTTTAAATTATATTTATGTATATATATGTTGAGTTTTTTTTCTTTGCATACATTCGACCAAGAATAAATATGTTTATCAATTGACAATGCAATAATTTTCACATGTTTGAAATATTGCAGGTGAAAGCCTTGTGGTGTAATGGTCATAAATTTTGAATCAAAAGGTTGGATGACATGAAGAAAACTTGTGATTTTGGGATAACTGCAGTCTTTCAGGTGACTAATGTTTCATCTAGAAGCGACATACATCCAAAAGTCTCAAAAAATTGATACTATGGGATTTTGGATGATATACTTGAGTGTGACTTTAAGTCCTTCAAATTAGTTATGTTTGTTGTCCAATGGTACAGACTACGATTGAATGAAAATGATCCTGAGAGAACTGTTATTGAACATGATAATGGATTTATCATGGTTAATACAAGGTAGATTGAGTGAGTTAGAAATGAGCCCTATGTAATTCCAAGCTAATGTGAGCAATTATTTTACTCAGAGGTTCCAAGTAAACCGGGTTGGTCATTTGTTGTTAGACATGATCTAAGAGGAAGGCCGATAAAGTATAATGTGGTGGAAGAAGAAGATACCGAAGAACTAGAAGATGATGTAGATGATGATCACGATAAATAGTTAGTTGATGATGTTCCGACAAAGATGTCAAAGAAGAGGAACTAGATCATGATGATGTAGGAGTTAATTCTCGTGAAGATGATATCCATGTGGATGATGACATTATCAAAACTAATATCAATGACAATGATGATGATATGACCAATCCTTACAATGTCGAATCTGGATCGGATGATATAGACAAAGAGTTGGATGAAGAAGAAGATCAATGACATTGAAATGTATGAGTTATGCGATTATATTATCTATTTGATATTGATTTCTTGATAGAATTATATTTGAATTATATGGTTACATAATTAATTCATGATTTTTTTAATTTTTATGCCATTACATAATTAATTCATGATGTTACAACTATTTTAGCTCTCCTAGAATTTTCCATATGATCATAATGAATAGTGTTTTGGGAAATTTCATGAAAGATGACACATTGATCTTAGTAGTGAAATAATTGCAAATTCGTTTAGATTTTTTAGAGCAATCACCCTTCGCAATGTCATTTTTAGGATCATCTCTAATTTGATTACTCAGGTACATAAGGTAGGATTTGATTGGCTTATCTTGGAGGAACATTGTAGCTTTGTGTAATGTGAGAAAATTTTGGAAGGGGTAGTTGCTATTGCTAAGGTGGATCACTCCTTTCTACGAAGGGCATACACTTATGATTGGGTCAAGTGTTCTTTTCTTTAGAAAATTCCTATTGCCTTTTTGATAGGTTATGATTTGATTAAATGGGTTATGAAGCACTTATTTCAAGTAATTTATGTCTATTTTAATTTATAATTTATTAAATTCAAACACATCCACTCTTAAATTCATATCATCATATCCGTATCTACCACCTAGATACTTTGCACCATCCACTCTTATTGACTTGGCATATATTTACATATTTATATCTATCTTATATTTAAGCTGTGAAAAAGTTTATTCATGTAAACTAAAGAGATTACTATTACGCATAGCAATATACTATATGGTATAACCTATAGAGAACAAATATGAAAAAACAAGAAAAGTAAATGTAATTCACAATTAGATATTTCTACCATATGTTTATTTATATAGAGTTATAGATTTGTTTCATGTTAGATATGTTGGCACAACACTGAAAGTAGGTGATATAATTAGGATAGTTGTAACCTCAATATTTGGAAAAAATACCTCTATATGTTATACTTTGATGGATGTCCATACCTCAATCAAAGCTTCCATATTGAAAGAAACAACAAGGATATTGATGAAGGCTATGTAATTTAGCTTTATACTTTCCAAATGCATTTTCTTAGAGGAAATGTTGCATGATATTAGATGTTAGATCAAACTCTTTAATCAAAAGCCAACTAAAATGGACAAATAATATTAAAACACATTAATTTAGTGAAATGTGCATATTATTCTAGAATGTCAAATCAATTTCTAATGTAGCATTATTATTAGATTATTATTTTTAGGCCCTTGCTATCTTCTAGGAGGTGTTCAAATAAAGTGTTTTGTAGACATTTTGTGCTTCAAGTTTACATAATAATTAAAATGAAGGAAAATAATTGAACCCAAATTGTATTTTAAATTTTAAATATAAAATTCTCTTTTGGAAGTATAAAAATGAACTAGTCTATTTGGCGCACGCAGGAGCAAAGAGTTGTGGCTATGATCCATAAGGAATAATGATTGCAAGGATCAATTGAAATACCAAGACGCCCACAAAGCATCCAACCAACTGAAAATTGAAAAATGGAGGGAGAAAGAGGACAAACAAGTGCAAGTGCCAGCAAATCCACTGTAAGTGTTGCATGCTATATTTTGGTCAATTCCCATTAATCTTCAAATCCACTATAAAATCCATCCAATTTCCTAAACAGGGTTGAAATGGTAGTGTGTTTTTTTACATTGAGTGGGTAAGGCTTATTGGGGCAGATAATTGAGTTTTTTCAGCATCTTTCATGTTTTTCTTGCGTCCAACACCGTGTGCATGTAATATCCCCAAATAGGGATAATATAAAAAAAAACAATATTTTCAAAACTAGGGCACACAAAATTTGAAACTTTATTTGCATATAACAAATTCTAAAAATAAACTCAAAATTACAATCAGATTATAAGACTGTTTTTTCTTCTTAAAGAAATACTTTTTTGGGTAATACTAAGTCTAACCCTAGAAAAAGTAAAAAAAAAATCCTTTGTTTCTACCCATGAATTATAGAAATGAACACAATGATTTTTCTCATATATTTTTGAGATAAAGAAGAATAAAGTATCCAGATTTAGGTAAAAATACCTTGGAAATTATTCTCAAATGCTGGCTATGCTTAGAAAAGACTTCAAACCCTAGTTGACCTTATGAAAGTAAAAAAACACTCTCACAAGTATCTCTCAATCACAATATTATCTTTGTTTGATAACATCATCTATCAAATAATTCATAGGACACCATTAATGCATATAGGATCAAATAACTTCAAATTCATCTTGCAACAATAACACCTTACCCTTACATAAAGGATTGTAGATACACAACCTTCTACTCCTCAAGGAACATGAATCTTCCTATCCACTTTCTGATATAAAAATTAGGATTAAGACAATAAGGTTTCCATAACTGTTCACAACTCAACCACTTCCAAATGGCTCGAAAGGTCATCAACCTTACCAACAAACATGATCATAACCAAGACATACAAGAAATTTTCCAATCAATGTACATTCTAATTACCCTCCAATGATCATAAAACAAGATATAAAGAAAAACTACTAATTTGTACTATTGCCTTAAACAAGGTCACTAGTTTTGATTTCAAGAATAACCAACCCTTTATCCAAAAAAAAATTTGATCACACTCCTCACTCAACACTCAATACTTAAAAGGGCTTACCATCATACACAAAACAATCCCCTTTTACTCTGTCAAACATCCCTATGTTTTATGCACAATCTCTAATGGAGAGACACAACATTAAGAGAAAGCCACAAACTTCATTATACTATGAATTCATTACCTTAGTGTCTAATATCACTGAATCTTAAGAGAACATGAAAGGTATCATAAACTCTGTGGTTTGGGATTCAAATTTTTAATGAGTATGCCAACCATCCACCAAAATTCATAACACATTTGTATGCACAAGAACCTTCCCTTTTTTTGCAAAATAATTAATGTTGTTGACTGTTATCAAAATTAGCTTTACCAATTATTGTATATGAAGAGTTCAAACTCATGGTTCCACCAAATCAAAATATAAGAGGGACCCAATGTCTCCCCTTAACCTCTTACATTCATGGAATTCCTGTTCAAATGATTCACTCATATCAACATCCTTCCTTTATCACTGATATAAATCAAAATTATCAAATGCTACCGACACAAAAAAGTCCATGAAAAAGCATACAATTGTTTGCATTCAATGCAACCACCAAGTTGAAATAGGACCATTGAGATAGTAGAACATTTTTTTAACCCTTATAACACAAGTACATTCAAATTCAATGATCAGATGTCAAGAAAAACTCACTGATCACGTGACTTTCCTATTAAAGCTTATTGTAATAGTCCTAGGGTATCCACCTTTGTTGACCAAACCTTGATCAAATGCTTTGCAACCTTAGATTATGTTAAAACACATCAGGACACATTGCTAGAGGATATCAAAACCTGAACCCGTAGCTTTGGATTTCAACTCAAAATTGGCCTCCAAACAATAACTGATTGACCCAACACTAAACTACATGCTTCGACAATAATATAATTCATTTTCCAATCAAAATAACTTTATTCTGAAAATTGTAGAAGTACCTTAAATTTGAATCAAACCCTTAACCCCTACAAATTTTTCTCCAACGGAGACTTAAATTTTTTGACCCAATTGTGAACTTCATTGCAAATCCACCCTTAGGTTTTCATCTAGCTCTTGTTGATCTACTAAAGGTTTCTGTCCTCAACATCATCAAACAAATTCATCACATCAAATCCATAAAGCACACTTACTACAACTCAACAAGCCTCCTTATAAAGAACTCCAACCTCTCATGAGAATGAATGGAACACTTAGCACTCATTGCATCTAGGTGATGCTCACAAAGGTGAAGCATTGGGCCTTCCCGAGAGGTCAATCCCAGTACAACTCCAACTCAAGTGCACTTATCCATGGAGTTTCCTCGAAGGTTAAACCCACTTAGCTTGCTATCCCATTTGAAAAACCTATGAAAAGCATTGTACATTATGAACCATTCATTATAAGGCCTTTTAGCTCATCAATTAAATAAATTTATTCGAAATAAATTTCTTGCAATGAATTCACCAATTTTCTCTTACATCACAAACGACTTCGTATAACTACAACAAATTATTTTATATGGATCGGGAGAAGGCCTTCTCATTTGTAAGGGGTTAGAAAGTTTAGAAAGTTAGAGTTTGAAGGGAATTCAAGAATATTTGTGGTTCCCATCCAGGTGTTGCCTACCCAAATGGAAACTATCTCAGAGGGACTATTGTCTTCGAGGAAGGTGGTCCAAAAAATTTCATAGACAAGTACAAAAAGTAATAGAAACCTTCCACCAACTAACCCAATCAACCTCCAAGAAACAAGACAATGACTCCTCTAGATGTTCCCAAAACCCAAGGCTTCAAAACAAAAGGTTTGGGAAACAAAATGCAACTTTTTGCACCAAAATTGCAAAGTTGCTCATAGCAACTTTTGAGCAATTTTGACAACTTTTGTAATTTTCAACCAAATGATCTCCTATCAACCTAGGAATCCTCAAACATGCTAAATATGACATACAACCATGAATTACATCAATTTCATCACTTTTTGCCACCTTTTGAGGGGTTGATCAGTGTTGACCTAATCAGGACGTAGTTGGCCTAGAGATGACAAAAAATGGCACAATGGCCTTACAACTTTGATCCAATACATGGAATGACCTTATTTACTCATGAAAAGAAACAAAATGGCCTCATAAAATCCTTATTACAAAGATTGACCCAAAATGATCATGGTGGCCTCAAAGGGCTCTTGGTGCTCCTACACCAGAGACCCCCCCTAAGAATATTCTCTTGTCACAAGACAACATAAGATGACATATGTCTTAGCTTTATCAATGCCTTTTGAAATCAAATAAAAGTCCATAAAAAATAACTGGCCAAGCTGAAGGGTGTGGAAAACTAAGTCCATGATCTCTTGTAGATGCTCTTTGTCACCTTATAGTTATGCTCATCCACATCTTGATGGATGATGAAAAACCTCAAGGAATATTTGGTAACTATCTCTCTCATTTGATGGAGTGTGGGTACCACCAAATAGGTATTTGTTAGATCTATCTTCCTCGAGTGAGGGAAATTCACGAAGAGAAGAGGAAAGCGAGACATGTAGCAGGTCTAAAAGAGGGAGATCAACTAGAGGTCAAAATATTAGAATAAAATTCCATAAACACATGGAATTTTTTCTCGCTAAAGGGGGGTCATGTTCTTATGATAATGAGAGAATAGGCGACATCGAGGTGCCCTTGAGGTACAAACTTCTATGGAAACAATGGGTACCCAAGGAACTTCCTCCAATAAACATTGATTTTTGTGTCAACGAGAGGATATATTGCATAGCACCATCATCATTACATGGTTTGGGCCTATTTTGCATGGATGAATAAAGGTCTGTTATAGAAAAGTTACTGAATTGATGGAGTATTTTGGACCCTGTTATAGTTACAAAGATTGGATGTAGCTGGTTTGATAAACACGAAGTATGTGTAGGTATGCACTGTCAACAAATTATATATAGCTAAAAGATAAGGATCAAAATAAAGGATTGGCTATGTACATTGATGGAAGGCCAAAAGCATCAGGGAATATTTCAGGGTTTATAAATAGTACACGACTTGAGTCAACAAATAAGCAACCCAATTGCATATTCGAGGTGTGCGATGGAAACTGTATATTCGTATGTGCGATAAAATCAATAACTGTAGGGGAAGAGTTGCTAATCGATTACAATTTGAATCACATAGATAAAAACATAGTTACTATGGGGGTGGTACATACTATATACCATTTTACCCAACCTCCAATTAATGACTCCAATATACCATTTTATTATTATGTTTTTTTTGTAAGTCTATTGGTTTCATTTTAGTAATTTTTTTTTATATTTAATTTTTGTCATAGCAGGACATTGATCGTAGGGGGAAGGCTTTGACCCAAAGCACAAATCATGATGCATCTTTAGGCACTTCTAACCGACAGGTTTACCTCATTGTAATTGTACAAATTAGATACGAGCAAAATGTTTTATTATTATGTTTTTTTTTTTTTTTGATGAATAGGCAGATATCTATATTAATATAAAGATATAATTAAAAATTCACAAAAAAGGGGCGGGTGGTGAAAAGGAACACCTCCAATGTCACATGGGTAGAGCCCAAAAAAGCCAAAATATCACATGGGCCTAGCCCGAAAGTTTAATAACAGAAAGAAAAATTAAGCGGCCAAGGCAGTGCCAGTAGATCTTGGGGGATCCCTGTCATCTAGATTTTTCCCCCATACATCAGTGGGGTTTGGAGTGACGTCAAGAGGAGCACCCCAACCATCATCAACTTTATCTTCATCTTTTTATTTTTCCTTTTCCTCTCGTCGAGGTGAGATTGTAAGAGCTAGCTGTGGAAAACTTTTGCCACTAGAAGGCTAGCCAAAGCCAAAAGCAGGCGGAGCATCAAAGGGCCACCCAGAACCACTACCACCACTAGAGTGTGAGCCTTGACTAGGATGTGGTGGAGGAGAACGAGCCCACTTGGGAGGCTGAGAATCTCGTTGAGCAGGAGGCTGGGAGTGGGATCGCACGAAGTCACTTTGCTTCCGGCCCTAAGAAGGCAACCGACCACAGGAGGAGGAGGGCGAATCATGGATCTAAGCCATAGTACAAGGGGCATTGCCCCAGTGGTCCAGGAGAACTTGCAAGTGATCCACTTCTAGTGCAACCTTGTTTGCTTGCACTTGAATCTGTAAGAAGACATTAGAACATATAATTTCTTTAGCATAAAGAGACACATTAACATCGAAATGAGAACAAGAAAATATACAAGCATTTCTGTCTTTCCAGATATTGAAGAGGATTTCCACCCTGAAAGTGTGCCAAAGTTGGGTGAACTTAGCCGGGGTTCCAGGCGGGTCCCCCAGCAGAACCATATGCCAAGAAAAGGGTTCTGGCCAAAAAGGCCAAAAGAAATCATGAATCCAAGTCCAAAGCTATTGAGCTCTGGGACAAAACCAAAAAAGGTGCTTAAAGATTTCAGATTGCCCACAAAAAGGGCAGTGAGGGTCAGGAACCCCCAAATGAACAAGTTGAGAGCCCATAGGCAAGCCTTGGAAAAGAATACACCAAGCAAAGTGGGCCAGCTTCGGATTAACAATTGCAGACCAAGTGGCATCAAACCTCTTGCACCAAGTATGTCATGAGATCTTTAATTATAGCATAAGTTCATTCATGGTTTTATATTTTGTACTCTTTTATGTCATGAACTAAAATATATGTTGTTTTTACAGGAATTTTTACATCGTCATGATGCTACTAGCCATGATCAGGGCACCGTAGGTGTTGCTTGGGGAGTAGGGGTTGGTATAAGTGTCGATATTGATCTTCCTGCACATACATCACATCATCTAACCCCATCATCCGTGCCTATATTATCGATTGAAATGTTGGAAACACATAGCATGCAGGCATCGGGTAGTGCACCCTCTGGCAGCGAACACATGCCAAAACATGCATCAGGACATGTACCTATGGATGCAGAGGCCACTAGTACTAGTGATGTTTTAGCGACATTTCTTGGATCTTCTTGTATTACTATTACGAGAACATTGTTGGTCACATTTGTGGTGATCGAGTATTTCATTCCCATAAAGATAGAGAAGGTCCCAAGTACTTTAAAATGTTTTAATTATTATTATATATAATCCAATTGAAATTTACTTATTGATCACTCTTTTTAGAATAATGATCCCATGATCAATTTGTAGGAAATGATGTTTTTTATTAAAATCTAAATGATATTACATTGGAGATCTTTAGGCCCACCATACGTACATGGTGGAATGCCCAAAACCAAGATTTAAAAGATGAGCTCATTACCTGTTTACTTGTGTTGTTCGGTAAGAACAAATTCAACCGAACCAAGGTCCTTAAAAAAGATGGTACCTATTTAAAGTATGTGAGGGACCGATATAGGTCACATTTATAGAATAAACAAAGTACGAGCGTCCCCCCATGATTCCAGAGAGGGAGTGGAAGGACTTGGTGTCGGATGGAAAGGAGAAGGCTGAAAATAAAAAAGGACACCACTGGGCCAAGGAAGGTATGTGATACTATCAAAAATGTAATTATATATTGATTACTCTTTATTTTTAAATAATCTAATGTATTTCAAACTTTTCATAGGCTACTCGACACATCGAAGGCAACAAAGGAAAGACTAGAAAAACACGGGCAACACAAACTTGGTCCTAGTGGTTATATGAAATTAGTTGCATGAATTGTAAGTATCAATAAATTAAATATTGCATCCAAATAATAAATTGCAAACAATTTAGGTTTTAGCACACCATATGAGAAAAAATAATGATCTTATGCAAAAATACAGGGCTCTAAATTCAACAGAGTGCCCACAGAAGAGGACTTGAAGATTGCCTTCCAACAAGGCTATGGAGTCATGGCTCAACACCTAAGACTCTTGATTGGGAAAACACAAGCTTCCATTGCATCCGAGTTGCAGGTAAAAAAACTCAATGAACTTTATTTAAAATTGAATACTTGTGCAATCTATTCAATATTAATTTCCACCAATAAAGTAATTATGTGCCTATTTGTTTTAAACATGAAAGTAATGATAATAATGCACATGACATTGGAATGCAACCTGGCAAGGGTGGAGCACAACCTACAGATGAAGGTCATGGCCATGTGCATTCTGGTATTGGATGTATTCATGTTCTATACAAAACACATTATGGATTAATACAATTAAACATATTTAATTGCAATTGGTGTATTAATTAATGTAACCTTTCATGTTTCAACTTTAGAGCATGTAGAGCATGATCAACATGTTGAGCATGATCAGGCTAGACAAGATTAGGAACATGATTTGGCCCCATCAGGTAAAGAGGACCACTCTAATGTTCTTTTAAACATATTTAATTGCAATTGGTGTATTAATTAATGTAACCTTTCGTGTTTCAACTCCAGAGGATTTAGAGGGTGTTCAAAATTGTTGAGCATGAGCCTATAAGATAAGATCAGGAACATGATGTGGCCCCATCACGTAAAGAGAACCACTCTAATGTTCTTTTAATTAATGAAATACTTGTAACAATAATAATAAAACATATCAATTTGAAATTTCTTTGTTATTGCACTAGACCCCCCCTTGTAGCGGCCTACATGTCATGAGTACATGACTAGGCATACATTAAGATCATGAGCAAAGGTTAGAAAAACTCAAGGGGGGACAGATGATTTAGAAAATGATACTCCACTTCTTATTTATTTAGCTACAAAAAAGAAACAAAAAAAAAGTGATTGTAATCATATTATGAAAACCATATTTTTGATAATATGTAAAAACTAAAATAATGAATGTTATATGTTAATGAATGAATGTGAATATGTTAATGAATGAATATTATATGTTAGTAATGGATGAATGAATGAATGTTATATGTTATTAATGGATGAATGAATGAATGTTATATGTTATTAATGGATGAATGAATGATTAATGTTATATGATCGGGTATGGGGAATTGAGAGTGATGTGAGGAGGGGGGGGGGGGGACCAAATGAGCTTCCACATTCACATGGTTGGCCCTGTTCAGTAGAGAATATTAAACTATTCTCGAAATAAAGAGAAGATCAATAAGGTAATGCACTTTTCAATATTTCATTATGATGCACTTTTAAGCTTATGCAATTTTTATTAGTTCTCTTTGCTTCAATATGTTACCCTTTGTACTTATTTTAATTTTTAACACATCTCATATGTTACCTTGGATGAAAGATTTTGCAAGGGAAGCTATCCACGGATGGATCCCATGTCGGATAGATTCCTTCAAGAAATTGTGTAAGGTCGGTACTTATCTTGGTTGAATATTGGTTGAATCTTACTAATTCTTGTAAAGGTATGATTTGGAAGGGAAAAAATCAATTAAAATGATGATTGCAACTTGAAAAGGATTGGAAGGACAAGGCTCTAATCAATAAACTCACCTAATTTCCCTTATAGGCATAATGTCTCATTTGGAAATTCAAGGATTAACACACATCAAGGACCAATTTGTGTTACATCCATGGATACAAGGCTTGAGCAAAGGAACAACATATTCTCAAAGGAACAATACTCATGATCAGTAGGGAACTTACTGTCAAAAATTAGACTTACAAACTCTTGTATTCTCACTATCTTTGATCACTCCCAACATGGATTACAATAGGACTCAAAACACATTCATGGATGCCACTATGTACTTACAAAAATAGTTGCATGACCCTTTACAAGCAATGAAGAACTTTACATTGTAAAGCATCAAATTCTAAGGGATCATTGCAAAAGAAATCAGTTTTACAATATTGCAAGGTCACTGTCCTTATGATCATTAACATTTTTCAAGACTCCATGTTACTCACAAAAGATTCACATAATATTTTTTTTTTATGATTTCATCAGGGAGCCTTGATTATGTCGTGTTGCTTCTCTGTTCAGAAACCCTCGATATATATTTTTTTTCTGGTAACCATCACTGCAACAGTGTATGCCATCTAGTTACTAAACCATTGTCCATTGAACTAGATACAAGAATAATATGCATGCATGGATTGAACATTTGTTGTATTGATTGAATTTTCTTGCCAAAAGAGGGAATTTGGTTGTTCCTTTTTGGTTGAAGCTTAATTATTGTACGACTTGCCAATGCTGATGTATTGACCTTTTTTGTACTAGTGAATGCAGTCTCTTACAATCATACACCTAAAGAGCAGTTTCCTGTTCAACGGATCATTAAGGTGGAGATCACTGAGAGATTCTGGACAGTAGATAAAAATTTCTATTAGC
Organism: Sequoiadendron giganteum; assembly: GCA_007115665.2. Taxonomy (NCBI): domain Eukaryota; kingdom Viridiplantae; phylum Streptophyta; class Pinopsida; order Cupressales; family Cupressaceae; genus Sequoiadendron; species Sequoiadendron giganteum. The sequence goes on from CM021106.1 coordinate 494,143,567, forward strand.
AAGGCTATGGAGCCATGGCTGCATTGGGCTTTTGTTGATTCTTCTATTTCATCTTCTTGACTGTAACTGCCCCTTTATGGATTTCCATCTTAGGCCTTTTCACACTCATGTAATTAAGCAAGTTAAATGAAATTGTGAAGACAACAAGACAACTATCACCTTTTTTCTACATTAGTTTCAAATATTTAATAGTAGTTGCATAGAGGAACATAAAGGGTGACCTTATTATATACTCAACCTATACACTTAATATGTAAGACTAGAAACAACAATCTATCTTTGCCAATAATTGAGTACATACACCCCTTAAGTAGAATACCCTATCTCCTATTTTCCATAGCAGTGTGCAATAGCTTAGTGAAGTGCTATATGAAGGAAAAAAAATTGGTAAAAAATCAATTGTAAATATTTTAATTGCACACATGTTGTTTGTAAATTTGGTTCTATTAAACTTTGGAGTACTTTTATTAAATTTTGGACGTGATTCTGATTTTGAATTGACTTGTTTTGAGATTTGGAGACACTGGCGCCTTATAAATTTGTATGCTCATTTCACAAGGAATAATTTCCATCCTACCTACAACTATGATAACAATTGATTCTTTTGAATGTCAATTTTTTTGTATTGAAGTTTTTTTCTTTGAAGTAGTGTTAACAGATGCAAACGCATGTTAGCAGAGATTGCTGTCAAAGCAGTTCTTGTTGTTGTAAATTTGGAAAGAAAGGATGTTAACTTGGATTTGATTAAAGTTGAAGGAAAAGTTGGTGGAAGGTTGGAAGATATAGATCTGGTTGAAGGCATTGTTATTAACAAATATATGAGTCATCCACAAATGCCTAAAATAATTGAGGACACAAAGATAGCTATCTTGAAATGTCCTTTTGAGCCACCAAAGCCAAAGACAAAGCATAAGGTTTACATTGATACATTTGAGAAGTTTGAGGCTTTGCGAGGGGAGGGACGACAATACTTTGATGATATGGTTCAGAGGTGTAAGGTAATCAAGATCTCTCTTCTTACTTCAAAATCTTATCTATTGGTTTTTTAGTGTTGAATTTTCTTTATAATTTACTGAATAGTTTTTGAACCATGCTATTCCTATTTTGATAATATCATTGTCTATATTTGAATAGTCTTTTGGAGTTCACTTCTACCATTATTTTTTCACTTTGTGAGTTGGGATCGCTAGCTAATATCAATGAGATGTCACTTCTGACAATTCTTTAGAAAAAACACACTTTAGAGAAAATAAAAATGAGAGTAGAGTTGAAATGTTTTTAACATGATTTAAAGGTGATTTTAATGCATGTAAATGAAAAAATCAGTTAATGAAAGTTGACCACAATTCGTTGATTTAAAAAAAAAATACAATTTTTACAATTAATTGTGTGGTTTTGCCCATTAATCGTGTTTTTTTAGTGATTAATCTTTGCATTTTTTGTGATTAATTATGTGTTTTGGCAATTAATTGTTGTGTTATTTATGATTTTTGCTTATTTGGTTGAAAGTATTTGGAGTTCTTCTCTGTCTTGGTAATTTGTACATGCTACTACAATAAAATCTTTTATAAAGTGTGCAAATTTGAAATATGTTCTTTATCGAGGATTACCATAAAGGAATAACTTGTAGATGCATTAATTGTTAGTGTAATTAATATTTAATTACACTTGCATAACTTTACTTCGGTTGATCTAATTTTAGGTCAACATTAGGGTTGCATACTTTGCTTTTATAAAGCAAATCATCTCATTGTAATATTGAATTCCTGAATATATCATTTTGCACATTCGCATGCAAAGCTCTACTTTTTTATGTTTTCTCTTATGTGGAAGGTGTTTAGGTTTGCATGTCTGATCTAGGGTTTCTAACATTAATCAACAATAACAATAAAATCAAGAAATCATATAGACTTGACTTACTTGGATAAATCCTTATGCAAGAAAACTCCATTGGAGAAAGAGGACAAGTATGTATAAATTTTTGATGTACATGAGACAATGTCAACACACCAACACTTTGTGCTTTGACAAAAATCTAGCTAAAACCATGTAACTATAAACAATTGTCTATAAATCATTGACTATTTTAGTCTCCCAATTCATTTATCTTGAATTTTTAGTCTTCATTCCCCCTATCTTATTATTGGAATTTAATACATCTTTCATGAAGAGAGATTGAGAAATCATCAGATTCTATGTAGATATGTTTACAACAAATTGATAATGTAGTTTCATATCAATTGTTGACAACATCAGAGATGTACATTTCAGATATATTTTATTTTATATATGCTTCAGTTTCATTCTTTTCTGTGGCAACTAATTCAAAATTGACAATGGTAAACTCAGGTCACAATAATCGCCCAAAATTGGTGAGATATATTCCTTAGAATGATCATTGACTTGTATATCTATTTGATATGAATGCCTTGCAAAACGTTTTTGGCCAACTCTGTGTTACCAGTGGGCATACTGTTTGTTGCATTTTCACATCTGTAGTTGTGGTTTAAAATGGTTATGATAAGATAATAACAAGATAATGGTCTATTGTTGGTGCTCAATTTTCTCATCATGAGTTTCAAAGGAATAGATTTGTGACAACAATCATGGTTCTTTAAAATAAACATAGCCCCAAGGCTCCAATCAACAAAATCACCCACACCAATAATAAAATTATTTCAAATGTATGTAATAGCATACATTTGAATGAATAATTAAAAAAAAAGCAACAGGGTTTCATCAAAATTGCGAAGAACATAAACTGATGAACTACTAAAACTTTCGATGAGATTGTTGTACACATGATGATATTTTCATTGTAATGGCATGCTCCACCTTGTCGAAATTGTGACAAACGTTTGGTGTTTTTGTGATGCTTTCGAAGAGGCATTTCACATTGTGTTGTGGTTTTTTTCATCGCTAGATGGATGAAGTTTGCATCGATTTTCCAATGAACACCGGTTCCATTTTCCATGGCAATGACTGATGATGTTGGTCATGGTTTTAACGTATAAAAGTTCATCGTGCAAGTGGAAAAATATAGCGATTAAATTTATATGAGTGTTTCGTCAGTATTTCGATAATAGTTTGTCGATATGTCAACAAACATTCGTCAGAATTTGGAGTCAAATACAATAGTGACGGTCGCAAACCTTAAGGAACAACACTTAGGGGAAAGTCTAAGGTTATTGAAATTTATAAACCTAACATTAAGTGAGGATTAAAGGGTAAGTGCACCAAGATGGTTCCTAAAAAGGGGACTTAAGTGGACAGCTTTTTTCTGAAATCAGGAAATACTGACCTTGGATGTGAAATTGAGGATACTTAGACTCAAAATTTTGAGATGGAACAAAAAGAAGGATTCAAGTGCTTTGAGTCTACTTTTTAAACTACTAATTTATTTTGAAAATGATTGAGATTAAGGGGTTCAAATGAGGGACGTACACAAATTGGTGTTGTTTTTGTCAGAAAAACATAACATAGCAACTCTTGTACGACCCTCGTACGGTGAACTTTTTTTTAGTATTTTTAAAATCACAACAATCAAAAGTTAGCTAACAATATTTAGTTGATGCACGATTTTTCTGATAATTTTTTAATGAATATTTGATTTTTTACTAATTTGCGAAGTGAAAATATCCTAAAAATAGAATTTTGGCCGTGCTACCCCTACAAATTTTGGAAACTAATTGATTTGTTTTTTTTTTTAATTTTTTAATTTTGTAGAATGGAGTCTAGTTTCTAAAAATGTAATTTATTTGAAAAACTAATGAATGGTTAATTTATAACGAAAAAAATACCAAACACTTCTTTTTGGAAAAAAAAAAGACATATAGATAAAATAAATTATGGAGGAAAGACTTAACATGTCCAGAAAATGAAAAAAATTACATCGTTGGATAGCTAAGAGATAACCCAACATTACCCATGTGCTAGATTTTTTCGATATTGAACCACGTGCAATCCTGATGGTTAGCATGAACTCGATTATGAGAAATATGGTGGATTTTTTAAAACAGCGTCTCTGGTCATTGGGAAAGGTTGGAATTCCAAGGCAATACCAAGCTTAAAGTTTAGTAATTCCCAAAACAAGATACAACGCAAGTGCATTATAACGCACTCACGTTATGTCTTACTTTATGTTAAATGCTAATATATTAATATATGCTGATATATTTTTATGTACATGTATGTATGTATGCTTGTATGGATGTAAGATTATATGTACACATGTATTTTGCTTGTATGTATGCATTTATGTATGTCTTTACACGAAGGGAGAATTTAGAGAGAGTCTAGAGAGATGGGGAGGGGGTAGAAGTGAGAGTTTAAGAGAGAGGGAGTGGGAGAGACAGGGTTGGATTGAGGGGGACTTAGCTAGGTAGGGTGGGAGGGAGAGAGGGAGGGAGAGAGAGAGAGAGGGGGGCTCAGAGAGAGAGAATTTATAGAGTGGGAGAGAGAGAGGGGGGTGAGAGAGAGAGAATTGAGGGAGAGGGAGAGAGAGAGAGACAAAGAGAAAGAGAGGGTTATGTAGGTAGGGTGCGAAAGGGAGAGACTTGAGAGTGTGAGAGGGAGAGACTTGAGAGTGTGAGGGGGGTGAGAGGGAGAGACCTGAGAGATAGGTAGTGAGAGGGAGTGTGAGAGAGAGGGAGTGAGAGAAGGTGGTATGGATTGATTGAACGAGAGGTACGCAGAAAGAGGGAGACGGGAGATAGAGATAATTAGAGAGGGTGGGAGGGAGGGAAGGAGGGAGAGGTGAGATGTATAGATAGAGAGAAAGTGATAGGGGTTGAGGGTATAGGGTTGAGGGATTAGGATGGAGGACCTATAGGGTTGATGGTTTCTAGGGTATTAGGGTTTAAGGTTTGAGGGTTGATGGAATAGGTTTGATGGTAGAGGGTATTTGGTTGAGGGTATAGGGTAGAAGGTTTAAGGTTTAAGCATTTAGGGTTGAAGGTTTGGGGTTAAGGGTTTAGGGTTAAGGGTTTACTTGGTTGAGGGTAGAGGGTTTAGGGTATAGTTTTGAGGGTATATGGTTGAAGGATTAGATTCAGGGTCCAATGTAAGGGGTAGAGGGTTTAGGGTTTAAGGATTGAGGGTTGAGGGATTAAGGGTTGAGGGTTGAGTGTTTAATGTATAGGGTAAAGGGTAGAGGTTTGAAGATTGAGGGTTTAAGGTATAGGGTGGAGGGATTAGTGTTGAGGGTCCAATATATAGGGTAGAGGTTATAGGGGTTGAGAGATTAAGGGTTTAGGGTAGAGAGTATTGGGTTGATGGTAGAGGTTAGAGGGTAGAGGGTAAAGTGTTTAACAGTTTAGGGTTTAAGGGGTTAGGGTCGAGGGTCGAGGGTTTAGGGTTGAGTGTTTAAGGGTTTAAGAATTGAGGGTTTAAGGGTTAAGAGGGTTGAGGGATTATGGTAGAGAGTTTACTAAGTGGGTTTAAGGGTTGGGGGATTAGGGTTAAGGGTAGAGGGTATAGGATTGGTGGTAGAGGGTAGAGGGTTTATGGGTTAGGGTTTAAGGGTTTAGGGTTTAGGGATGAGGGATTAATAGGTTAAAGAGTAGAGGTTATAGGAGTTGAGGGATTAGGGTTTAAGGGTTGAGGGTTGAGGGATTCAGAGGGTATAGGGGTTGAGGGATTAAAGTTTAAGGGTTGAGAGTTGAGGGTTGAGGGATTAATAGGGTATAAGGGTTGAGGGATTAGGCTTTAATGGCTAAGGGTTGAGGGTT